>CAXDIW010000073.1:0-331000 GCA_963989415.1 Cerceris ruficornis
AATTGGCGAATTGTACTGTTTTGATGCTTTGCATATATGTTTCTTAGACTATATAGACGCAATATATACAAGGATTTCAACCGTCTACCTGTTCCATTCATTGTTCTACTTGTCGAAAGTTACAAATAATTACCGATAAAGGATTAACCATTGGGGCTCATTGTTCACTTAAACTTGAAGAATAATAAATTGGCGAATTGTACTGTTTTGATGCTTTGCATATATGTTTCTTAGACTATATAGACGCAATATATACAATGATTTCAACCGTCTACCTGTTCCATTCATTGTTCTACTTGTCGAAAGTTACAAATAATTTCCGATAAAGGATTAACAATGGGGCTCATTGTTCACTTAAACTTGAAGGACAAAGAATTGGCGAATGGTAATGTTTGGATGCTTTGCATAAATGTTTCTTAGACTATATGGAAGCAATATATACAAAGATTTCAACCGTCTACGTGTTCCAATCATTGTTCTACTTGTCGAAAATTACAAATCATTTCCGATAAAGGATTAACCATTGGGGCTCATTGTTCACTTAAACTTGAAGAACAAAAAATTGGCGAATGGTACTGTTTCGATGCTTTGTATATATGTTAATTAGACTATATAGAAGCAATATATACAATGATTTCAACAGTCTACCTGTTCCATTCATTGTTCTACTAGTCGAAATTAACAAATAATTTCCTTTACAGGATTAATAATGGGGCTCGTAGTTCACTTAAAGTTGAAGAACAAAAAATTGGCGAATGGTACTGTTCGGATGCTTTGCATATATGTTTCTTAGACTATATAGACGCAATTATACAAGGATTTCAACCGTCTACCTGTTCCATTCATTGTTCTACTTGTCGAAAGTTACAAGTAATTTCCGATAAAGGATTGACCATTGGGGCTCATTGTTCACTTAAACTTGAAGAACAAAAAATTGGCGAATGGTACTGTTTGGATGCTTTGCGTACATGTTTCATAGACTATATGGAAGCAATATATACAAAGATTTCAACCGTCTACGTGTTCCATTCATTGTTCTACTTGTCGAAATTTACAAATAATTTCCTTTAAAGGATTAACAATGGGGCCTTTTGTTCACTTAAACTTGAAGAATAATAAATTGGCGAATTGTACTGTTTTGATGCTTTGCATATATGTTTCTTAGACTATATAGACGCAATATATACAAGGATTTCAACCGTCTACCTGTTCCATTCATTGCTCTACTTGGCGAAAGTTACAAATAATTACCGATAAAGGATTATCCATTGGGGCTCATGGTTCACTTAAACTTGAAGAACAAAAAATTGGCGAGTTGTACTGTTTGGATGCTTTGCATATATGTTTCTTAGACTATATAGAAGCAATATATACAAAGATTTCAACCGTCTACCTGTTCCATTCATTGTTCTACTTGTCGAAATTTACAAATAATTACCTTTAAAGGATTAACAATGGGGCTCGTAGTTCACTTAAACTTGAAGAACAAAAAATTGGCGAATGGTACTGTTTGGATGCTTTGCATATATGTTTCTTAGACTATATAGAAGCAATATATACAATGATTTCAACCGTCTACCTGTTCCATTCTTTGTTCTACTTGTCGAAAGTTACAAATAATTTCCGATAAAGTATTAACAATGGGGCTCATTGTTCACTTAAACTTGAAGGACAAAGAATTGGCGAATGGTAATGTTTGGATGCTTTGCATAAATGTTTCTTAGACTATATGGAAGCAATATATACAAAGATTTCAACCGTCTACGTGTTCCAATCATTGTTCTACTTGTCGAAAATTACAAATCATTTCCGATAAAGGATTAACCATTGGGGCTCATTGTTCACTTAAACTTGAAGAATAAAAAATTGGCGAATGGTACTGTTTCGATGCTTTGTATATATGTTTCTTAGACTATATAGAAGCAATATATACAATGATTTCAACAGTCTACCTGTTCCATTCATTGTTCTACTAGTCGAAATTAACAAATAATTTCCTTTAAAGGATTAACAATGAGGCTCGTAGTTCACTTAAACTTGAAAAACAAAAAATTGGCGAATGGTACTGTTTGGATGCTTTGCATATATGTTTCTTAGACTATATAGACGCAATATATACAAGGATTTCAACCGTCTACCTGTTCCATTCATTGTTCTACTTGTCGAAAGTTACAAGTAATTTCCGATAAAGGATTAACCATTGGGGCTCATTGTTCACTTAAACTTGAAGAACAAAAAATTGGCGAATGGTACTGTTTGGATGCTTTGCGTACATGTTTCTTAGACTATATGGAAGCAATATATACAAAGATTTCAACCGTCTACGTGTTCCATTCATTGTTCTACTTGTCGAAATTTACAAATAATTTCCTTTAAAGGATTAACAATGGGGCCTTTTGTTCACTTAAACTTGAAGAATAATAAATTGGCGAATTGTACTGTTTTGATGCTTTGCATATATGTTTCTTAGACTATATAGACGCAATATATACAAGGATTTCAACCGTCTACCTGTTCCATTCATTGCTCTACTTGGCGAAAGTTACAAATAATTACCGATAAAGGATTAACCATTGGGGCTCATGGTTCACTTAAACTTGAAGAACAAAAAATTGGCGAGTTGTACTGTTTGGATGCTTTGCATATATGTTTCTTAGACTATATAGAAGCAATATATACAAAGATTTCAACCGTCTACCTGTTCCATTCATTGTTCTACTTGTCGAATGTTACAAATAATTTCCGATAAAGGATTAACAATGGGGCTCATTGTTCACTTAAACTTGAAGGACAAAAAATTGGCGAATGGTAATGTTTGGATGCTTTGCATAAATGTTTCTTAGACTATATGGAAGCAATATATACAAAGATTTCAACCGTCTACGTGTTCCAATCATTGTTCTACTTGTCGAAAATTACAAATAATTTCCGATAAAGGATTAACCATTGGGGCTCATTGTTCACTTAAACTTGAAGAACAAAAAATTGGCGAATGGTACTGTTTCGATGCTTTGTATATATGTTTCTTAGACTATATAGAAGCAATATATACAATGATTTCAACAGTCTACCTGTTCCATTCATTGTTCTACTTGTCGAAATTAACAAATAATTTCCTTTAAAGGATTAACAATGGGGCTCGTAGTTCACTTAAACTTGAAGAACAAAAAATTGGCGAATGGTACTGTTTGGATGCTTTGCATATATGTTTCTTAGACTATATAGACGCAATATATACAAGGATTTCAACCGTCTACCTGTTCCATTCATTGTTCTACTTGTCGAAAGTTACAAGTAATTTCCGATAAAGGATTAACCATTGGGGCTCATTGTTCACTTAAACTTGAAGAACAAAAAATTGGCGAATGGTACTGTTTGGATGCTTTGCGTACATGTTTCTTAGACTATATGGAAGCAATATATACAAAGATTTCAACCGTCTACGTGTTCCATTCATTGTTCTACTTGTCGAAATTTACAAATAATTTCCTTTAAAGGATTAACAATGGGGCTCGTTGTTCACTTAAACTTGAAGAATAATAAATTGGCGAATTGTACTGTTTTGATGCTTTGCATATATGTTTCTTAGACTATATAGACGCAATATATACAAGGATTTCAACCGTCTACCTGTTCCATTCATTGCTCTACTTGTCGAAAGTTACAAATAATTACCGATAAAGGATTAACCATTGGGGCTCATTGTTCACTTAAACTTGAAGAACAAAAAATTGGCGAGTTGTACTGTTTGGATGCTTTGCATATATGTTTCTTAGACTATATAGAAGCAATATATACAAAGATTTCAACCGTCTACCTGTTCCATTCATTGTTCTACTTGTCGAATGTTACAAATAATTTCCGATAAAGTATTAACAATGGGGCTCGTAGTTCACTTAAACTTGAAGATCAAATAATTGGCGAATTGTACTGTTTGGACGCTTTGCATATATGTTTCTTAGACTGTACAGAAGCAATATATACAATGATTTCAACAGTCTACCTGTTCCATTCATTGTTCTACTTGTCGAAATTTACAAATAATTTCCTTTAAAGGATTAACAATGGGGCTCGTAGTTCACTTAAACTTGAAGAACCAAAAATTGGCGAATTGCACTGTTTGGATGCTTTGCATATACGTTTCTTAGACTATTTAGAAGCAATATATACAAAGATTTCAACCGTCTACCTGTACTATTCATTGTTCTACTTGTAGAAAGTTACAAATAATTTCCATTTCATGATTATCAATGGGGCTCGCTGATCACTTAAACTTGAAGATCAAAAAATTGGCGATTATTACTGTTTAGATGCTTTGCATATATGTTTCTTAGATTATATAGAAGCAATATATACAAAGATTTCAACCGTTTACCTGTTCCATTCATTGTTCTACTTGTCGAAAGTTACAAATAATTACCGATAAAGTATTAACAATGGGGCTCGTAGTTCACTTAAACTTGAAGATCAAATAATTGGCGAATTGTACTGTTTAGATGTTTTGCATATATGTTTCTTAGATTATATAGAAGCAATATATACAAAGCTTTCAACCGTCTACCTGTACTATTCATTGTTCTACTTGTAGAAAGTTACAAATAATTTCCATTTCATGATTATCAATGGGGCTCGCTGATCACTTAAACTTGAAGATCAAAAACTTGGCGATTGTTACTGTTTAGATGCTTTGCATATATCTTTCTTAGATTATATAGAAGCAATATATACATTGATTTCAACCGTCTAACTGATCCATTCATTGTTCTACTTGTCGCAATTTACAAATAATTTCCTTTAAAGGATTAACAATGGGGCTCGTAGTTCACTTAAACTTGAAGAACCAAAAATTGGCGAATTGTACTGTTTGGATGCTTTGCATATACGTTTCTTAGACTATTTAGAAGCAATATATACAAAGATTTCAACCGTCTACCTGTACTATTCATTGTTCTACTTGTAGAAAGTTACAAATAATTACCGATAAAGGATTAACCATTGGGGCTCATTGTTCACTTAAACTTGAAGAACAAAAAATTGGCGAGTTGTACTGTTTGGATGCTTTGCATATATGTTTCTTAGATTATATAGAAGCACTATATACAAAGATTTCAACCGTTTACCTGTTCCATTCATTGTTCTACTTGTCGAAATTTACAAATAATTTCCTTTAAAGGATTAACAATGGGGCTCGTTGTTCACTTAAACTTGAAGAATAATAAATTGGCGAATTGTACTGTTTTGATGCTTTGCATATATGTTTCTTAGACTATATAGACGCAATATATACAAGGATTTCAACCGTCTACCTGTTCCATTCATTGTTCTACTTGTCGAAAGTTACAAATAATTACCGATAAAGGATTAACCATTGGGGCTCATTGTTCACTTAAACTTGAAGAATAATAAATTGGCGAATTGTACTGTTTTGATGCTTTGCATATATGTTTCTTAGACTATATAGACGCAATATATACAATGATTTCAACCGTCTACCTGTTCCATTCATTGTTCTACTTGTCGAAAGTTACAAATAATTTCCGATAAAGGATTAACAATGGGGCTCATTGTTCACTTAAACTTGAAGGACAAAGAATTGGCGAATGGTAATGTTTGGATGCTTTGCATAAATGTTTCTTAGACTATATGGAAGCAATATATACAAAGATTTCAACCGTCTACGTGTTCCAATCATTGTTCTACTTGTCGAAAATTACAAATCATTTCCGATAAAGGATTAACCATTGGGGCTCATTGTTCACTTAAACTTGAAGAACAAAAAATTGGCGAATGGTACTGTTTCGATGCTTTGTATATATGTTTCTTAGACTATATAGAAGCAATATATACAATGATTTCAACAGTCTACCTGTTCCATTCATTGTTCTACTAGTCGAAATTAACAAATAATTTCCTTTACAGGATTAATAATGGGGCTCGTAGTTCACTTAAACTTGAAGAACAAAAAATTGGCGAATGGTACTGTTCGGATGCTTTGCATATATGTTTCTTAGACTATATAGACGCAATTATACAAGGATTTCAACCGTCTACCTGTTCCATTCATTGTTCTACTTGTCGAAAGTTACAAGTAATTTCCGATAAAGGATTGACCATTGGGGCTCATTGTTCACTTAAACTTGAAGAACAAAAAATTGGCGAATGGTACTGTTTGGATGCTTTGCGTACATGTTTCATAGACTATATGGAAGCAATATATACAAAGATTTCAACCGTCTACGTGTTCCATTCATTGTTCTACTTGTCGAAATTTACAAATAATTTCCTTTAAAGGATTAACAATGGAGCCTTTTGTTCACTTAAACTTGAAGAATAATAAATTGGCGAATTGTACTGTTTTGATGCTTTGCATATATGTTTCTTAGACTATATAGACGCAATATATACAAGGATTTCAACCGTCTACCTGTTCCATTCATTGCTCTACTTGGCGAAAGTTACAAATAATTACCGATAAAGGATTAACCATTGGGGCTCATGGTTCACTTAAACTTGAAGAACAAAAAATTGGCGAGTTGTACTGTTTGGATGCTTTGCATATATGTTTCTTAGACTATATAGAAGCAATATATACAAAGATTTCAACCGTCTACCTGTTCCATTCATTGTTCTACTTGTCGAAATTTACAAATAATTACCTTTAAAGGATTAACAATGGGGCTCGTAGTTCACTTAAACTTGAAGAACAAAAAATTGGCGAATGGTACTGTTTGGATGCTTTGCATATATGTTTCTTAGACTATATAGAAGCAATATATACAATGATTTCAACCGTCTACCTGTTCCATTCTTTGTTCTACTTGTCGAAAGTTACAAATAATTTCCGATAAAGTATTAACAATGGGGCTCATTGTTCACTTAAACTTGAAGGACAAAGAATTGGCGAATGGTAATGTTTGGATGCTTTGCATAAATGTTTCTTAGACTATATGGAAGCAATATATACAAAGATTTCAACCGTCTACGTGTTCCAATCATTGTTCTACTTGTCGAAAATTACAAATCATTTCCGATAAAGGATTAACCATTGGGGCTCATTGTTCACTTAAACTTGAAGAATAAAAAATTGGCGAATGGTACTGTTTCGATGCTTTGTATATATGTTTCTTAGACTATATAGAAGCAATATATACAATGATTTCAACAGTCTACCTGTTCCATTCATTGTTCTACTAGTCGAAATTAACAAATAATTTCCTTTAAAGGATTAACAATGAGGCTCGTAGTTCACTTAAACTTGAAAAACAAAAAATTGGCGAATGGTACTGTTTGGATGCTTTGCATATATGTTTCTTAGACTATATAGACGCAATATATACAAGGATTTCAACCGTCTACCTGTTCCATTCATTGTTCTACTTGTCGAAAGTTACAAGTAATTTCCGATAAAGGATTAACCATTGGGGCTCATTGTTCACTTAAACTTGAAGAACAAAAAATTGGCGAATGGTACTGTTTGGATGCTTTGCGTACATGTTTCTTAGACTATATGGAAGCAATATATACAAAGATTTCAACCGTCTACGTGTTCCATTCATTGTTCTACTTGTCGAAATTTACAAATAATTTCCTTTAAAGGATTAACAATGGGGCCTTTTGTTCACTTAAACTTGAAGAATAATAAATTGGCGAATTGTACTGTTTTGATGCTTTGCATATATGTTTCTTAGACTATATAGACGCAATATATACAAGGATTTCAACCGTCTACCTGTTCCATTCATTGCTCTACTTGGCGAAAGTTACAAATAATTACCGATAAAGGATTAACCATTGGGGCTCATGGTTCACTTAAACTTGAAGAACAAAAAATTGGCGAGTTGTACTGTTTGGATGCTTTGCATATATGTTTCTTAGACTATATAGAAGCAATATATACAAAGATTTCAACCGTCTACCTGTTCCATTCATTGTTCTACTTGTCGAATGTTACAAATAATTTCCGATAAAGGATTAACAATGGGGCTCATTGTTCACTTAAACTTGAAGGACAAAAAATTGGCGAATGGTAATGTTTGGATGCTTTGCATAAATGTTTCTTAGACTATATGGAAGCAATATATACAAAGATTTCAACCGTCTACGTGTTCCAATCATTGTTCTACTTGTCGAAAATTACAAATAATTTCCGATAAAGGATTAACCATTGGGGCTCATTGTTCACTTAAACTTGAAGAACAAAAAATTGGCGAATGGTACTGTTTCGATGCTTTGTATATATGTTTCTTAGACTATATAGAAGCAATATATACAATGGTTTCAACAGTCTACCTGTTCCATTCATTGTTCTACTTGTCGAAATTAACAAATAATTTCCTTTAAAGGATTAACAATGGGGCTCGTAGTTCACTTAAACTTGAAGAACAAAAAATTGGCGAATGGTACTGTTTGGATGCTTTGCATATATGTTTCTTAGACTATATAGACGCAATATATACAAGGATTTCAACCGTCTACCTGTTCCATTCATTGTTCTACTTGTCGAAAGTTACAAGTAATTTCCGATAAAGGATTAACCATTGGGGCTCATTGTTCACTTAAACTTGAAGAACAAAAAATTGGCGAATGGTACTGTTTGGATGCTTTGCGTACATGTTTCTTAGACTATATGGAAGCAATATATACAAAGATTTCAACCGTCTACGTGTTCCATTCATTGTTCTACTTGTCGAAATTTACAAATAATTTCCTTTAAAGGATTAACAATGGGGCTCGTAGTTCACTTAAACTTGAAGATCAAATAATTGGCGAATTGTACTGTTTGGACGCTTTGCATATATGTTTCTTAGACTGTACAGAAGCAATATATACAAAGATTTCAACCGTCTACCTGTACTATTCATTGTTCTACTTGTAGAAAGTTACAAATAATTTCCATTTCATGATTATCAATGGGGCTCGCTGATCACTTAAACTTGAAGATCAAAAAATTGGCGATTGTTACTGTTTAGATGCTTTGCATATATCTTTCTTAGATTATATAGAAGCAATATATACAAAGATTTCAACCGTCTACCTGTTCCATTCATTGTTCTACTTGTCGAAAGTTACAAATAATTACCGATAAAGAATTAACAATGGGGCTCGTAGTTCACTTAAACTTGAAGATCAAATAATTGGCGAATTGTACTGTTTGGACGCTTTGTATATATGTTTCTTAGACTATACAGAAGCAATATATACAATGATTTCAACAGTCTACCTGTTCCATTCATTGTTCTACTTGTCGAAATTTACAAATAATTTCCTTTAAAGGATTAACAATGGGGCTCGTTGTTCACTTAAACTTGAAGAACAATAAATTGGCGAATTGTACTGTTTTGATGCTTTGCATATATGTTTCTTAGACTATATAGACGCAATATATACAAGGATTTCAACCGTCTACCTGTTCCATTCATTGTTCTACTTGTCGAAAGTTACAAATAATTACCGATAAAGGATTAACCATTGGGGCTCATTGTTCACTTAAACTTGAAGAATAATAAATTGGCGAATTGTACTGTTTTGCTGCTTTGCATATATGTTTCTTAGACTATATAGAAGCAATATATACAATGATTTCAACCGTCTACCTGTTCCATTCATTGTTCTACTTGTCGAAAGTTACAAATAATTTCCGATAAAGGATTAACAATGGGGCTCATTGTTCACTTAAACTTGAAGGACAAAGAATTGGCGAATGGTAATGTTTGGATGCTTTGCATAAATGTTTCTTAGACTATATGGAAGCAATATATACAAAGATTTCAACCGTCTACGTGTTCCAATCATTGTTCTACTTGTCGAAAATTACAAATCATTTCCGATAAAGGATTAACCATTGGGGCTCATTGTTCACTTAAACTTGAAGAACAAAAAATTGGCGAATGGTACTGTTTCGATGCTTTGTATATATGTTTCTTAGACTATATAGAAGCAATATATACAATGATTTCAACAGTCTACCTGTTCCATTCATTGTTCTACTAGTCGAAATTAACAAATAATTTCCTTTACAGGATTAACAATGGGGCTCGTAGTTCACTTAAACTTGAAGAACAAAAAATTGGCGAATGGTACTGTTCGGATGCTTTGCATATATGTTTCTTAGACTATATAGACGCAATTATACAAGGATTTCAACCGTCTACCTGTTCCATTCATTGTTCTACTTGTCGAAAGTTACAAGTAATTTCCGATAAAGGATTGACCATTGGGGCTCATTGTTCACTTAAACTTGAAGAACAAAAAATTGGCGAATGGTACTGTTTGGATGCTTTGCGTACATGTTTCATAGACTATATGGAAGCAATATATACAAAGATTTCAACCGTCTACGTGTTCCATTCATTGTTCTACTTGTCGAAATTTACAAATAATTTCCTTTAAAGGATTAACAATGGGGCCTTTTGTTCACTTAAACTTGAAGAATAATAAATTGGCGAATTGTACTGTTTTGATGCTTTGCATATATGTTTCTTAGACTATATAGACGCAATATATACAAGGATTTCAACCGTCTACCTGTTCCATTCATTGCTCTACTTGGCGAAAGTTACAAATAATTACCGATAAAGGATTAACCATTGGGGCTCATGGTTCACTTAAACTTGAAGAACAAAAAATTGGCGAGTTGTACTGTTTGGATGCTTTGCATATATGTTTCTTAGACTATATAGAAGCAATATATACAAAGATTTCAACCGTCTACCTGTTCCATTCATTGTTCTACTTGTCGAAATTTACAAATAATTACCTTTAAAGGATTAACAATGGGGCTCGTAGTTCACTTAAACTTGAAGAACAAAAAATTGGCGAATGGTACTGTTTGGATGCTTTGCATATATGTTTCTTAGACTATATAGAAGCAATATATACAATGATTTCAACCGTCTACCTGTTACATTCTTTGTTCTACTTGTCGAAAGTTACAAATAATTTCCGATAAAGTATTAACAATGGGGCTCATTGTTCACTTAAACTTGAAGGACAAAGAATTGGCGAATGGTAATGTTTGGATGCTTTGCATAAATGTTTCTTAGACTATATGGAAGCAATATATACAAAGATTTCAACCGTCTACGTGTTCCAATCATTGTTCTACTTGTCGAAAATTACAAATCATTTCCGATAAAGGATTAACCATTGGGGCTCATTGTTCACTTAAACTTGAAGAACAAAAAATTGGCGAATGGTACTGTTTCGATGCTTTGTATATATGTTTCTTAGACTATATAGAAGCAATATATACAATGATTTCAACAGTCTACCTGTTCCATTCATTGTTCTACTAGTCGAAATTAACAAATAATTTCCTTTAAAGGATTAACAATGAGGCTCGTAGTTCACTTAAACTTGAAAAACAAAAAATTGGCGAATGGTACTGTTTGGATGCTTTGCATATATGTTTCTTAGACTATATAGACGCAATATATACAAGGATTTCAACCGTCTACCTGTTCCATTCATTGTTCTACTTGTCGAAAGTTACAAGTAATTTCCGATAAAGGATTAACCATTGGGGCTCATTGTTCACTTAAACTTGAAGAACAAAAAATTGGCGAATGGTACTGTTTGGATGCTTTGCGTACATGTTTCTTAGACTATATGGAAGCAATATATACAAAGATTTCAACCGTCTACGTGTTCCATTCATTGTTCTACTTGTCGAAATTTACAAATAATTTCCTTTAAAGGATTAACAATGGGGCCTTTTGTTCACTTAAACTTGAAGAATAATAAATTGGCGAATTGTACTGTTTTGATGCTTTGCATATATGTTTCTTAGACTATATAGACGCAATATATACAAGGATTTCAACCGTCTACCTGTTCCATTCATTGCTCTACTTGGCGAAAGTTACAAATAATTACCGATAAAGGATTAACCATTGGGGCTCATGGTTCACTTAAACTTGAAGAACAAAAAATTGGCGAGTTGTACTGTTTGGATGCTTTGCATATATGTTTCTTAGACTATATAGAAGCAATATATACAAAGATTTCAACCGTCTACCTGTTCCATTCATTGTTCTACTTGTCGAATGTTACAAATAATTTCCGATAAAGGATTAACAATGGGGCTCATTGTTCACTTAAACTTGAAGGACAAAAAATTGGCGAATGGTAATGTTTGGATGCTTTGCATAAATGTTTCTTAGACTATATGGAAGCAATATATACAAAGATTTCAACCGTCTACGTGTTCCAATCATTGTTCTACTTGTCGAAAATTACAAATAATTTCCGATAAAGGATTAACCATTGGGGCTCATTGTTCACTTAAACTTGAAGAACAAAAAATTGGCGAATGGTACTGTTTCGATGCTTTGTATATATGTTTCTTAGACTATATAGAAGCAATATATACAATGATTTCAACAGTCTACCTGTTCCATTCATTGTTCTACTTGTCGAAATTAACAAATAATTTCCTTTAAAGGATTAACAATGGGGCTCGTAGTTCACTTAAACTTGAAGAACAAAAAATTGGCGAATGGTACTGTTTGGATGCTTTGCATATATGTTTCTTAGACTATATGGACGCAATATATACAAGGATTTCAACCGTCTACCTGTTCCATTCCTTGTTCTACTTGTCGAAAGTTACAAGTAATTTCCGATAAAGGATTAACCATTGGGGCTCATTGTTCACTTAAACTTGAAGAACAAAAAATTGGCGAATGGTACTGTTTGGATGCTTTGCGTACATGTTTCTTAGACTATATGGAAGCAATATATACAAAGATTTCAACCGTCTACGTGTTCCATTCATTGTTCTACTTGTCGAAATTTACAAATAATTTCCTTTAAAGGATTAACAATGGGGCTCGTTGTTCACTTAAACTTGAAGAATAATAAATTGGCGAATTGTACTGTTTTGATGCTTTGCATATATGTTTCTTAGACTATATAGACGCAATATATACAAGGATTTCAACCGTCTACCTGTTCCATTCATTGCTCTACTTGTCGAAAGTTACAAATAATTACCGATAAAGGATTAACCATTGGGGCTCATTGTTCACTTAAACTTGAAGAACAAAAAATTGGCGAGTTGTACTGTTTGGATGCTTTGCATATATGTTTCTTAGACTATATAGAAGCAATATATACAAAGATTTCAACCGTCTACCTGTTCCATTCATTGTTCTACTTGTCGAATGTTACAAATAATTTCCGATAAAGTATTAACAATGGGGCTCGTAGTTCACTTAAACTTGAAGATCAAATAATTGGCGAATTGTACTGTTTGGACGCTTTGCATATATGTTTCTTAGACTGTACAGAAGCAATATATACAATGATTTCAACAGTCTACCTGTTCCATTCATTGTTCTACTTGTCGAAATTTACAAATAATTTCCTTTAAAGGATTAACAATGGGGCTCGTAGTTCACTTAAACTTGAAGAACCAAAAATTGGCGAATTGCACTGTTTGGATGCTTTGCATATACGTTTCTTAGACTATTTAGAAGCAATATATACAAAGATTTCAACCGTCTACCTGTACTATTCATTGTTCTACTTGTAGAAAGTTACAAATAATTTCCATTTCATGATTATCAATGGGGCTCGCTGATCACTTAAACTTGAAGATCAAAAAATTGGCGATTATTACTGTTTAGATGCTTTGCATATATGTTTCTTAGATTATATAGAAGCAATATATACAAAGATTTCAACCGTTTACCTGTTCCATTCATTGTTCTACTTGTCGAAAGTTACAAATAATTACCGATAAAGTATTAACAATGGGGCTCGTAGTTCACTTAAACTTGAAGATCAAATAATTGGCGAATTGTACTGTTTAGATGTTTTGCATATATGTTTCTTAGACTATATAGAAGCAATATATACAATGATTTCAACAGTCTACCTGTTCCATTCATTGTTCTACTAGTCGAAATTAACAAATAATTTCCTTTACAGGATTAACAATGGGGCTCGTAGTTCACTTAAACTTGAAGAACAAAAAATTGGCGAATGGTACTGTTCGGATGCTTTGCATATATGTTTCTTAGACTATATAGACGCAATTATACAAGGATTTCAACCGTCTACCTGTTCCATTCATTGTTCTACTTGTCGAAAGTTACAAGTAATTTCCGATAAAGGATTGACCATTGGGGCTCATTGTTCACTTAAACTTGAAGAACAAAAAATTGGCGAATGGTACTGTTTGGATGCTTTGCGTACATGTTTCATAGACTATATGGAAGCAATATATACAAAGATTTCAACCGTCTACGTGTTCCATTCATTGTTCTACTTGTCGAAATTTACAAATAATTTCCTTTAAAGGATTAACAATGGGGCCTTTTGTTCACTTAAACTTGAAGAATAATAAATTGGCGAATTGTACTGTTTTGATGCTTTGCATATATGTTTCTTAGACTATATAGACGCAATATATACAAGGATTTCAACCGTCTACCTGTTCCATTCATTGCTCTACTTGGCGAAAGTTACAAATAATTACCGATAAAGGATTAACCATTGGGGCTCATGGTTCACTTAAACTTGAAGAACAAAAAATTGGCGAGTTGTACTGTTTGGATGCTTTGCATATATGTTTCTTAGACTATATAGAAGCAATATATACAAAGATTTCAACCGTCTACCTGTTCCATTCATTGTTCTACTTGTCGAAATTTACAAATAATTACCTTTAAAGGATTAACAATGGGGCTCGTAGTTCACTTAAACTTGAAGAACAAAAAATTGGCGAATGGTACTGTTTGGATGCTTTGCATATATGTTTCTTAGACTATATAGAAGCAATATATACAATGATTTCAACCGTCTACCTGTTACATTCTTTGTTCTACTTGTCGAAAGTTACAAATAATTTCCGATAAAGTATTAACAATGGGGCTCATTGTTCACTTAAACTTGAAGGACAAAGAATTGGCGAATGGTAATGTTTGGATGCTTTGCATAAATGTTTCTTAGACTATATGGAAGCAATATATACAAAGATTTCAACCGTCTACGTGTTCCAATCATTGTTCTACTTGTCGAAAATTACAAATCATTTCCGATAAAGGATTAACCATTGGGGCTCATTGTTCACTTAAACTTGAAGAACAAAAAATTGGCGAATGGTACTGTTTCGATGCTTTGTATATATGTTTCTTAGACTATATAGAAGCAATATATACAATGATTTCAACAGTCTACCTGTTCCATTCATTGTTCTACTAGTCGAAATTAACAAATAATTTCCTTTAAAGGATTAACAATGAGGCTCGTAGTTCACTTAAACTTGAAAAACAAAAAATTGGCGAATGGTACTGTTTGGATGCTTTGCATATATGTTTCTTAGACTATATAGACGCAATATATACAAGGATTTCAACCGTCTACCTGTTCCATTCATTGTTCTACTTGTCGAAAGTTACAAGTAATTTCCGATAAAGGATTAACCATTGGGGCTCATTGTTCACTTAAACTTGAAGAACAAAAAATTGGCGAATGGTACTGTTTGGATGCTTTGCGTACATGTTTCTTAGACTATATGGAAGCAATATATACAAAGATTTCAACCGTCTACGTGTTCCATTCATTGTTCTACTTGTCGAAATTTACAAATAATTTCCTTTAAAGGATTAACAATGGGGCCTTTTGTTCACTTAAACTTGAAGAATAATAAATTGGCGAATTGTACTGTTTTGATGCTTTGCATATATGTTTCTTAGACTATATAGACGCAATATATACAAGGATTTCAACCGTCTACCTGTTCCATTCATTGCTCTACTTGGCGAAAGTTACAAATAATTACCGATAAAGGATTAACCATTGGGGCTCATGGTTCACTTAAACTTGAAGAACAAAAAATTGGCGAGTTGTACTGTTTGGATGCTTTGCATATATGTTTCTTAGACTATATAGAAGCAATATATACAAAGATTTCAACCGTCTACCTGTTCCATTCATTGTTCTACTTGTCGAATGTTACAAATAATTTCCGATAAAGGATTAACAATGGGGCTCGTAGTTCACTTAAACTTGAAGGACAAAAAATTGGCGAATGGTAATGTTTGGATGCTTTGCATAAATGTTTCTTAGACTATATGGAAGCAATATATACAAAGATTTCAACCGTCTACGTGTTCCAATCATTGTTCTACTTGTCGAAAATTACAAATAATTTCCGATAAAGGATTAACCATTGGGGCTCATTGTTCACTTAAACTTGAAGAACAAAAAATTGGCGAATGGTACTGTTTCGATGCTTTGTATATATGTTTCTTAGACTATATAGAAGCAATATATACAATGATTTCAACAGTCTACCTGTTCCATTCATTGTTCTACTTGTCGAAATTAACAAATAATTTCCTTTAAAGGATTAACAATGGGGCTCGTAGTTCACTTAAACTTGAAGAACAAAAAATTGGCGAATGGTACTGTTTGGATGCTTTGCATATATGTTTCTTAGACTATATAGACGCAATATATATAAGGATTTCAACCGTCTACCTGTTCCATTCATTGTTCTACTTGTCGAAAGTTACAAGTAATTTCCGATAAAGGATTAACCATTGGGGCTCATTGTTCACTTAAACTTGAAGAACAAAAAATTGGCGAATTGTACTGTTTGGATGCTTTGCATAAATGTTTCTTAGACTATATGGAAGCAATATATACAAAGATTTCAACCGTCTACCTGTTCCATTCATTGTTCTACTTGTCGAAAGTTACAAATAATTTCCGATAAAGGATTAACAATGGGGCTCATTGTTCACTTAAACTTGAAGATCAATAAATTAGCGAATTGTACTGTTTGGATGCTTTGCATATATGTTTCTTAGACTATATAGAAGCAACATATACAAAGATTTCAACCGTCTACCTGTTCCATTCATCGTTCTACTTGTCGAAAGTTACAAATAATTTCCGATAAAGGATTAACAATGGGGCTCAATGTTCACTTAAACTTGAAGATCAAAAAATTGGCGAATGTTACTGTTTAGATGCTTTGCATATAGGTTTCTTAGTCTATATAGAAGCAATATATAAAAAGATTTCAGCCGTCTACCAGTTACATTCATTGTTCTACTTGTCGAAAGTTACAAATAATTACCTTTAAAGGATTAACAATGGGGCTCATTGTTCACTTAAACTTCAAGAACAAAAAATTGGCGAATGGTACTGTTTGGATGCTTTGCATATATGTTTCTTAGACTATATAGAAGCAATATATACATTGATTTCAACCGTCTACCTGATCCACTCATTATTCTACTTGTCGCAAGTTACAAATAATTACCGTTAAGGGATTAACAATGGGGATCGTAGTTTACTTAAACTTGAAGAACAAAAAATTGGCGAATTGTACTGTTTGGATGCTTTGCATATATGTTTCTTAGACTATATAGAAGCAATATATACAATGATTTCAACAGTCTACCTGTTCCATTCATTGTTCTACTTGTCGAAATTTACAAATAATTTCCTTTAAAGGATTAACAATGGGGCTCGTAGTTCACTTAAACTTGAAGAACAAAAAATTGGCGAATGGTACTGTTTGGATGCTTTGCATATATGTTTCTTAGACTATATAGAAGCAATATATACAAAGATTTCAACCGTCTACCTGTTCCATTCATTGTTCTACTTGTCGAAAATTACAAATAATTTCCGATAAAGGATTAACCATTGGGGCTCATTGTTCACTTAAACTTGAAGAACAAAAAATTGTCGAATTGTACTATTTGGTTGCTTTGCATATATGTTTCTTAGACTATATAGAAGCAATATATACAATGATTTCAACCGTCTACCCGTTCCATTCATTGTTCTACTTGTCGAAAGTTACAAATAATTTCCGATAACGGATTAACCATTGGGGCTCATTGTTCACTTAAACTTGAAGAACAAAAAATTGGCGAATGGTACTGTTTGGATGCTTTGCGTACATGTTTCTTAGACTATTTAGAAGCAATATATAGAAAGATTTCACCCGTCTAACTGTACTATTCATTGTTCTACTTGTAGAAAGTTACAAATAATTTCCATTTCATGATTATCAATGGGGCTTGCTGTGCACTTAAACTTGAAGATCAAAAAATTGGCGATTGTTACTGTTTAGATGCTTTGCATATATGTTTCTTAGATTATATAGAAGCAATATATAGAAAGATTTCGCCCGTCTAACTGTACTATTCATTGTTCTACTTGTAGAAAGTTACAAATAATTTCCATTTCATGATTATCAATGGGGCTCGCTGTTCACTTAAACTTGAAGATCAAAAAATTGTCGATTGTTACTGTTTAGATGCTTTGCATATATGTGTCTTAGATTATATAGAAGCAATATATACAAAGATTTCAACCGTCTACCTGTTCCATTCATTGTTCTACTTGTCGAAAGTTACAAATAATTTCCGATAAAGGATTAACCATGGGGCTCATTGTTCACTTAAACTTGAAGATCAATAAATTAGCGAATTGTACTGTTTGGATGCTTTGCATATATGTTTCTTAGACTATATAGAAGCAATATATACAAAGATTTCAACCGTCTACCTGTTCCATTCATCGTTCTACTTGTCGAAAGTTACAAATAATTTCCGATAAAGGATTAACAATGGGGCTCAATGTTCACTTAAACTTGAAGATCAAAAAATTGGCGAATGTTACTGTTTAGATGCTTTGCATATAGGTTTCTTAGTCTATATAGAAGCAATATATAAAAAGATTTCAACCGTCTACCAGTTACATTCATTGTTCTACTTGTCGAAAGTTACAAATAATTACCTTTAAAGGATTAACAATGGGGCTCATTGTTCACTTAAACTTCAAGAACAAAAAATTGGCGAATGGTACTGTTTGGATGCTTTGCATATATGTTTCTTAGACTATATAGAAGCAATATATACATTGATTTCAACCGTCTACCTGATCCACTCATTATTCTACTTGTCGCAAGTTACAAATAATTACCGTTAAGGGATTAACAATGGGGATCGTAGTTTACTTAAACTTGAAGAACAAAAAATTGGCGAATTGTACTGTTTGGATGCTTTGCATATATGTTTCTTAGACTATATAGAAGCAATATATACAATGATTTCAACAGTCTACCTGTTCCATTCATTGTTCTACTTGTCGAAATTCACAAATAATTTCCTTTAAAGGATTAACAATGGGGCTCGTAGTTCACTTAAACTTGAAGAACAAAAAATTGGCGAATGGTACTGTTTGGATGCTTTGCATATATGTTTCTTAGACTATATAGAAGCAATATATACAAAGATTTCAACCGTCTACCTGTTCCATTCATTGTTCTACTTGTCGAATGTTACAAATAATTTCCGATAAAGGATTAACAATGGGGCTCATTGTTCACTTAAACTTGAAGGACAAAAAATTGGCGAATGGTAATGTTTGGATGCTTTGCATAAATGTTTCTTAGACTATATGGAAGCAATATATACAAAGATTTCAACCGTCTACGTGTTCCAATCATTGTTCTACTTGTCGAAAATTACAAATAATTTCCGATAAAGGATTAACCATTGGGGCTCAATGTTCACTTAAACTTGAAGAACAAAAAATTGGCGAATGGTACTGTTTCGATGCTTTGTATATATGTTTCTTAGACTATATAGAAGCAATATATACAATGATTTCAACAGTCTACCTGTTCCATTCATTGTTCTACTTGTCGAAATTTACAAATAATTTCCTTTAAAGGATTAACAATGGGGCTCGTAGTTCACTTAAACTTGAAGAACAAAAAATTGGCGAATGGTACTGTTTGGATGCTTTGCATATATGTTTCTTAGACTATATAGACGCAATATATATAAGGATTTCAACCGTCTACCTGTTCCATTCATTGTTCTACTTGTCGAAAGTTACAAGTAATTTCCGATAAAGGATTAACCATTGGGGCTCATTGTTCACTTAAACTTGAAGAACAAAAAATTGGCGAATTGTACTGTTTGGATGCTTTGCATAAATGTTTCTTAGACTATATGGAAGCAATATATACAAAGATTTCAACCGTCTACCTGTTCCATTCATTGTTCTACTTGTCGAAAGTTACAAATAATTTCCGATAAAGGATTAACAATGGGGCTCATTGTTCACTTAAACTTGAAGATCAATAAATTAGCGAATTGTACTGTTTGGATGCTTTGCATATATGTTTCTTAGACTATATAGAAGCAACATATACAAAGATTTCAACCGTCTACCTGTTCCATTCATCGTTCTACTTGTCGAAAGTTACAAATAATTTCCGATAAAGGATTAACAATGGGGCTCAATGTTCACTTAAACTTGAAGATCAAAAAATTGGCGAATGTTACTGTTTAGATGCTTTGCATATAGGTTTCTTAGTCTATATAGAAGCAATATATAAAAAGATTTCAGCCGTCTACCAGTTACATTCATTGTTCTACTTGTCGAAAGTTACAAATAATTACCTTTAAAGGATTAACAATGGGGCTCATTGTTCACTTAAACTTCAAGAACAAAAAATTGGCGAATGGTACTGTTTGGATGCTTTGCATATATGTTTCTTAGACTATATAGAAGCAATATATACATTGATTTCAACCGTCTACCTGATCCACTCATTATTCTACTTGTCGCAAGTTACAAATAATTACCGTTAAGGGATTAACAATGGGGATCGTAGTTTACTTAAACTTGAAGAACAAAAAATTGGCGAATTGTACTGTTTGGATGCTTTGCATATATGTTTCTTAGACTATATAGAAGCAATATATACAATGATTTCAACAGTCTACCTGTTCCATTCATTGTTCTACTTGTCGAAATTTACAAATAATTTCCTTTAAAGGATTAACAATGGGGCTCGTAGTTCACTTAAACTTGAAGAACAAAAAATTGGCGAATGGTACTGTTTGGATGCTTTGCATATATGTTTCTTAGACTATATAGAAGCAATATATACAAAGATTTCAACCGTCTACCTGTTCCATTCATTGTTCTACTTGTCGAAAATTACAAATAATTTCCGATAAAGGATTAACCATTGGGGCTCATTGTTCACTTAAACTTGAAGAACAAAAAATTGTCGAATTGTACTATTTGGTTGCTTTGCATATATGTTTCTTAGACTATATAGAAGCAATATATACAATGATTTCAACCGTCTACCCGTTCCATTCATTGTTCTACTTGTCGAAAGTTACAAATAATTTCCGATAACGGATTAACCATTGGGGCTCATTGTTCACTTAAACTTGAAGAACAAAAAATTGGCGAATGGTACTGTTTGGATGCTTTGCGTACATGTTTCTTAGACTATTTAGAAGCAATATATAGAAAGATTTCACCCGTCTAACTGTACTATTCATTGTTCTACTTGTAGAAAGTTACAAATAATTTCCATTTCATGATTATCAATGGGGCTTGCTGTGCACTTAAACTTGAAGATCAAAAAATTGGCGATTGTTACTGTTTAGATGCTTTGCATATATGTTTCTTAGATTATATAGAAGCAATATATAGAAAGATTTCGCCCGTCTAACTGTACTATTCATTGTTCTACTTGTAGAAAGTTACAAATAATTTCCATTTCATGATTATCAATGGGGCTCGCTGTTCACTTAAACTTGAAGATCAAAAAATTGTCGATTGTTACTGTTTAGATGCTTTGCATATATGTGTCTTAGATTATATAGAAGCAATATATACAAAGATTTCAACCGTCTACCTGTTCCATTCATTGTTCTACTTGTCGAAAGTTACAAATAATTTCCGATAAAGGATTAACCATGGGGCTCATTGTTCACTTAAACTTGAAGATCAATAAATTAGCGAATTGTACTGTTTGGATGCTTTGCATATATGTTTCTTAGACTATATAGAAGCAATATATACAAAGATTTCAACCGTCTACCTGTTCCATTCATCGTTCTACTTGTCGAAAGTTACAAATAATTTCCGATAAAGGATTAACAATGGGGCTCAATGTTCACTTAAACTTGAAGATCAAAAAATTGGCGAATGTTACTGTTTAGATGCTTTGCATATAGGTTTCTTAGTCTATATAGAAGCAATATATAAAAAGATTTCAACCGTCTACCAGTTACATTCATTGTTCTACTTGTCGAAAGTTACAAATAATTACCTTTAAAGGATTAACAATGGGGCTCATTGTTCACTTAAACTTCAAGAACAAAAAATTGGCGAATGGTACTGTTTGGATGCTTTGCATATATGTTTCTTAGACTATATAGAAGCAATATATACATTGATTTCAACCGTCTACCTGATCCACTCATTATTCTACTTGTCGCAAGTTACAAATAATTACCGTTAAGGGATTAACAATGGGGATCGTAGTTTACTTAAACTTGAAGAACAAAAAATTGGCGAATTGTACTGTTTGGATGCTTTGCATATATGTTTCTTAGACTATATAGAAGCAATATATACAATGATTTCAACAGTCTACCTGTTCCATTCATTGTTCTACTTGTCGAAATTCACAAATAATTTCCTTTAAAGGATTAACAATGGGGCTCGTAGTTCACTTAAACTTGAAGAACAAAAAATTGGCGAATGGTACTGTTTGGATGCTTTGCATATATGTTTCTTAGACTATATAGAAGCAATATATACAAAGATTTCAACCGTCTACCTGTTCCATTCATTGTTCTACTTGTCGAAAATTACAAATAATTTCCGATAAAGGATTAACCATTGGGGCTCATTGTTCACTTAAACTTGAAGAACAAAAAATTGTCGAATTGTACTATTTGGTTGCTTTGCATATATGTTTCTTAGACTATATAGAAGCAATATATACAATGATTTCAACCGTCTACCTATTCCATTCATTGTTCTACTTGCCGAAATTTACAAATAATTTCCTTTAAAGGATTAACAATGGGGCTCGTTGTTCACTTAAACTTGAAGAATAATAAATTGGCGAATTGTACTGTTTTGATGCTTTGCATATATGTTTCTTAGACTATATAGACGCAATATATACAAGGATTTCAACCGTCTACCTGTTCCATTCATTGTTCTACTTGTCGAAAGTTACAAATAATTACCGATAAAGGATTAACCATTGGGGCTCATTGTTCACTTAAACTTGAAGAATAATAAATTGGCGAATGGTACTGTTTGGATGATTTGCATATATGTTTCTTAGACTATATAGACGCAATATATACAAGGATTTCAACCGTCTACCTGTTCCATTCATTGTTCTACTTGTCGAAAGTTACAAGTAATTTCCGATAAAGGATTAACCATTGGGGCTCATTGTTCACTTAAACTTGAAGAACAAAAAATTGGCGAGTTGTACTGTTTGGATGCTTTGCATATATGTTTCTTAGACTATATAGAAGCAATATATACAATGATTTCAACCGTCTACCTATTCCATTCATTGTTCTACTTGCCGAAATTTACAAATAATTTCCTTTAAAGGATTAACAATGGGGCTCGTAGTTCACTTAAACTTGAAGAACAAAAAATTGGCGAATGGTTCAGTTTGGATGCTTTGCATATATGTTTCTTAGATTATATAGAAGCAATATATACAAAGATTTCAACCGTTTACCTGTTCCATTCATTGTTCTACTTGTCGAAATTTACAAATAATTTCCTTTAAAGGATTAACAATGGGGCTCGTTGTTCACTTAAACTTGAAGAATAATAAATTGGCGAATTGTACTGTTTTGATGCTTTGCATATATGTTTCTTAGACTATATAGACGCAATATATACAAGGATTTCAACCGTCTACCTGTTCCATTCATTGTTCTACTTGTCGAAAGTTACAAATAATTACCGATAAACGATTAACCATTGGGGCTCATTGTTCACTTAAACTTGAAGAATAATAAATTGGCGAATTGTACTGTTTTGATGCTTTGCATATATGTTTCTTAGACTATATAGACGCAATATATACAATGATTTCAACCGTCTACCTGTTCCATTCATTGTTCTACTTGTCGAAAGTTACAAATAATTTCCGATAAAGGATTAACAATGGGGCTCATTGTTCACTTAAACTTGAAGGACAAAGAATTGGCGAATGGTAATGTTTGGATGCTTTGCATAAATGTTTCTTAGACTATATGGAAGCAATATATACAAAGATTTCAACCGTCTACGTGTTCCAATCATTGTTCTACTTGTCGAAAATTACAAATCATTTCCGATAAAGGATTAACCATTGGGGCTCATTGTTCACTTAAACTTGAAGAACAAAAAATTGGCGAATGGTACTGTTTCGATGCTTTGTATATATGTTTCTTAGACTATATAGAAGCAATATATACAATGATTTCAACAGTCTACATGTTCCATTCACTGTTCTACTAGTCGAAATTAACAAATAATTTCCTTTACAGGATTAACAATGGGGCTCGTAGTTCACTTAAACTTGAAGAACAAAAAATTGGCGAATGGTACTGTTTGGATGCTTTGCATATATGTTTCTTAGACTATATAGACGCAATATATACAAGGATTTCAACCGTCTACCTGTTCCATTCATTGTTCTACTTGTCGAAAGTTACAAGTAATTTCCGATAAAGGATTAACCATTGGGGCTCATTGTTCACTTAAACTTGAAGAACAAAAAATTGGCGAATGGTACTGTTTGGATGCTTTGCGTACATGTTTCATAGACTATATGGAAGCAATATATACAAAGATTTCAACCGTCTACGTGTTCCATTCATTGTTCTACTTGTCGAAATTTACAAATAATTTCCTTTAAAGGATTAACAATGGGGCCTTTTGTTCACTTAAACTTGAAGAATAATAAATTGGCGAATTGTACTGTTTTGATGCTTTGCATATATGTTTCTTAGACTATATAGACGCAATATATACAAGGATTTCAACCGTCTACCTGTTCCATTCATTGCTCTACTTGGCGAAAGTTACAAATAATTACCGATAAAGGATTAACCATTGGGGCTCATGGTTCACTTAAACTTGAAGAACAAAAAATTGGCGAGTTGTACTGTTTGGATGCTTTGCATATATGTTTCTTAGACTATATAGAAGCAATATATACAAAGATTTCAACCGTCTACCTGTTCCATTCATTGTTCTACTTGTCGAATGTTACAAATAATTTCCGATAAAGGATTAACAATGGGGCTCATTGTTCACTTAAACTTGAAGGACAAAAAATTGGCGAATGGTAATGTTTGGATGCTTTGCATAAATGTTTCTTAGACTATATGGAAGCAATATATACAAAGATTTCAACCGTCTACGTGTTCCAATCATTGTTCTACTTGTCGAAAATTACAAATAATTTCCGATAAAGGATTAACCATTGGGGCTCATTGTTCACTTAAACTTGAAGAACAAAAAATTGGCGAATGGTACTGTTTCGATGCTTTGTATATATGTTTCTTAGACTATATAGAAGCAATATATACAATGATTTCAACAGTCTACCTGTTCCATTCATTGTTCTACTTGTAGAAATTTACAAATAATTTCCTTTAAAGGATTAACAATGGGGCTCGTAGTTCACTTAAACTTGAAGAACAAAAAATTGGCGAATGGTACTGTTTGGATGCTTTGCATATATGTTTCTTAGACTATATAGACGCAATATATATAAGGATTTCAACCGTCTACCTGTTCCATTCATTGTTCTACTTGTCGAAAGTTACAAGTAATTTCCGATAAAGGATTAACCATTGGGGCTCATTGTTCACTTAAACTTGAAGAACAAAAAATTGGCGAATTGTACTGTTTGGATGCTTTGCGTACATGTTTCTTAGACTGTATGGAAGCAATATATACAAAGATTTCAACCGTCTACCTATTCCATTCATTGTTCTACTTGCCGAAATTTACAAATAATTTCCTTTAAAGGATTAACAATGGGGCTCGTAGTTCACTTAAACTTGAAGAACAAATAATTGGCGAATGGTACTGTTTGGATGCTTTGCATATATGTTTCTTAGACTATATAGAAGCAATATATACAATGATTTCAACCGCCTACCTGTTCCGTTCTTTGTTCTACTTGTCGAAATTTACAAATAATTTCCGATAAAGGATTAACAATGGGGCTCATTGTTCACTTAAACTTGAAGGACAAAGAATTGGCGAATGGTAATGTTTGGATGCTTTGCATAAATGTTTCTTAGACTATATGGAAGCAATATATACAAAGATTTCAACCGTCTACGTGTTCCAATCATTGTTCTACTTGTCGAAAATTACAAATCATTTCCGATAAAGGATTAACCATTGGGGCTCATTGTTCACTTAAACTTGAAGAACAAAAAATTGGCGAATGGTACTGTTTCGATGCTTTGTATATATGTTTCTTAGACTATATAGAAGCAATATATACAATGATTTCAACAGTCTACCTGTTCCATTCATTGTTCTACTAGTCGAAATTAACAAATAATTTCCTTTAAAGGATTAACAATGGGGCTCGTAGTTCACTTAAACTTGAAGAACAAAAAATTGGCGAATGGTACTGTTTGGATGCTTTGCATATATGTTTCTTAGACTATATAGACGCAATATATACAAGGATTTCAACCGTCTACCTGTTCCATTCATTGTTCTACTTGTCGAAAGTTACAAGTAATTTCCGATAAAGGATTAACCATTGGGGCTCATTGTTCACTTAAACTTGAAGAACAAAAAATTGGCGAATGGTACTGTTTGGATGCTTTGCGTACATGTTTCTTAGACTATATGGAAGCAATATATACAAAGATTTCAACCGTCTACGTGTTCCAATCATTGTTCTACTTGTCGAAAATTACAAATAATTTCCTTTAAAGGATTAACAATGGGGCCTTTTGTTCACTTAAACTTGAAGAATAATAAATTGGCGAATTGTACTGTTTTGATGCTTTGCATATATGTTTCTTAGACTATATAGACGCAATATTTACAAGGATTTCAACCGTCTACCTGTTCCATTCATTGCTCTACTTGGCGAAAGTTACAAATAATTACCGATAAAGGATTAACCATTGGGGCTCATGGTTCACTTAAACTTGAAGAACAAAAAATTGGCGAGTTGTACTGTTTGGATGCTTTGCATATATGTTTCTTAGACTATATAGAAGCAATATATACAAAGATTTCAACCGTCTACCTGTTCCATTCATTGTTCTACTTGTCGAATGTTACAAATAATTTCCGATAAAGGATTAACAATGGGGCTCATTGTTCACTTAAACTTGAAGGACAAAAAATTGGCGAATGGTAATGTTTGGATGCTTTGCATAAATGTTTCTTAGACTATATGGAAGCAATATATACAAAGATTTCAACCGTCTACGTGTTCCAATCATTGTTCTACTTGTCGAAAATTACAAATAATTTCCGATAAAGGATTAACCATTGGGGCTCATTGTTCACTTAAACTTGAAGAACAAAAAATTGGCGAATGGTACTGTTTCGATGCTTTGTATATATGTTTCTTAGACTATATAGAAGCAATATATACAATGATTTCAACAGTCTACCTGTTCCATTCATTGTTCTACTTGTCGAAATTTACAAATAATTTCCTTTAAAGGATTAACAATGGGGCTCGTAGTTCACTTAAACTTGAAGAACAAAAAATTGGCGAATGGTACTGTTTGGATGCTTTGCATATATGTTTCTTAGACTATATAGACGCAATATATATAAGGATTTCAACCGTCTACCTGTTCCATTCATTGTTCTACTTGTCGAAAGTTATAAGTAATTTCCGATAAAGGATTAACCATTGGGGCTCATTGTTCACTTAAACTTGAAGAACAAAAAATTGGCGAATTGTACTGTTTGGATGCTTTGCGTACATGTTTCTTAGACTATATGGAAGCAATATATACAAAGATTTCAACCTTCTACCTATTCCATTCATTGTTCTACTTGCCGAAATTTACAAATAATTTCCTTTAAAGGATTAACAATGGGGCTCGTAGTTCACTTAAACTTGAAGAATAATAAATTGGCGAATTGTACTGTTTTGATGCTTTGCATATATGTTTCTTAGACTATATAGACGCAATATATACAAGGATTTCAACCGTCTACCTGTTCCATTCATTGTTCTACTTGTCGAAAGTTACAAATAATTACCGATTAAGGATTAACCATTGGGGTACCATTGTTCACTTAAACTTGAAGAACATAAAATTGGCGAGTTGTACTGTTTGGATGCTTTGCATATATGTTTCTTAGACTATATAGAAGCAATATATACAAAGATTTCAACCGTCTACCTGTTCCATTCATTGTTCTACTTGTCGAAAGTTACAAATAATTTCCGATAAAGGATTAACAATGGGGCTCATTGTTCACTTAAACTTGAAGGACAAAAAATTGCCGAATGGTAATGTTTGGATGCTTTGCATAAATGTTTCTTAGACTATATGGAAGCAATACATACAAAGATTTCAACCGTCTACGTGTTCCAATCATTGTTCTACTTGTCGAAAATTACAAATAATTTCCGATAAAGGATTAACCATTGGGGCTCATTGTTCACTTAAACTTGAAGAACAAAAAATTGGCGAATGGTACTGTTTCGATGCTTTGTATATATGTTTCTTAGACTATATAGAAGCAATATATACAATGATTTCAACAGTCTACCTGTTCCATTCATTGTTCTACTTTTCCAAAGTTACAAATAATTTCCGTCAAAGGATTAACAATGGGGCTCGTAGTTCACTTAAACTTGAAGTACAAAAAATTGGCGAATTGTACTGTTTGGATGATTTGCATATATGTTTCTTAGACTATATAGAAGCAATATATAAAATGATTTAAACCGTCTACCTGTTCCATTCTTTGTTCTACTTGTCGAAATTTACAAATAATTTCCTTTAAAGGATTAACAATGGGGCTCGTAGTTCACTTAAACTTGAAGAACAAAAAATTGGCAAATTGTACTGTTTGGATTCTTTGCATATATGTTTCTTAGACTATACAGAAGCAATATATAGAAAGATTTCACCCGTCTACCTGAACTATTCATTGATCTACTTGTAGAAAGTTACAAATAATTTCCATTTCATGATTATCAATGGGGTTCGTTGTTCACTTAAACTTGAAGGTCAAAAAATTGGCGAATGTTACTGTTTAGATGCTTTGCATATAGGTTTCTTAGACTATATAGAAGCAATATCTACAATGATTTCAACCGTCTACCTGTTCTATTCATTGTTCTACTTGTAGAAATTTACAAATAATTTCCATTAAAGGATTAACAATGGGGCTCGTAGTTCACTTAAACTTGAAGAACAAAAAATTGGCGATTGTTACTGTTTAGATGCTTTGCATATATGTTTCTTAGATTATATAGAAGCAATATATACAAAGATGTCAACCGTCTACCTGTTCCATTCATTGTTCTACTTGTCGAAAATTACAAATAATTTCCGATAAAGGATTAACCATTGGGGCTCATTGTTCACTTAAACTTGAAGAACAAAAAATTGGCGAATGGTACTGTTTGGATGCTTGCGTAGATGTTTCTTAGACTATATGGAAGCAATATATACAAAGATTTCAACCGTCTACGTGTTCCAATCATTGTTCTACTTGTCAAAATTTACAAATAATTTCCGATAAAGGATTAACCATTGGAGCTCATTGTTCACTTAAACTTGAAAAACAAAAAATTGGCGAATGGTACTGTTTGGATGCTTTGCATATATGTTTCTTAGACTTTATAGAAGCAATATATACATTGATTTCAACCGTCTACCTGTTCCATTCATTGTTCTACTTGTCGAAATTTACAAATAATTTCCTTGGAAGGATTAACAATGGGGCTCGTTGTTCACTTAAACTTGAAGAACAATAAATTGGCGAATTGTACTGTTTGGATGCTTTGCATATATGTTTCTTAGACTATATAGAAGCAATATATACGAAGAATTCAACCGTCTACCTGTTCCATTCATTGTTCTACTTGTCGAAAGTTACAAATAATTTCCGATAAAGGATTAACCATTGGGGCTCATTGTTCACTTAAACTTGAAAAACAAAAAATTGGCGAATGGTACTGTTTGGATGCTTTGCATATATGTTTCTTAGACTTTATAGAAGCAATATATACATTGATTTCAACCGTCTACCTGTTCCATTCATTGTTCTACTTGTCGAAATTTACAAATAATTTCCTATAAAGGATTAACAATGGGGCTCGTAGTTCACTTAAACTTGAAGAACAAAAAATTGCCGAATGGTACTGTTTGGATGCTTTGCATATATGTTTCTTAGACTATATAGAAGCAATATATACATTGATTTCAACCGGCTACCTGTTCCATTCATTGTTCTACTTGTCGCAAGTTACAAATAATTTCCGTTAAAGTATTAACAATGGGGCTCGTAGTTCACTTAAACTTGAAGATCAAATAATTGGCGAATTGTACTGTTTGGACGCTTTGCATATATGTTTCTTAGACTATATAGAAGCAATATATACAATGATTTCAACAGTCTACCTGTTCCATTCATTGTTCTACTTGTCGAAATTTACAAATAATTTCCTTTAAAGGATTAACAATGGGGCTCGTAGTTCACTTAAACTTGAAGAACAAAAAATTGGCGAATGGTACTGTTTGGATGCTTTGCATATATGTTTCTTAGACTTTATAGAAGCAATATATACATTGATTTCAACCGGCTACCTGTTCCATTCATTGTTCTACTTGTCGAAAGTTACAAATAATTTCCGATAAAGGATTAACAATGGGGCTCATTGTTCACTTAAACTTGAAGATCAAAAAATTGGCGATTGTTACTGTTTAGATGCTTTGCATATATGTTTCTTAGATTATATAGAAGCAATATATACAAAGATTTCAACCGTCTACCTGTTCAATTCATTGTTCTACTTGTCGAAAATTACAAATAATTTCCGATAAAGGATTAACCATTGGGGCTCATTGTTCACTTAAACTTGAAGAACAAAAAATTGGCGAATGGTACTGTTTGGATGCTTTGCATATATGTTTCTTATATTATATAGAAGCAATATATACAAAGATTTCAACCGTCTACCTGTTCCATTCATTGTTCTACTTGTCGAAATTTACAAATAATTTCCTTTAAAGGATTAACAATGGGGCTCGTTGTTCACTTAAACTTGAAGAACAATAAATTGGCGAATTGTACTGTTTGGATGCTTTGCATATATGTTTCTTAGACTATATAGAAGCAATATATACGAAGAATTCAACCGTCTACCTGTTCCATTCATTGTTCTACTTGTCGAAAGTTACAAATAATTTCCGATAAAGGATTAACCATTGGGGCTCATTGTTCACTTAAACTTGAAAAACAAAAAATTGGCGAATGGTACTGTTTGGACGCTTTGCATATATGTTTCTTAGACTTTATAGAAGCAATATATACATTGATTTCAACCGTCTACTTGTTCCATTCATTGTTCTACTTGTCGAAATTTACAAATAATTTCCTATAAAGGATTAACAATGGGGCTCATAGTTCACTTAAACTTGAAGAACAAAAAATTGCCGAATGGTACTGTTTGGATGCTTTGCATATATGTTTCTTAGACTATATAGAAGCAATATATACATTGATTTCAACCGGCTACCTGTTCCATTCATTGTTCTACTTGTCGAAAGTTACAAATAATTTCCGTTAAAGTATTAACAATGGGGCTCGTAGTTCACTTAAACTTGAAGATCAAATAATTGGCGAATTGTACTGTTTGGACGCTTTGCATATATGTTTCTTAGACTATATAGAAGCAATATATACAATGATTTCAACAGTCTACCTGTTCCATTCATTGTTCTACTTGTCGAAATTTACAAATAATTTCCTTTAAAGGATTAACAATGGGGCTCGTAGTTCACTTAAACTTGAAGAACAAAAAATTGGCGAATGGTACTGTTTGGATGCTTTGCATATATGTTTCTTAGATTATATAGAAGCAATATATACAAAGATTTCAACCGTCTACCTGTTCCATTCATTGTTCTACTTGTCGAAATTTACAAATAATTTCCTTTAAAGGATTAACAATGGGGCTCGTTGTTCACTTAAACTTGAAGAAAAATAAATTGGCGAATTGTACTGTTTGGATGCTTTGCATATATGCTTCTTAGACTATATAGAAGCAATATATACAAAGATTTCAACCGTCCACCTGTTCCATTCATTGTTCTACTTGTCGAAAGTTACAAATAATTTCCGATAAAGGATTAACAATGGGGCTCATTGTTCACTTAAACTTGAAGGACAAAATATTGGAGAATGGTACTGTTTGGATTCTTTGCATATATGTTTCTTAGACTATATGGAAGCAATATATACAAAGATTTCAACCGTCTACGTGTTCCAATCATTGTTCTACTTGTAGAAAGTTACAATTAATTTCCGTTAAAGGATTAACAATGGGGCTCGTAGTTCACTTAAACTTGAAGAACAAAAAATTGGCGAATGGTACTGTTTGGATGCTTTGCATATATGTTTCTTAGACTATATAGACGCAATATATACAAAGATTTCAACCGTCTACCTGTTCCATTCATTGTTCTACTTGTCGGAAGTTACAAATAATTTCCGATAAAGGATTAACCATTGGGGCTCGTTGTTCACTTAAACTTGAAGAACAAAAAATTGGCGAATGGTACTGTTTGGATGCTTTGCATATATGTTTCGTAGATTATATAGTAGCAATATATACAATGATTTCAACAGTCTACCTGTTCCATTCATTGTTCTACATGTCGAAATTTACAAATAATTTCCTTTAAAGGATTAACAATGGGGCTCGTAGTTCACTTAAACTTGAAGAACAAAAAATTGGCGAATGGTACTGTTTGCATGCTTTGCATATATGTTCCTTACATTATATAGAAGCAATATATACAAAGATTTCAACCGTCTACCTGTTCCATTCATTGTTCTACTTGTCGAAAATTACAAGTAATTTCCGATAAAGGATTAACCATTGGGTCTCCTTATTCACTTAAACTTGAAGAACAAAAAATTGGCGAATGGTACTGTTTGGATGCTTTGCGTACATGTTTCTTAGACTATATGGAAGCAATATATACAAAGATTTCATCCGTCTACGTGTTCCAAGCATTGTTCTACTTGTAGAAAGTTAGAATTAATTTCCGTTAAAGGATTAACAATGGGGCTCGTAGTTCACTTAATCTTGAAGAACAAAAAATTGGCGATTGTTACTGTTTAGATGCTTTGCATATATGTTTCTTAGATTATATAGAAGCAATATATACAAAGATGTCAACCGTCTACCTGTTCCATTCATTGTTCTACTTGTCGAAAATTACAAATAATTTCCGATAAAGGATTAACCATTGGGGCTCATTGTTCACTTAAACTTGAAGAACAAAAAATTGGCGAATGGTACTGTTTGGATGCTTTGCGTACATGTTTCTTAGACTATATGGAAGCAATATATACAAAGATTTCAACCGTCTACCTGTTCCATTCATTGTTCTACTTGTCGAAATTTACAAATAATTTCCTTTAAAGGATTAACAATGGGGCTCGTAGTTCACTTAAACTTGAAGAACAAAAAATTGGCGAATGGTACTGTTTGGATGCTTTGCATATATGTTTCTTACGTTATATAGAAGCAATATATACAAAGATTTCAACCGTCTACCTGTTCCATTCATTGTTCTACTTGTCGAAAGTTACAAATAATTTCCGATAAAGGATTAACCATTGGGGCTCCTTGTTCACTTAAACTTGAAGAACAAAAAATTGGCGAATGGTACTGTTTGGATGCTTTGCGTACATGTTTCTTAGACTATATGGAAGCAATATATACAAAGATTTCAACCGTCTACCTGTTCCATTCATTGTTCTACTTGTCGAAAGTTACAAATAATTTCCGATAAAGGATTAACCATTGGGGCTCATTGTTCACTTAAACTTGAAAAACAAAAAATTGGCGAATGGTACTGTTTGGATGCTTTGCATATATGTTTCTTAGACTTTATAGAAGCAATATATACATTGATTTCAACCGTCTACCTGTTCCATTCATTGTTCTACTTGTCGAAATTTACAAATAATTTCCTATAAAGGATTAACAATGGGGCTCGTAGTTCACTTAAACTTGAAGAACAAAAAATTGCCGAATGGTACTGTTTGGATGCTTTGCATATATGTTTCTTAGACTATATAGAAGCAATATATACATTGATTTCAACCGGCTACCTGTTCCATTCATTGTTCTACTTGTCGCAAGTTACAAATAATTTCCGTTAAAGTATTAACAATGGGGCTCGTAGTTCACTTAAACTTGAAGATCAAATAATTGGCGAATTGTACTGTTTGGACGCTTTGCATATATGTTTCTTAGACTACATAGAAGCAATATATACAATGATTTCAACAGTCTACCTGTTCCATTCATTGTTCTACTTGTCGAAATTTACAAATAATTTCCTTTAAAGGATTAACAATGGGGCTCGTAGTTCACTTAAACTTGAAGAACAAAAAATTGGCGAATGGTACTGTTTGGATGCTTTGCGTACATGTTTCTTAGACTATATGGAAGCAATATATACAAAGATTTCATCCGTCTACGTGTTCCAAGCATTGTTCTACTTGTAGAAAGTTAGAATTAATTTCCGTTAAAGAATTAACAATGGGACTCGTAGTTCACTTAAACTTGAAGAACAAAAAATTGGCGATTGTTACTGTTTAGATGCTTTGCATATATGTTTCTTAGATTATATAGAAGCAATATATACAAAGATGTCAACCGTCTACCTGTTCCATTCATTGTTCTACTTGTCGAAAATTACAAATAATTTCCGATAAAGGATTAACCATTGGGGCTCATTGTTCACTTAAACTTGAAGAACAAAAAATTGGCGAATGGTACTGTTTGGATGCTTTGCATATATGTTTCTTAGATTATATAGAAGCAATATATACAAAGATTTCAACCGTCTACCTGTTCCATTCATTGTTCTACTTGTCGAAATTTACAAATAATTTCCTTTAAAGGATTAACAATGGGGCTCGTTGTTCACTTAAACTTGAAGAAAAATAAATTGGCGAATTGTACTGTATGGATGCTTTGCATATATGCTTCTTAGACTATATAGAAGCAATATATACAAAGATTTCAACCGTCCACCTGTTCCATTCATTGTTCTACTTGTCGAAAGTTACAAATAATTTCCGATAAAGGATTAACAATGGGGCTCATTGTTCACTTAAACTTGAAGGACAAAAAATTGGAGAATGGTACTGTTTGGATTCTTTGCATATATATTTCTTAGACTATATGGAAGCAATATATACAAAGATTTCAACCGTCTACGTGTTCCAATCATTGTTCTACTTGTCGAAATTTACAAATAATTTCCATTAAAGGATTAACAATGGGGCTCGTTGTTCACTTAAACTTGAAGGACAAAAAATTGGCGAATGGTACTGTTTGGATGCTTTGCATATATGTTTCTTACACTATATGGAAGCAATATATACAAAGATTTCAACCGTCTACCTGTTCCATTCATTGTTCTACTTGTCGAAAGTTACAAATAACTACGGATAAAGGATTAACCATTGGGGCTCATTGTTCACTTAAACTGGGAGAACAAAAAATTGGCGAATTGTACTGTTTGGATGCTTTGCATATATGTTTCGTAGACTATATGGAAGCAATATATACAAAGATTTCATCCGTCTACGTGTTCCAAGCATTGTTCTACTTGTAGAAAGTTAGAATTAATTTCCGTTAAAGAATTAACAATGGGGCTCGTAGTTCACTTAAACTTGAAGAACAAAAAATTGGCGATTGTTACTGTTTAGATGCTTTGCATATATGTTTCTTAGATTATATAGAAGCAATATATACAAAGATGTCAACCGTCTACCTGTTCCATTCATTGTTCTACTTGTCGAAAAGTACAAATAATTTCCGATAAAGGATTAACCATTGGGGCTCATTGTTCACTTAAACTTGAAGAACAAAAAATTGGCGAATGGTACTGTTTGGATGCTTGCGTAGATGTTTCTTAGACTATATCGAAGCAATATATACAAAGATTTCAACCGTCTACGTGTTCCAATCATTGTTCTACTTGTCGAAATTTACAAATAATTTCCTTTAAAGGATTAACAATGGGGCTCGTTGTTCACTTAAACTTGAAGAACAATAAATTGGCGAATTGTACTGTTTGGATGCTTTGCATATATGTTTCTTAGACTATATAGAAGCAATATATACGAAGAATTCAACCGTCTACCTGTTCCATTCATTGTTCTACTTGTCGAAAGTTACAAAGAATTTCCGATAAAGGATTAACCATTGGGGCTCATTGTTCACTTAAACTTGAAGAACAAAAAATTGGCGAATGGTACTGTTTGGATGCTTGCGTAGATGTTTCTTAGACTATATCGAAGCAATATATACAAAGATTTCAACCGTCTACGTGTTCCAATCATTGTTCTACTTGTCGAAATTTACAAATAATTTCCTTTAAAGGATTAACAATGGGGCTCGTTGTTCACTTAAACTTGAAGAACAATAAATTGGCGAATTGTACTGTTTGGATGCTTTGCATATATGTTTCTTAGACTATATAGAAGCAATATATACGAAGAATTCAACCGTCTACCTGTTCCATTCATTGTTCTACTTGTCGAAAGTTACAAAGAATTTCCGATAAAGGATTAACCATTGGGGCTCATTGTTCACTTAAACTTGAAAAACAAAAAATTGGCGAATGGTACTGTTTGGATGCTTTGCATATATGTTTCTTAGACTTTATAGAAGCAATATATACATTGATTTCAACCGTCTACCTGTTCCATTCATTGTTCTACTTGTCGAAATTTACAAATAATTTCCTATAAAGGATTAACAATGGGGCTCGTAGTTCACTTAAACTTGAAGAACAAAAAATTGCCGAATGGTACTGTTTGGATGCTTTGCATATATGTTTCTTAGACTATATAGAAGCAATATATACATTGATTTCAACCGGCTACCTGTTCCATTCATTGTTCTACTTGTCGCAAGTTACAAATAATTTCCGTTAAAGTATTAACAATGGGGCTCGTAGTTCACTTAAACTTGAAGATCAAATAATTGGCGAATTGTACTGTTTGGACGCTTTGCATATATGTTTCTTAGACTATATAGAAGCAATATATACAAAGATTTCAACCGTCCACCTGTTCCATTCATTGTTCTACTTGTCGAAAGTTACAAATAATTTCCGATAAAGGATTAACAATGGGGCTCATTGTTCACTTAAACTTGAAGGACAAAAAATTGGAGAATGGTACTGTTTGGATTCTTTGCATATATGTTTCTTAGATTATATAGAAGCAATATATACAAAGATGTCAACCGTCTACCTGTTCCATTCATTGTTCTACTTGTCGAAAATTACAAGCAATTTCCGATAAAGGATTAACCATTGGGGCTCGTAGTCCACTTAAACTTGAAGAACAAAAAATTGGCGAATGGTACTGTTTGGATGCTTTGCGTACATGTTTCTTAGACTATATGGAAGCAATATATACAAAGATTTCAACCGTCTACGTGTTCCAATCATTGTTCTACTTGTCGAAATTTACAAATAATTTCCATTAAGGGATTAACAATGGGGCTCGTTGTTCACTTAAACTTGAAGAACAAAAAATTGGCGAATGGTACTGTTTGGATGCTTTGCGTACATGTTTCTTAGACTATATGGAAGCAATATATACAAAGATTTCATCCGTCTACGTGTTCCAAGCATTGTTCTACTTGTAGAAAGTTAGAATTAATTTCCGTTAAAGAATTAACAATGGGACTCGTAGTTCACTTAAACTTGAAGAACAAAAAATTGGAGAATGGTACTGTTTGGATTCTTTGCATATATGTTTCTTAGATTATATAGAAGCAATATATACAAAGATGTCAACCGTCTACCTGTTCCATTCATTGTTCTACTTGTCGAAAATTACAAGCAATTTCCGATAAAGGATTAACCATTGGGGCTCGTAGTCCACTTAAACTTGAAGAACAAAAAATTGGCGAATGGTACTGTTTGGATGCTTTGCGTACATGTTTCTTAGACTATATGGAAGCAATATATACAAAGATTTCAACCGTCTACGTGTTCCAATCATTGTTCTACTTGTCGAAATTTACAAATAATTTCCATTAAGGGATTAACAATGGGGCTCGTTGTTCACTTAAACTTGAAGAACAAAAAATTGGCGAATGGTACTGTTTGGATGCTTTGCGTACATGTTTCTTAGACTATATGGAAGCAATATATACAAAGATTTCATCCGTCTACGTGTTCCAAGCATTGTTCTACTTGTAGAAAGTTAGAATTAATTTCCGTTAAAGAATTAACAATGGGCCTCGTAGTTCACTTAAACTTGAAGAACAAAAAATTGGCGATTGTTACTGTTTAGATGCTTTGCATATATGTTTCTTAGATTATATAGAAGCAATATATACAAAGATGTCAACCGTCTACCTGTTCCATTCATTGTTCTACTTGTCGAAAATTACAAATAATTTCCGATAAAGGATTAACCATTGGGGCTCATTGTTCACTTAAACTTGAAGAACAAAAAATTGGCGAATGGTACTGTTTGGATGCTTGCGTAGATGTTTCTTAGACTATATGGAAGCAATATATACAAAGATTTCAACCGTCTACGTGTTCCAATCATTGTTCTACTTGTCGAAATTTACAAATAATTTCCGATAAAGGATTAACCATTGGGGCTCATTGTTCACTTAAACTTGAAAAACAAAAAATTGGCGAATGGTACTGTTTGGATGCTTTGCATATATGTTTCTTAGACTTTATAGAAGCAATATATACATTGATTTCAACCGTCTACCTGTTCCATTCATTGTTCTACTTGTCGAAATTTACAAATAATTTCCTATAAAGGATTAACAATGGGGCTCGTAGTTCACTTAAACTTGAAGAACAAAAAATTGCCGAATGGTACTGTTTGGATGCTTTGCATATATGTTTCTTAGACTATATAGAAGCAATATATACATTGATTTCAACCGGCTACCTGTTCCATTCATTGTTCTACTTGTCGCAAGTTACAAATAATTTCCGTTAAAGTATTAACAATGGGGCTCGTAGTTCACTTAAACTTGAAGATCAAATAATTGGCGAATTGTACTGTTTGGACGCTTTGCATATATGTTTCTTAGACTATATAGAAGCAATATATACAATGATTTCAACAGTCTACCTGTTCCATTCATTGTTCTACTTGTCGAAATTTACAAATAATTTCCTTTAAAGGATTAACAATGGGGCTCGTAGTTTACTTAAACTTGAAGAACAAAAAATTGGCGAATGGTACTGTTTGGATGCTTTGCATATATGTTTCTTAGATTATATAGAAGCAATATATACAAAGATTTCAACCGTCTACCTGTTCCATTCATTGTTCTACTTGTCGAAATTTACAAATAATTTCCTTTAAAGGATTAACAATGGGGCTCGTTGTTCACTTAAACTTGAAGAAAAATAAATTGGCGAATTGTACTGTTTGGATGCTTTGCATATATGCTTCTTAGACTATATAGAAGCAATATATACAAAGATTTCAACCGTCCACTTGTTCCATTCATTGTTCTACTTGTCGAAAGTTACAAATAATTTCCGATAAAGGATTAACAATGGGGCTCATTGTTCACTTAAACTTGAAGGACAAAAAATTGGAGAATGGTACTGTTTGGATTCTTTGCATATATGTTTCTTAGACTATATGGAAGCAATATATACAAAGATTTCAACCGTCTACGTGTTCCAATCATTGTTCTACTTGTCGAAAGTTATAAATAATTTCCGATAAAGGATTAACCATTGGGGCTCATTGTTCACTTAAACTTGAAAAACAAAAAATTGGCGAATGGTACTGTTTGGATGCTTTGCATATATGTTTCTTAGACTTTATAGAAGCAATATATACAAAGATTTCAACCGTCTACCTGTTCCATTCATTGTTCTACTTGTCGAAAGTTACAAATAATTTCCGATAAAGGATTAACCATTGGGGCTCCTTGTTCACTTAAACTTGAAGAACAAAAAATTGGCGAATGGTACTGTTTGGATGCTTTGCGTACATGTTTCTTAGACTATATGGAAGCAATATATACAAAGATTTCAACCGTCTACCTGTTCCATTCATTGTTCTACTTGTCGAAAGTTACAAATAATTTCCGATAAAGGATTAACCATTGGGGCTCATTGTTCACTTAAACTTGAAAAACAAAAAATTGGCGAATGGTACTGTTTGGATGCTTTGCATATATGTTTCTTAGACTTTATAGAAGCAATATATACATTGATTTCAACCGTCTACCTGTTCCATTCATTGTTCTACTTGTCGAAATTTACAAATAATTTCCTATAAAGGATTAACAATGGGGCTCGTAGTTCACTTAAACTTGAAGAACAAAAAATTGCCGAATGGTACTGTTTGGATGCTTTGCATATATGTTTCTTAGACTATATAGAAGCAATATATACATTGATTTCAACCGGCTACCTGTTCCATTCATTGTTCTACTTGTCGCAAGTTACAAATAATTTCCGTTAAAGTATTAACAATGGGGCTCGTAGTTCACTTAAACTTGAAGATCAAAAAATTGGCGAATGGTACTGTTTGGATGCTTTGCGTACATGTTTCTGAGACTATATGGAAGCAATATATACAAAGATTTCAACCGTCTACGTGTTCCAATCATTGTTCCACTTGTCGAAATTTACAAATAATTTCCTTTAAAGGATTAACAATGGGGCTCGTTGTTCACTTAAACTTGAAGAACAAAAAAGTGGCGAATGGTACTGTTTGGATGCTTTGCATATATGTTTCTTAGACTATATAGACGCAATATATACAAGGATTTCAACCGTCTACCTGTTCCATTCATTGTTCTACTTGTCGAAAGTTACAAATAATTACGGATAAAGGATTAACCATTGGGGCTCATTGTTCACTTAAACTTGGAGAACAAAAAATTGGCGAATTGTACTGTTTGGATGCTTTGCATATATGTTTCTTAGACTATATAGAAGCAATATATACAAAGATTTCAAGCGTCTACCTGTTCCATTCATTGTTCTACTTGTCGAAATTTACAAATAATTTCCTTTAAAGGATTAACAATGGGGCTCGTAGTTCACTTAAACTTGAAGAACAAAAAATTGGCGAATGGTACTGTTTGGATGCTTTGCGTACATGTTTCTTAGACTATATGGAAGCAATATATACAAAGATTTCAACCGTCTACGTGTTCCAATCATTGTTCTACTTGTCGAAATTTACAAATAATTTCCATTAAAGGATTAACAATGGGGCTCGTTGTTCACTTAAACTTGAAGAACAATAAATTGGCGAATTGTACTGTTTGGATGCTTTGCATATATGTTTCTTAGACTATGTAGAAGTAATATATACAAAGAATTCAACCGTCTACCTGTTCCATTCATTGTTCTACTTGTCGAAAGTTACAAATAATTTCCGATAAAGGATTAACCATTGGGGCTCATACTTCACTTAAACTTGAAAAACAAAAAATTGGCGAATGGTACTGTTTGGATGCTTTGCATATATGTTTCTTAGACTTTATAGAAGCAATATATACGAAGAATTCAACCGTCTACCTGTTCCATTCATTGTTCTACTTGTCGAAAGTTACAAATAATTTCCGATAAAGGATTAACCATTGGGGCTCATTGTTCACTTAAACTTGAAGATAAAAAAATTGGCGAATTGTACTGTTTGGATGCTTTGCATATATGTTTCTTAGACCATATAGAAGCAATATATACAAAAATTTCAACCGTCTACCTGTTCCACTCTTTGTTCTACTTGTCGCAAGTTACAAATAATTTCCGATAACGGATTAATCATTGGGGCTCATTGTTCACTTAAACTTGAAGATAAAAAAATTGGCGAATGTTACTGTTTAGATGCTTTGCATATAAGTTTCTTAGACTATATAGAAGCAATATATACAAAGATTTCAACCGTCTACCTGTTCCACTCATTGATCTACTTGTCGAAAGTTACAAATAATTTCCGAAAACGGATTAACCATTGGGGCACATTGTTCACTTAAACTTGAAGATAAAAAAATTGGCGAATGTTACTGTTTAGATGCTTTGCATATATGTTTCTTAGACTATATAGAAGCAATATATACGAAGAATTCAACCGTCTACCTGTTCCATTCATTGTTCTACTTGTCGAAAGTTACAAATAATTTCCGATAAAGGATTAACCATTGGGGCTCATTGTTCACTTAAACTTGAAAAACAAAAAATTGGCGAATGGTACTGTTTGGATGCTTTGCATATATGTTTCTTAGACTTTATAGAAGCAATATATACAATGACTTCAACCGTCTACATGATCCATTCATTGTTCTACTTGTCGATATTTACAAATAATTTCCTTTAAAGGATTAACAATTGGGCTCGTAGTTCACTTAAACTTGAAGAACAAAAAATTGTCGAATTGTACTGTTTGGATACTTTGCATATATGTTTCTTAGACTATTTAGAAGCAATATATAGAAAGATTTCACCCGTCTACCTGTCCTATTCATTGTTCTACTTGTAGAAAGTTACAAATAATTTCCATTTCATGATTATCAATGGGGCTCGCTGTTCACTTAAACTTGAAGATCAAAAAATTGGCGATTGTTACTGTTTTGATGCTTTGCATATAGGTTTCTTAGACGATATAGAAGCAATATATACATTGATTTCAACCGTCTACCTGTTCCATTCATTGTTCTACTTGTCGAAATTTACAAATAATTTCCTTTAAAGGATTAACAATGGGGCTCGTAGTTCACTTAAACTTGAAGAACAAAAAATTGGCGAATTGTACTGTTTGGATGCTTTGCATATTTGTTTCGCAGACTATATAGAAGCAATATATACAATGATTTCAACCGTCTACATGATCGATTCATTGTTCTACTTGTCGAAATTTACAAATAATTTCCTTTAAAGGATTAACAATGGGGCTCGTAGTTCACTTAAACATGAAGATGAAATAATTGTCGAATTGTACTGTTTGGATGCTTAGCATATATGTTTCTTAGACTATATAAAAGCAATATATACAATGATTTCAACCGTCTACCTGATCCATTCATTGTTCTACTTGCCGAAATTTACAAATAATTTCCTTTAAAGGATTAACAATGGGGCTCGTAGTTCACTTAAACTTGAAGAACAAAAAATTGGCGAATTGCACTGTTTGGATGCTTTGCATATATGTTTCTTAGACTATTTAGAAGCAATATATAGAAAGATTTCACCCGTCTACCTGTACTATTCATTGTTCTACTTGTAGAAAGTTACAAATAATTTCCATTTCATGATTATCAATGGGGCTCGCTGTTCACTTAAACTTGAAGATCAAAAAATTGGCGATTGTTACTGTTTAGATGCTTTGCATATATGTTTCTTAGATTATATAGAAGCAATATATACAAAGATTTCAACCGTCTACCTGTTCCATTCATTGTTCTACTTGTCGAAAATTACAAATAATTTCCGATAAAGGATTAACCATTGGGGCTCATTGTTCACTTAAACTTGAAGAACAAAAAATTGGCGAATGGTACTGTTTGGATGCTTTGCGTACATGTTTCCTAGACTATATGGAAGCAATATATACAAAGATTTCAACCGTCTACGTGTTCCAATCATTGTTCTACTTGTCGAAATTTACAAATAATTTCCTTTAAAGGATTAACAATGGGGCTTCGTTGTTCACTTAAACTTGAAGAACAATAAATCGGCGAATTGTACTGTTTGGATGCTTTGCATATATGTTTCTTAGACTATATAGAAGCAATATATACAAAGATTTCAACCGTCTACCTGTTCCATTCATTGTTCTACTTGTCGAAAGTTACAAATAATTTCCGATAACGGATTAACCATTGGGGCTCATTGTTCACTTAAACTTGAAGATAAAAAAATTGGCGAATTGTACTGTTTGGATGCTTTGCATATATGTTTCTTAGACCATATAGAAGCAATATATACAAAGATTTCAACCGTCTACCTGTTCCACTCTTTGTTCTACTTGTCGCAAGTTACAAATAATTTCCGATAACGGATTAATCATTGGGGCTCATTGTTCACTTAAACTTGAAGAACAAAAAATTGGCGAATGGTACTGTTTGGATGCTTTGCATATATGTTTCTTATACTATATAGTAGCAATATATACAAAGATTTCAACCGTCTACCAGTTCCATTCAATGTTCTACTTGTCGAAAGTTACAAATAATTTCCGATAAAGGATTAACAATGGGGATCGTAGTTTACTTAAACTTGAAGAACAAAAAATTGGCGAATTGTACTGTTTGGATGCTTTGCATATATGTTTCTTAGACTATATGGAAGCAATATATACAAAGATTTCAACCGTCTGTGTGTTCCAATCATTGTTCTACTTGTAGAAAGTTACAATAAATTTCCGTTAAAGATTAACAATGGGGCTCGTAGTTCACTGAAACTTGAAGAACAAAAAATTGGCGAATTCTACTGTTTGGATGCTTTGCATATATGTTTCGTAGGCTATATAGAAGCAATATATACAATGATTTCAACCGTCTACATGATCCATTCATTGTTCTACTTGTCGAAATTTACAAATAATTTCCTTTAAAGGATTAACAATGGGGCTCGTAGTTCACTTAAACTTGAAGAACAAAAAATTGGCGAATTGTACTGTTTGGATGCTTTGCATATATGTTTCTTAGACTATTTAGAAGCAATATATAGAAAGATTTCACCCGTCTACCTGTACTATTCATTGTTCTACTTGTAGAAAGTTACAAATAATTTCCATTTCATGATTATCAATGGGGCTCGCTGTTCACTTAAACTTGAAGATCAAAAAATTGGCGATTGTTACTGTTTAGATGCTTTGCGTATAGGTTTCTTAGATTATATAGAAGCAATATATACAATGATTTCAACCGTCTACCTGTTCCATTCATTGTTCTACTTGCCGAAAGTTACAAATAATTTCCGTTAAGGGATTAACAATGGGGATCGTAGTTTACTTAAACTTGAAGAACAAAAAATTGGCGAATTGTACTGTTTGGATGCTTTGCATATATGTTTCTTAGACTATATAGAAGCAATATATACAATGATTTCAACAGTCTACCTGTTCCATTCATTGTTCTACTTGTCGAAATTTACAAATAATTTCCTTTGAAGGATTAACAATGGGGCTCGTAGTTCACTTAAACTTGAAGAACAAAAAATTGGCGAATGGTACTGTTTGGATGCTTTGCGTACATGTTTCTTAGACTATATGTAAGCAATATATACAAAGATTTCAACCGTCTACGTGTTCCAATCATTGTTCTACTTGTCGAAATTTACAAATAATTTCCTTTAAAGGATTAACAATGGGGCTCGTTGTTCACTTAAACTTGAAAAACAAAAAATTGGCGAATGGTACTGTTTGGATGCTTTGCATATATGTTTCTTAGACTATATAGAAGCAATATATACATTGATTTCAACCGGCTACCTGTTCCATTCATTGTTCTACTTGTCGCAAGTTACAAATAATTTCCGTTAAAGTATTAACAATGGGGCTCGTAGTTCACTTAAACTTGAAGATCAAATAATTGGCGAATTGTACTGTTTGGACGCTTTGCATATATGTTTCTTAGACTATATAGAAGCAATATATACAATGATTTCAACTGTCTACCTGTTCCATTCATTGTTCTACTTGTCGAAATTTACAAATAATTTCCGTTAAAGTATTAACAATGGGGCTCGTACTTCACTTAATCTTGAAGAACAAAAAATTGGCGAATGGTACTGTTTGGATGCTTTGCATATATGTTTCTTAGATTATATAGACGCAATATATACAAGGATTTCAACCGTCTACCTGCTCCATTCATTGTTCTACTTGTCGCAAGTTACAAATAATTTCCTTTAAAGTATTAACAATGGGGCTCGTAGTTCACTTAAACTTGAAGATCAAATAATTGGCGAATTGTACTGTTTGGACGCTTTGCATATATGTTTCTTAGACTATATAGAAGCAATATATACAATGATTTCAACTGTCTACCTGTTCCATTCATTGTTCTACTTGTCGAAATTTACAAATAATTTCCTTTAAAGGATTAACAATGGGGCTCGTACTTCACTTAAACTTGAAGAACAAAAAATTGGCGAATGGTACTGTTTGGATGCTTTGCATATATGTTTCATAGACTATATAGAAGCAATATATACAAAGATTTCAACCGGCTACCTGTTCCATTCATTGTTCTACTTGTCGCAAGTTACAAATAATTTCCTTTAAAGGATTAACAATGGGGCTCGTAGTTCACTTAAACTTGAAGAACAAAAAATTGGCGAATTGTACTGTTTGGATGCTTTGCATATATGTTTCTTAGACTATTTAGAAGCAATGTATAGAAAGATTTCACCCGTCTACCTGTACTATTCATTGTTCTACTTGTAGAAAGTTACAAATAATTTCCATTTCATGATTATCAATGGGGCTCGCTGTTCACTTAAACTTGAAGATCAAAAAATTGGCGATTGTTACTGTTTAGATGCTTTGCGTATAGGTTTCTTAGATTATATAGAAGCAATATATACAATGATTTCAACCGTCTACCTGTTCCATTCATTGTTCTACTTGTCGAAAGTTACAAAGAATTTCCGATAAAGGATTAACCATTGGGGCTCATTGTTCACTTAAACTTGAAAAACAAAAAATTGGCGAATGGTACTGTTTGGATGCTTTGCATATATGTTTCTTAGACTTTATAGAAGCAATATATACATTGATTTCAACCGTCTACCTGTTCCATTCATTGTTCTACTTGTCGAAATTTACAAATAATTTCCTATAAAGGATTAACAATGGGGCTCGTAGTTCACTTAAACTTGAAGAACAAAAAATTGCCGAATGGTACTGTTTGGATGCTTTGCATATATGTTTCTTAGACTATATAGAAGCAATATATACATTGATTTCAACCGGCTACCTGTTCCATTCATTGTTCTACTTGTCGCAAGTTACAAATAATTTCCGTTAAAGTATTAACAATGGGGCTCGTAGTTCACTTAAACTTGAAGATCAAATAATTGGCGAATTGTACTGTTTGGACGCTTTGCATATATGTTTCTTAGACTATATAGAAGCAATATATACAAAGATTTCAACCGTCCACCTGTTCCATTCATTGTTCTACTTGTCGAAAGTTACAAATAATTTCCGATAAAGGATTAACAATGGGGCTCATTGTTCACTTAAACTTGAAGGACAAAAAATTGGAGAATGGTACTGTTTGGATTCTTTGCATATATGTTTCTTAGATTATATAGAAGCAATATATACAAAGATGTCAACCGTCTACCTGTTCCATTCATTGTTCTACTTGTCGAAAATTACAAGCAATTTCCGATAAAGGATTAACCATTGGGGCTCGTAGTCCACTTAAACTTGAAGAACAAAAAATTGGCGAATGGTACTGTTTGGATGCTTTGCGTACATGTTTCTTAGACTATATGGAAGCAATATATACAAAGATTTCAACCGTCTACGTGTTCCAATCATTGTTCTACTTGTCGAAATTTACAAATAATTTCCATTAAGGGATTAACAATGGGGCTCGTTGTTCACTTAAACTTGAAGAACAAAAAATTGGCGAATGGTACTGTTTGGATGCTTTGCGTACATGTTTCTTAGACTATATGGAAGCAATATATACAAAGATTTCATCCGTCTACGTGTTCCAAGCATTGTTCTACTTGTAGAAAGTTAGAATTAATTTCCGTTAAAGAATTAACAATGGGACTCGTAGTTCACTTAAACTTGAAGAACAAAAAATTGGCGATTGTTACTGTTTAGATGATTTGCATATATGTTTCTTAGATTATATAGAAGCAATATATACAAAGATGTCAACCGTCTACCTGTTCCATTCATTGTTCTACTTGTCGAAAATTACAAATAATTTCCGATAAAGGATTAACCATTGGGGCTCATTGTTCACTTAAACTTGAAGAACAAAAAATTGGCGAATGGTACTGTTTGGATGCTTGCGTAGATGTTTCTTAGACTATATGGAAGCAATATATACAAAGATTTCAACCGTCTACGTGTTCCAATCATTGTTCTACTTGTCGAAATTTACAAATAATTTCCGATAAAGGATTAACCATTGGGGCTCATTGTTCACTTAAACTTGAAAAACAAAAAATTGGCGAATGGTACTGTTTGGATGCTTTGCATATATGTTTCTTAGACTTTATAGAAGCAATATATACATTGAATTCAACCGTCTACCTGTTCCATTCATTGTTCTACTTGTCGAAATTTACAAATAATTTCCTTGAAAGGATTAACAATGGGGCTCGTTGTTCACTTAAACTTGAAGAACAATAAATTGGCGAATTGTACTGTTTGGATGCTTTGCATATATATTTCTTAGACTATAGAAGCAATATATACGAAGAATTCAACCGTCTACCTGTTCCATTCATTGTTCTACTTGTCGAAAGTTACAAATAATTTCCGATAAAGGATTAACCATTGGGGCTCATTGTTCACTTAAACTTGAAAAACAAAAAATTGGCGAATGGTACTGTTTGGATGCTTTGCATTTATGTTTCTTAGACTTTATAGAAGCAATATATACATTGATTTCAACCGTCTACCTGTTCCATTCATTGTTCTACTTGTCGAAATTTACAAATAATTTCCTATAAAGGATTAACAATGGGGCTCGTAGTTCACTTAAACTTGAAGAACAAAAAATTGCCGAATGGTACTGTTTGGATGCTTTGCATATATGTTTCTTAGACTATATAGAAGCAATATATACATTGATTTCAACCGGCTACCTGTTCCATTCATTGTTCTACTTGTCGCAAGTTACAAATAATTTCCGTTAAAGTATTAACAATGGGGCTCGTAGTTCACTTAAACTTGAAGATCAAATAATTGGCGAATTGTACTGTTTGGACGTTTTGCATATATGTTTCTTAGACTATATAGAAGCAATATATACAATGATTTCAACAGTCTACCTGTTCCATTCATTGTTCTACTTGTCGAAATTTACAAATAATTTCCTTTAAAGGATTAACAATGGGGCTCGTAGTTCACTTAAACTTGAAGAACAAAAAATTGGCGAATGGTACTGTTTGGATGCTTTGCATATATGTTTCTTAGATTATATAGAAGCAATATATACAAAGATTTCAACCGTCTACCTGTTCCATTCATTGTTCTACTTGTCGAAATTTACAAATAATTTCCTTTAAAGGATTAACAATGGGGCTCGTTGTTCACTTAAACTTGAAGAAAAATAAATTGGCGAATTGTACTGTTTGGATGCTTTGCATATATGCTTCTTAGACTATATAGAAGCAATATATACAAAGATTTCAACCGTCCACCTGTTCCATTCATTGTTCTACTTGTCGAAAGTTACAAATAATTTCCGATAAAGGATTAACAATGGGGCTCATTGTTCACTTAAACTTGAAGGACAAAAAATTGGAGAATGGTACTGTTTGGATTCTTTGCATATATGTTTCTTAGACTATATGGAAGCCATATATACAAAGATTTCAACCGTCTACGTGTTCCAATCATTGTTCTACTTGTCGAAAGTTATAAATAATTTCCGATAAAGGATTAACCATTGGGGCTCATTGTTCACTTAAACTTGAAAAACAAAAAATTGGCGAATGGTACTGTTTGGATGCTTTGCATATATGTTTCTTAGACTTTATAGAAGCAATATATACATTGATTTCAACCGTCTACCTGTTCCATTCATTGTTCTACTTGTCGAAATTTACAAATAATTTCCTATAAAGGATTAACAATGGGGCTCGTAGTTCACTTAAACTTGAAGAACAAAAAATTGCCGAATGGTACTGTTTGGATGCTTTGCATATATGTTTCTTAGACTATATAGAAGCAATATATACATTGATTTCAACCGGCTACCTGTTCCATTCATTGTTCTACTTGTCGCAAGTTACAAATAATTTCCGTTAAAGTATTAACAATGGGGCTCGTAGTTCACTTAAACTTGAAGAACAAAAAATTGGCGAATGGTACTGTTTGGATGCTTTGCGTACATGTTTCTGAGACTATATGGAAGCAATATATACAAAGATTTCAACCGTCTACGTGTTCCAATCATTGTTCCACTTGTCGAAATTTACAAATAATTTCCTTTAAAGGATTAACAATGGGGCTCGTTGTTCACTTAAACTTGAAGAACAAAAAAGTGGCGAATGGTACTGTTTGGATGCTTTGCATATATGTTTCTTAGACTATATAGACGCAATATATACAAGGATTTCAACCGTCTACCTGTTCCATTCATTGTTCTACTTGTCGAAAGTTACAAATAATTACGGATAAAGGATTAACCATTGGGGCTCATTGTTCACTTAAACTTGGAGAACAAAAAATTGGCGAATTGTACTGTTTGGATGCTTTGCATATATGTTTCTTAGACTATATAGAAGCAATATATACAAAGAGTTCAAGCGTCTACCTGTTCCATTCATTGTTCTACTTGTCGAAATTTACAAATAATTTCCTTTAAAGGATTAACAATGGGGCTCGTAGTTCACTTAAACTTGAAGAACAAAAAATTGGCGAATGGTACTGTTTGGATGCTTTGCGTACATGTTTCTTAGACTATATGGAAGCAATATATACAAAGATTTCAACCGTCTACGTGTTCCAATCATTGTTCTACTTGTCGAAATTTACAAATAATTTCCATTAAAGGATTAACAATGGGGCTCGTTGTTCACTTAAACTTGAAGAACAATAAATTGGCGAATTGTACTGTTTGGATGCTTTGCATATATGTTTCTTAGACTATGTAGAAGTAATATATACAAAGAATTCAACCGTCTACCTGTTCCATTCATTGTTCTACTTGTCGAAAGTTACAAATAATTTCCGATAAAGGATTAACCATTGGGGCTCATAGTTCACTTAAACTTGAAAAACAAAAAATTGGCGAATGGTACTGTTTGGATGCTTTGCATATATGTTTCTTAGACTTTATAGAAGCAATATATACATTGATTTCAACCGTCTACCTGTTCCATTCATTGTTCTACTTGTCGAAATTTACAAATAATTTCCTATAAAGGATTAACAATGGGGCTCGTAGTTCACTTAAACTTGAAGAACAATAAATTGGCGAATTGTACTGTTTGGATGCTTTGCATATATGTTTCTTAGACTATATAGAAGCAATATATACGAAGAATTCAACCGTCTACCTGTTCCATTCATTGTTCTACTTGTCGAAAGTTACAAATAATTTCCGATAAAGGATTAACCATTGGGGCTCATTGTTCACTTAAACTTGAAGATAAAAAAATTGGCGAATTGTACTGTTTGGATGCTTTGCATATATGTTTCTTAGACCATATAGAAGCAATATATACAAAGATTTCAACCGTCTACCTGTTCCACTCTTTGTTCTACTTGTCGCAAGTTACAAATAATTTCCGATAACGGATTAATCATTGGGGCTCATTGTTCACTTAAACTTGAAGATAAAAAAATTGGCGAATGTTACTGTTTAGATGCTTTGCATATAAGTTTCTTAGACTATATAGAAGCAATATATACAAAGATTTCAACCGTCTACCTGTTCCACTCATTGTTCTACTTGTCGAAAGTTACAAATAATTTCCGAAAACGGATTAATCATTGGGGCTCATTGTTCACTTAAACTTGAAGATAAAAAAATTGGCGAATGTTACTGTTTAGATGCTTTGCATATATGTTTCTTAGACTATATAGAAGCAATATATACGAAGAATTCAACCGTCTACCTGTTCCATTCATTGTTCTACTTGTCGAAAGTTACAAATAATTTCCGATAAAGGATTAACCATTGGGGCTCATTGTTCACTTAAACTTGAAAAACAAAAAATTGGCGAATGGTACTGTTTGGATGCTTTGCATATATGTTTCTTAGACTTTATAGAAGCAATATATACAATGACTTCAACCGTCTACATGATCCATTCATTGTTCTACTTGTCGATATTTACAAATTATTTCCTTTAAAGGATTAACAATTGGGCTCGTAGTTCACTTAAACTTGAAGAACAAAAAATTGGCGAATTGTACTGTTTGGATACTTTGCATATATGTTTCTTAGACTATTTAGAAGCAATATATAGAAAGATTTCACCCGTCTACCTGTCCTATTCATTGTTCTACTTGTAGAAAGTTACAAATAATTTCCATTTCATGATTATCAATGGAGCTCGCTGTTCACTTAAACTTGAAGATCAAAAAATTGGCGATTGTTACTGTTTTGATGCTTTGCATATAGGTTTCTTAGACGATATAGAAGCAATATATACATTGATTTCAACCGTCTACCTGTTCCATTCATTGTTCTACTTGTCGAAATTTACAAATAATTTCCTTTAAAGGATTAACAATGGGGCTCGTAGTTCACTTAAACTTGAAGAACAAAAAATTGGCGAATTGTACTGTTTGGATGCTTTGCATATTTGTTTCGCAGACTATATAGAAGCAATATATACAATGATTTCAACCGTCTACATGATCGATTCATTGTTCTACTTGTCGAAATTTACAAATAATTTCCTTTAAAGGATTAACAATGGGGCTCGTAGTTCACTTAAACATGAAGATGAAATAATTGTCGAATTGTACTGTTTGGATGCTTAGCATATATGTTTCTTAGACTATATAAAAGCAATATATACAATGATTTCAACCGTCTACCTGATCCATTCATTGTTCTACTTGCCGAAATTTACAAATAATTTCCTTTAAAGGATTAACAATGGGGCTCGTAGTTCACTTAAACTTGAAGAACAAAAAATTGGCGAATTGCACTGTTTGGATGCTTTGCATATATGTTTCTTAGACTATTTAGAAGCAATATATAGAAAGATTTCACCCGTCTACCTGCACTATTCATTGTTCTACTTGTAGAAAGTTACAAATAATTTCCATTTCATGATTATCAATGGGGCTCGCTGTTCACTTAAACTTGAAGATCAAAAAATTGGCGATTGTTACTGTTTAGATGCTTTGCATATATGTTTCTTAGATTATATAGAAGCAATATATACAAAGATTTCAACCGTCTACCTGTTCCATTCATTGTTCTACTTGTCGAAAATTACAAATAATTTCCGATAAAGGATTAACCATTGGGGCTCATTGTTCACTTAAACTTGAAGAACAAAAAATTGGCGAATGGTACTGTTTGGATGCTTTGCGTACATGTTTCTTAGACTATATGGAAGCAATATATACAAAGATTTCAACCGTCTACGTGTTCCAATCATTGTTCTACTTGTCGAAATTTACAAATAATTTCCTTTAAAGGATTAACAATGGGGCTTCGTTGTTCACTTAAACTTGAAGAACAATAAATCGGCGAATTGTACTGTTTGGATGCTTTGCATATATGTTTCTTAGACTATATAGAAGCAATATATACAAAGATTTCAACCGTCTACCTGTTCCATTCATTGTTCTACTTGTCGAAAGTTACAAATAATTTCCGATAACGGATTAACCATTGGGGCTCATTGTTCACTTAAACTTGAAGATAAAAAAATTGGCGAATTGTACTGTTTGGATGCTTTGCATATATGTTTCTTAGACTATATGGAAGCAATATATACAAAGATTTCAACCGTCTGTGTGTTCCAATCATTGTTCTACTTGTAGAAAGTTACAATAAATTTCCGTTAAAGATTAACAATGGGGCTCGTAGTTCACTGAAACTTGAAGAACAAAAAATTGGCGAATTCTACTGTTTGGATGCTTTGCATATATGTTTCGTAGGCTATATAGAAGCAATATATACAATGATTTCAACCGTCTACATGATCCATTCATTGTTCTACTTGTCGAAATTTACAAATAATTTCCTTTAAAGGATTAACAATGGGGCTCGTAGTTCACTTAAACTTGAAGAACAAAAAATTGGCGAATTGTACTGTTTGGATGCTTTGCATATATGTTTCTTAGACTATTTAGAAGCAATATATAGAAAGATTTCACCCGTCTACCTGTACTATTCATTGTTCTACTTGTAGAAAGTTACAAATAATTTCCATTTCATGATTATCAATGGGGCTCGCTGTTCACTTAAACTTGAAGATCAAAAAATTGGCGATTGTTACTGTTTAGATGCTTTGCGTATAGGTTTCTTAGATTATATAGAAGCAATATATACAATGATTTCAACCGTCTACCTGTTCCATTCATTGTTCTACTTGCCGAAAGTTACAAATAATTTCCGTTAAGGGATTAACAATGGGGATCGTTGTTCACTTAAACTTGAAGAACAAAAAATTGGCGAATGGTACTGTTTGGATGCTTTGCATATATGTTTCTTAGACTATATAGAAGCAATATATACATTGATTTCAACCGGCTACCTGTTCCATTCATTGTTCTACTTGTCGCAAGTTACAAATAATTTCCGTTAAAGTATTAACAATGGGGCTCGTAGTTCACTTAAACTTGAAGATCAAATAATTGGCGAATTGTACTGTTTGGACGCTTTGCATATATGTTTCTTAGACTATATAGAAGCAATATATACAATGATTTCAACTGTCTACCTGTTCCATTCATTGTTCTACTTGTCGAAATTTACAAATAATTTCCGTTAAAGTATTAACAATGGGGCTCGTACTTCACTTAATCTTGAAGAACAAAAAATTGGCGAATGGTACTGTTTGGATGCTTTGCATATATGTTTCTTAGATTATATAGACGCAATATATACAAGGATTTCAACCGTCTACCTGCTCCATTCATTGTTCTACTTGTCGCAAGTTACAAATAATTTCCTTTAAAGTATTAACAATGGGGCTCGTAGTTCACTTAAACTTGAAGATCAAATAATTGGCGTATTGTACTGTTTGGACGCTTTGCATATATGTTTCTTAGACTATATAGAAGCAATATATACAATGATTTCAACTGTCTACCTGTTCCATTCATTGTTCTACTTGTCGAAATTTACAAATAATTTCCTTTAAAGGATTAACAATGGGGCTCGTACTTCACTTAAACTTGAAGAACAAAAAATTGGCGAATGGTACTGTTTGGATGCTTTGCATATATGTTTCATAGACTATATAGAAGCAATATATACAAAGATTTCAACCGGCTACCTGTTCCATTCATTGTTCTACTTGTCGCAAGTTACAAATAATTTCCGTTAAAGTATTAACAATGGGGATCGTAGTTTACTTAAACTTGAAGAACAAAAAATTGGCGAATTGTACTGTTTGGATGCTTTGCATATATGTTTCTTAGACTATATGGAAGCAATATATACAAAGATTTCAACCGTCTGTGTGTTCCAATCATTGTTCTACTTGTAGAAAGTTACAATAAATTTCCGTTAAAGATTAACAATGGGGCTCGTAGTTCACTGAAACTTGAAGAACAAAAAATTGGCGAATTCTACTGTTTGGATGCTTTGCATATATGTTTCGTAGGCTATATAGAAGCAATATATACAATGATTTCAACCGTCTACATGATCCATTCATTGTTCTACTTGTCGAAATTTACAAATAATTTCCTTTAAAGGATTAACAATGGGGCTCGTAGTTCACTTAAACTTGAAGAACAAAAAATTGGCGAATTGTACTGTTTGGATGCTTTGCATATATGTTTCTTAGACTATTTAGAAGCAATATATAGAAAGATTTCACCCGTCTACCTGTACTATTCATTGTTCTACTTGTAGAAAGTTACAAATAATTTCCATTTCATGATTATCAATGGGGCTCGCTGTTCACTTAAACTTGAAGATCAAAAAATTGGCGATTGTTACTGTTTAGATGCTTTGCGGATAGGTTTCTTAGATTATATAGAAGCAATATATACAATGATTTCAACCGTCTACCTGTTCCATTCATTGTTCTACTTGCCGAAAGTTACAAATAATTTCCGTTAAGGGATTAACAATGGGGATCGTAGTTTACTTAAACTTGAAGAACAAATAATTGGCGAATTGTACTGTTTGGATGCTTTGCATATATGTTTCTTAGACTATATAGAAGCAATATATACAATGATTTCAACCGTCTACGTGTTCCATTCATTGTTCTACTTGTCGAAATTTACAAATAATTTCCTTTGAAGGATTAACAATGGGGCTCGTAGTTCACTTAAACTTGAAGAACAAAAAATTGGCGAATGGTACTGTTTGGATGCTTTGCATATATGTTTCTTAGACTATATAGAAGCAATATATACATTGATTTCAACCGGCTACCTGTTCCATTCATTGTTCTACTTGTCGCAAGTTACAAATAATTTCCGTTAAAGTATTAACAATGGGGCTCGTAGTTCACTTAAACTTGAAGATCAAATAATTGGCGAATTGTACTGTTTGGACGCTTTGCATATATGTTTCTTAGACTATATAGAAGCAATATATACAATGATTTCAACTGTCTACCTGTTCCAATCATTGTTCTACTTGTCGAAATTTACAAATAATTTCCGTTAAAGTATTAACAATGGGGCTCGTAGTTCACTTAAACTTGAAGATCAAATAATTGGCGAATTGTACTGTTTGGACGCTTTGCATATATGTTTCTTAGACTATATAGAAGCAATATATACAATGATTTCAACAGTCTACCTGTTCCATTCATTGTTCTACTTGTCGAAATTTACAAATAATTTCCTTTAAAGGATTAACAATGGGGCTCGTACTTCACTTAATCTTGAAGAACAAAAAATTGGCGAATGGTACTGTTTGGATGCTTTGCATATATGTTTCTTAGATTATATAGACGCAATATATACAAGGATTTCAACCGTCTACCTGCTCCATTCATTGTTCTACTTGTCGAAAGTTACAAATAATTACCGATAATGGATTAACCATTGGGGCTCATTGTTCACTTAAACTTGAAGTACAAAAAATTGGCGAATTGTACTGTTTGGATGCTTTGCATATATGTTTCTTAGACTATATAGAAGCAATATATACACTGATTTCAACAGTCTACCTGTTCCATTCATTGTTCTACTTGTCGAAATTTACAAATAATTTCCTTTGAAGGATTAACAATGGGGCTCGTAGTTCACTTAAACTTGAAGAACAAAAAATTGGCGAATGGTACTGTTTGGATGCTTTGCGTACATGTTTCTTAGACTATATGGAAGCAATATATACAAAGATTTCAACCGTCTACGTGTTCCAATCATTGTTCTACTTGTCGAAATTTACAAATAATTTCCTTTAAAGGATTAACAATGGGGCTCGTTGTTCACTTAAACTTGAAGAACAAAAAATTGCGAATGGTACTGTTTGGATGCTTTGCATATATGTTTCTTAGACTATATAGAAGCAATATATACATTGATTTCAACCGGCTACCTGTTCCATTCATTGTTCTACTTGTCGCAAGTTACAAATAATTTCCGTTAAAGTATTAACAATGTGGCTCGTAGTTCACTTAAACTTGAAGATCAAATAATTGGCGAATTGTACTGTTTGGACGCTTTGCATATATGTTTCTTAGACTATATAGAAGCAATATATACAATGATTTCAACTGTCTACCTGTTCCATTCATTGTTCTACTTGTCGAAATTTACAAATAATTTCCTTTAAAGGATTAACAATGGGGCTCGTACTTCACTTAATCTTGAAGAACAAAAAATTGGCGAATGGTACTGTTTGGATGCTTTGCGTACATGTTTCTTAGACTATATGGAAGCAATATATACAAAGATTTCAACCGTCTACGTGTTCCAATCATTGTTCTACTTGTCGAAATTTACAAATAATTTCCTTTAAAGGATTAACAATGGGGCTCGTTGTTCACTTAAACTTGAAGAACAAAAAATTGCGAATGGTACTGTTTGGATGCTTTGCATATATGTTTCTTAGACTATATAGAAGCAATATATACATTGATTTCAACCGGCTACCTGTTCCATTCATTGTTCTACTTGTCGCAAGTTACAAATAATTTCCGTTAAAGTATTAACAATGGGGCTCGTAGTTCACTTAAACTTGAAGATCAAATAATTGGCGAATTGTACTGTTTGGACGCTTTGCATATATGTATCTTAGACTATATAGAAGCAATAGATACAATGATTTCAACAGTCTACCTGTTCCATTCATTGTTCTACTTGTCGAAATTTACAAATAATTTCCTTTAAAGGATTAACAATGGGGCTCGTACTTCACTTAAACTTGAAGAACAAAAAATTGGCGAACTGTTTGGATGCTTTGCATATATGTTTCTTAGATTATATAGACGCAATATATACAAGGATTTCAACCGTCTACCTGTTCCATTCATTGTTCTACTTGTCGAAAGTTACAAATAATTACCGATAATGGATAAACCATTGGGGCTCATTGTTCACTTAAACTTGAAGTACAAGAAATTGGCGAATTGTACTGTTTGGATGCTTTGCATATATGTTTCTTAGACTATATAGAAGCAGTATATACAAAGATTTCAACCGGCTACCTGTTCCATTCATTGTTCTACTTGTCGCAAGTTACAAATAATTTCCGTTAAAGTATTAACAATGGGGCTCGTAGTTCACTTAAACTTGAAGAACAAAAAATTGGCGAATGGTACTGTTTGGATGCTTTGCATATATGTTTCTTATACTATATAGAAGCAATATATACAAAGATTTCAACCGTCTACCTGTTCCATTCAATGTTCTACTTGTCGAAAGTTACAAATAATTTCCGTTAAAGTATTAACAATGGGGCTCGTAGTTCACTTAAACTTGAAGATCAAATAATTGGCGAATTGTACTGTTTGGACGCTTTGCATATAAGTTTCTTGGACTATATAGAAGCAATATATACAATGATTTCAACAGTCTACCTGTTCCATACATTGTTCTACTTGTCGAAATTTACAAATAATTTCCTTTAAAGGATTAACAATGCGGCTCGTTGTTCACTTAAACTTGAAGAACAAAAAATTGGCGAATGGTACTGTTTGGATGCTTTGCATATATGTTTCTTAGACTATATAGAAGCAATATATACATTGATTTCAATCATCTACCTGTTCCATTCATTGTTCTACTTGTCGCAAGTTACAAATAATTTCCGTTAAAGTATTAACAATGGGGCTCGTAGTTCACTTAAACTTGAAGATCAAATAATTGGCGGATTGTACTGTTTGGATGATCTGCAGATATGTTTCTTAGACTATATAGAAGCAATATATACAATGATTTCAACCGTCTACCTGTTCCATTCATTGTTCTACTTGTCGAAAGTTACAAATAATTTCCGTTAAGGGATTAACAATGGGGATCGTAGTTTACTTAAACTTGAAGAACAAAAAATTGGCGAATTGTACTGTTTGGATGCTTTGCATATATGTTTCTTAGATTATATAGAAGCAATATATACAAAGATTTCAACCGTCTACGTGTTCCAATCATTGTTCTACTTTTCGAAATTTACAAATAATTTCCTTTAAAGGATTAACAATGCGGCTCGTTTTTCACGTAAACTTGAAGAACAAAAAATTGGCGAATGGTACTGTTTGGATGCTTTGCATATATGTTTCTTAGACTATATAGAAGCAATATATACATTGATTTCAACCATCTACCTGTTCCATTCATTGTTCTACTTGTCGCAAGTTACAAATAATTTCCGTTAAAGTATTAACAATGGGGCTCGTAGTTCACTTTAACTTGAAGTACAAGAAATTGGCGAATTGTACTGTTTGGATGCTTTGCATATATGTTTCTTAGACTATATAGAAGCAGTATATACAAAGATTTCAACCGGCTACCTGTTCCATTCATTGTTCTACTTGTCGCAAGTTACAAATAATTTCCGTTAAAGTATTAACAATGGGGCTCGTAGTTCACTTAAACTTGAAGATCAAATAATTGGCGAATTGTACTGTTTGGACGCTTTGCATATATGTTTCTTAGACTATATAGAAGCAATATACACAATGATTTCAACAGTCTACCTGTTCCATTCATTGTTCTACTTGTCGAAATTTACAAATAATTTCCTTTAAAGGATTAACAATGGGGCTCGTAGTTCACTTAAACTTGAAGAGCAAAAAATTGGCGAATGGTACTGTTTGGATGCTTTCCGTACATGTTTCTTAGACTATATGGAAGCAATATATACAAAGATTTCAACCGTCTACGTGTTCCAATCATTGTTCTACTTGTCGAAATTTACAAATAATTTCCGTTAAAGTATTAACAATGGGGCTCGTAGTTCACTTAAACTTGAAGATAAAATAATTGGCGAATTGTACTGTTTGGACGCTTTGCATATATGTTTCTTAGACTATATAGAAGCAATATATACAATGATTTCAACAGTCTACCTGTTCCATTCATTGTTCTACTTGTCGAAATTTACAAATAATTTCCTTTAAAGGATTAACAATGGGGATCGTATTTTACTAAAACTTGAAGATCAAATAATTGGCGAATTGTACTGTTTGGACGCTTTGCATATATGTTTCTTAGACTATATAGAAGCAATATATACAATGATTTCAACAGTCTACCTGTTCCATTCATTGTTCTACTTGTCGAAAGTTACAAATAATTTCCGTTTCATGATTATCAATGGGGCTCGTTGTTCACTTAAACTTGAAGAACAAAAAATTGGCGAATGGTACTGTTTGGATGCTTTGCATATATGTTTCTTAGTTTATATAGAAGCAATATATACAAAGATTTCGACCGTCTACCTGTTTCGTTCATTGTTCTACTTGTCGAAAATTACAAATAATTTCCGTTAAAGTATTAACAATGGGGCTCGTAGTTCACTTAAACTTGAAGATCAAATAATTGGCGGATTGTACTGTTTGGATGATCTGCACATATGTTTCTTAGACTATATAGAAGCAATATATACAAAGATTTCAACCGTCTACGTGTTCCAATCATTGTTCTACTTTTCGAAATTTACAAATAATTTCCTTTAAAGGATTAACAATGCGGCTCGTTTTTCACTTAAACTTGAAGAACAAAAAATTGGCGAATGGTACTGTTTGGATGCTTTGCATATATGTTTCTTAGTCTATATAGAAGCAATATATACATTGATTTCAACCATCTACCTGTTCCATTCATTGTTCTACTTGTCGCAAGTTACAAATAATTTCCGTTAAAGTATTAACAATGGGGCTCGTAGTTCACTTAAACTTGAAGAACAAGAAATTGGCGAATTGTACTGTTTGGATGATCTGCAGCTATGTTTCTTAGTCTATATAGAAGCAATATATACAATGATTTCAACCGTCTACCTGTTCCATTCATTGTTCCACTTGTCGAAAGTTACAAATAATTTCCGTTAAGGGATTAACAATGGGGATCGTAGTTTACTTAAACTTGAAGAACAAAAAATTGGCGAATTGTACTGTTTGGATGCTTTGCATATATGTTTCTTAGACTATATAGATGCAATATATACAATGATTTCAACAGTCTACCTGTTCGATTCATTGTTCTACTTGTCGAAATTTACAAATAATTTCCTTTGAAGGATTAACAATGGGGCTCGTAGTTCACTTAAACTTGAAGAACAAAAAATTGGCGAATGGTACTGTTTGGATGCTTTGCGTACATGTTTCTTAGACTATATGGAAGCAATATATACAAAGATTTCAACCGTCTACGTGTTCCAATCTTTGTTCTACTTGTCGAAATTTACAAATAATTTCATTTAAAGGATTAACAATGGGGCTCGTTGTTCACTTAAACTTGAAGAACAAAAAATTGCGAATGGTACTGTTTGGATGCTTTGCATATATGTTTCTTAGACTATATAGAAGCAATATATACATTGATTTCAACCGGCCACCTGTTCCATTCATTGTTCTACTTGTCGCAAGTTACAAATAATTTCCGTTAAAGTATTAACAATGGGGCTCGTAGTTCACTTAAACTTGAAGATCAAATAATTGGCGAATTGTACTGTTTGGACGCTTTGCATATATGTTTCTTAGACTATATAGAAGCAATATATACAATGATTTCAACAGTCTACCTGTTCCATTCATTGTTCTACTTGTCGAAATTTACAAATAATTTCCTTTAAAGGATTAACAATGGGGCTCGTACTTCACTTAAACTTGAAGAACAAAAAATTGGCGAATGGTACTGTTTGGATGCTTTGCATATATGTTTCTTAGATTATATAGACGCAATATATACAAGGATTTCAACCGTCTACCTGTTCCATTCATTGTTCTACTTGTCGAAAGTTACAAATAATTACCGATAATGGATTATCCATTGGGGCTCATTGTTCACTTAAACTTGAAGTACAAGAAATTGGCGAATTGTACTGTTTGGATGCTTTGCATATATGTTTCTTAGACTATATAGAAGCAATATATACAAAGATTTCAACCGGCTACCTGTTCCATTCATTGTTCTACTTGTCGCAAGTTACAAATAATTTCCGTTAAAGTATTAACAATGGGGCTTGTAGTTCACTTAAACTTGAAGAACAAAAAATTGGCGAATGGTACTGTTCGGATGCTTTGCATATATGTTTCTTATACTATATAGAAGCAATATATACAAAGATTTCAACCGTCTACCTGTTCCATTCAATGTTCTACTTGTCGAAAGTTACAAATAATTTCCGATAAAGGATTAACAATGGGGCTCATTGTTCACTTAAACTTGAAGAACAAAAAATTGGCGAATGGTACTGTTTGGATGCTTTGCATATATGTTTCTTAGACTATATAGATGCAATATATACAAAGATTTCAACCGTCTACGTGTTCCAATCATTGTTCTACTTGTCGAAATTTACAAATAATTTCCTTTAAAGGATTAACAATGGGGCTCGTACTTCACTTAAACTTGAAGATCAAATAATTGGCGAATTGTACTGTTTGGACGCTTTGCATATATGTCTCTTAGACTATATAGAAGCAATATATACAATGATTTCAACAGTCTACCTGTTCCATTCATTGTTCTACTTGTCGAAATTTACAAATAATTTCCTTTAAAGGATTAACAATGGGGCTCGTAGTTCACTTAAACTTGAAGAACTCAAAATTGGCGAATTGTACTGTTTCGATGCTTTGCATATATGTTTCTTAGACTATTTAGAAGTAATATATAGAAAGATTTCACCCGTCTACCTGTTCTATTCATTGTTCTACTTGTAGAAAGGTACAAATAATTTCCGTTTCATGATTATCAATGGGGCTCGTTGTTCACTTAAATTTGAAGAACAAAAAATTGGCGAATGGTTCTGTTTGGATGCTTTGCATATATGTTTCTTAGATTATATAGAAGCAATATATACATTGATTTCAACCGTCTACCTGTTCCATTCATTGTTCTACTTGTCGCAAGTTACAAATAATTTCCGTTAAAGTATTAACAATGGGGCTCGTAGTTCACTTAAACTTGAAGATCAAATAACTGGCGGATTGTACTGTTTGGATGATCTGCAGATATGTTTCTTAGACTATATAGAATCAATATATACAATGATTTCAACAGTCTACCTGTTCCATTCATTGTTCTACTTGTCGAAATTTACAAATAATTTCCTTTGAAGTATTAACAATGGGGCTCGTAGTTCACTTAAACTTGAAGAACAAAAAATTGGCGAATGGTACTGTTTGGATGCTTTGCGTACCTGTTTCTTAGACTATATGGAAGCAATATATACAAAGATTTCAACCGTCTACGTGTTCCAATCATTGTTCTACTTGTCGAAATTTACAAATAACTTCCGATAAACGATTAACAATGGGGCTCATTGTTCACTTAAACTTGAAGAACAAAAAATTGGCGAATGGTACTGTTTGGATGCTTTGCATATATGTTTCTTAGACTATATGTAAGCAATATATACAAAGATTTCAACCGTCTACGTGTTCCAATCATTGTTCTACTTGTAGAAAATTACAATTAATTTCCGTTAAAGGATTAACAATGGGGCTCGTAGTTCACTTAAACTTGAAGAACAAAAAATTGGCGAATTGTACTGTTTGGATGCTTTGCATATATGTTTCGTAGACTATTTAGAAGTAATATATAGAAAGATTTCACCCGTCTACCTGTACTATTCATTGTTCTACTTGTAGAAAGTTACAAATAATTTCCATTTCATGATTATCAATGGGGCTCGATGTTCACTTAAACTTGAAGATCAAAAAATTGGCGAATTGTACTGTTTGGATGCTTTGCATATATGTTTCTTAGACTATATAGAAGCAATATATACAATGATTTCAACCGTCTACCTATTCCATTCATTGTTCTACTTGCCGAAATTTACAAATAATTTCCTTTAAAGGATTAACAATGGGGCTCGTAGTTCACTTAAACTTGAAGAGCAAAAAATTGTCGAATTGTACTGTTTGGATGCTTTGCATATATGTTTCTTAGACTATATAGAAGCAATATATACAATGATTTCAACCGTCTACCTGTTCCATTCATTGTTCTACTTGTCGAAAGTTACAAATAATTTCCGTTAATGGATTAACAATGGGGCTCGATGTTCACTTAAACTTGAAGATCAAAAAATTGGCGAATTGTACTGTTTGGATGCTTTGCATATATGTCTCTTAGATTATATAGAAGCAATATATACAAAGATTTCAACCGTCTACGTGTTCCAATCATTGTTCTACTTTTCGTAATTTACAAATAATTTCCTTTAAAGGATTAACAATGCGGCTCGTTGTTCACTTAAACTTGAAGAACAAAAAATTGGCGAATGGTACTGTTTGGATGCTTTGCGTACCTGTTTCTTAGACTATATGGAAGCAATATATACAAAGATTTCAACCGTCTACGTGTTCCAATCATTGTTCTACTTGTCGAAATTTACAAATAATTTCCTTTAAAGGATTAACAATGGGGCTCGTTGTTCACTTAAACTTGAAGAACAAAAAATTGCGAATGGTACTGTTTGGATGCTTTGCATATATGTTTCTTAGACTATTTAGAAGCAATATATACAATGATTTCAACCGTCTACCTGTTCCATTCATTGTTCTACTTGCCGAAATTTACAAATAATTTCCTTTAAAGGATTAACAATGGGGATCGTAGTTTACTTAAACTTGAAGAACAAAAAATTGGCGAATTGTACTGTTTGGATGCTTTGCATATATGTTTCTTAGACTATATAGAATCAATATATACAATGATTTCAACAGTCTACCTGTTCCATTCATTGTTCTACTTGTCGAAATTTACAAATAACTTCCTTTGAAGGATTAACAATGGGGTTCGTAGTTCACTTAAACTTGAAGAACAAAAAATTGGCGAATGGTACTGTTTGGATGCTTTGCGTACCTGTTTCTTAGACTATATGGAAGCAATATATACAAAGATTTCAACCGTCTACGTGTTCCAATCATTGTTCTACTTGTCGAAATTTACAAATAATTTCCTTTAAAGGATTAACAATGGGGCTCGTTGTTCACTTAAACTTGAAGAACAAAAAATTGCGAATGGTACTGTTTGGATGCTTTGCATATATGTTTCTTAGACTATTTAGAAGCAATATATACAATGATTTCAACCGTCTACCTGTTCCATTCATTGTTCTACTTGCCGAAATTTACAAATAATTTCCTTTAAAGGATTAACAATGGGGCTCGTAGTTCACTTAAACTTGAAGAGCAAAAAATTGTCGAATTGTACTGTTTGGATGCTTTGCATATATGTTTCTTAGACTATATAGAAGCAATATATATAATGATTTCAACCGTCTACCTGTTCCATTCATTGTTCTACTTGTCGAAAGTTACAAATAATTTCCGTTAATGGATTAACAATGGGGATCGTAGTTTACTTAAACTTGAAGAGCAAAAAATTGTCGAATTGTACTGTTTGGATGCTTTGCATATATGTTTCATGGACTATATAGAAGCAATATAAACAATGATTTCAACCGTCTACCTGTTCCATTCATTGTTCTACTTGTCGAAATTTACAAATAATTTCCTTTAAAGGATTAACAATGGGGCTCGTTGTTCACTTAAACTTGAAGAACAAAAAATTGGCGAATTGTACTGTTTGGATGCTTTGCATATATGTTTCTTAGACTATATAGAAGCAATATATACAAAGATTTCAACCGTCCACCTGTTCCATTCATTGTTCTACTTGTCGAAAGTTACAAATAATTTCCGATAATAGATTAACAATGGGGCTCATTGTTCACTTAAACTTGAAGGACAAAAAATTGGCGAATTGTACTGTTTGGATGCTTTGCACATATGTTTCTTAGACTATATAGAAGCAATATATACAAAGAATTCAACCGTCTACCTGTTCCATTCATTGTATTACTTGTCGAAAGTTACAAATAATTTCCGATAAAGGATTAACCATTGGGGCTCATTGTTCACTAAACTTGAAGAACAAAAAATTGTCGAATTGTACTGTTTGGATGCTTTGCATATATGTTTCTTAGACTATATAGAAGCAATATATACAATGATTTCAACCGTCTACCTGTTCCATTCATTGTTCTACTTGTCGAAAATTACAAATAATTTCCGATAAAGGATTAACCATTGGGGCTCATTGTTCACTAAACTTGAAGAACAAAAAATTGGCGAATTGTACTGTTTGGATGCTTTGCATATATGTTTCTTAGATTATATAGAAGCAATATATACAAAGATTTCGACCGTCTACCTGTTTCATTCATTGTTCTACTTGTCGAAAATAACAAATAATTTCCGATAAAGGATTAACCATTGGGGCTCGTAGTTCACTTAAACTTGAAGAACAATAAATTGGCGAATGGTACGGTTTGGATGCTTTGCGTACATGTTTCTTAGATTATATAGAAGCAATATATACAAAGATTTCAACCGTCTACCTGTTCCAATCATTGTTCTACTTGTCGAAATTTACAAATAATTTCCTTTAAAGGATTAACAATGGGGCTCGTTGTTCACTTAAACTTGAAGAACAATAAATTGGCGAATTGTACTGTTTGGATGCTTTGCATATATGTTTCTTAGACTATATAGAAGCAATGTATACAAAGATTTCAACCGTCCACCTGTTCCATTCATTGTTCTACTTGTCGAAAGTTACAAATAATTTCCGATAAAGGATTAAAAATGGGGCTCATTGTTCACTTAAACTTGAAGGACAAAAAATTGGAGAATGGTTCTGTTTGGATTCTTTGCATATATGTTTCTTAGACTATATGGAAGCAATATATACAAAGATTTCAACCGTCTACGTGTTCCAATCATTGTTCTACTTGTAGAAAGTTACAATTAATTTCCGTTAAAGGATTAACAATGGGGCTCGTAGTTCACTTAAATTTGAAGATCAAAAAATTGGCGATTGTTACTGTTTAGATGCTTTGCATATATGTTTCTTAGATTATATAGAAGCAATATATACAAAGATGTCAACCGTCTACCTGTTCCATTCATTGTTCTACTTGTCGAAAATTACAAATAATTTCCGATAAAGGATTAACCATTGGGGCTCATTGTTCACTTAAACTTGAAGAACAAAAAATTGGCGAATGGTACGGTTTGGATGCTTTGCGTACATGTTTCTTAGACTATATGGAAGCAATATATACAAAGATTTCAACCGTCTACGTGTTCCAATCATTGTTCTACTTGTCGAAATTTACAAATAATTTCTTTTAAAGGATTAACAATGGGGCTCGTTGTTCACTTAAACTTGAAGAACAATAAATTGGCGAATTGTACTGTTTGGATGCTTTGCATATATGCTTCTTAGACTATATAGAAGCAATATATACAAAGAATTCAACCGTCTACCTGTTCCATTCATTGTTCTACTTGTCGAAATTTACAAATAATTTCCGTTAAAGTATTAACAATGGGGCTCGTAGTTCACTTAAATTTGAAGATCAAATAATTGGCGAATTGTACTGTTTGGACGCTTTGCATATATGTTTCTTAGACTATATAGAAGCAATATATACAATGATTTCAACAGTCTACCTGTTCCATTCATTGTTCTACTTGTCGAAATTTACAAATAATTTCCTTTAAAGGATTAACAATGGGGCTCGTAGTTCACTTAAACTTGAAGAACTCAAAATTGGCGAATTGTACTGTTTCGATGCTTTGCATATATGTTTCTTAGACTATTTAGAAGTAATATATAGAAAGATTTCACCCGTCTACCTGTTCTATTCATTGTTCTACTTGTAGAAAGTTACAAATAATTTCCGTTTCATGATTATCAATGGGGCTCGTTGTTCACTTAAATTTGAAGAACAAAAAATTGGTGAATGGTTCTGTTTGGATGCTTTGCATATATGTTTCTTAGATTATATAGAAGCAATATATACATTGATTTCAACCGTCTACCTGTTCCATTCATTGTTCTACTTGTCGCAAGTTACAAATAATTTCCGTTAAAGTATTAACAATGGGGCTCGTAGTTCACTTAAACTTGAAGATCAAATAACTGGCGGATTGTACTGTTTGGATGATCTGCAGATATGTTTCTTAGACTATATAGAATCAATATATACAATGATTTCAACAGTCTACCTGTTCCATTCATTGTTCTACTTGTCGAAATTTACAAATAATTTCCTTTAAAGGATTAACAATGGGGCTCGTAGTTCACTTAAACTTGAAGAACAAAAAATTGGCGAATGGTACTGTTTGGATGCTTTGCATATATGTTTCTTAGACTATATAGAAGCAATATATACAAAGATTTCAACCGTCTACCTGTTCCATTCATTGTTCTACTTGTTTAAAGTTACAAATAATTTCCGATAAAGGATTAACCATTGGGGCTCATTGTTCACTTAAACTTGAAGAACAAAAAAGTGGCGAATGGTACTGTTTGGATGCTTTGCATATATGTTTCTTAGACTATAAGGAAGCAATATATACATTGATTTCGACCGTCTACCTGTTCCATTCATTGTTCTACTTGTCGAAAGTTACAAATAATTTCCTTTAAAGGATTAACAATGGGGCTCATTGTTCACTTAAACTTGAAGAACAAAAAATTGTCGAATTGTACTGTTTGGATGCTTTGCATATATGTTTCTTATACTATATAGAAGCAATATATACAATGATTTCAACAGTCTACCTGTTCCATTCATTGTTCTACTTGTCGAAATTTACAAATAATTTCCGATAAAGTATTAACCATTGGGGCTCATTGTTCACTTAAACTTGAAGAACTAAAAATTGGCGAATTGTACTGTTTGGATGCTTTGCATATATGTTTCTTAGACTATATAGAAGCAATATATACAAAGATTTCAACCGTCTACCTGTTCCATTCATTGTTCTACTTGTCGAAAGTTACAAATAATTTCCGATAAAGGATTAACCATTGGGGCTCTTTGTTCACTTAAACTTGAAGAACAAAAAATTGGCGAATGGTACTGTTTGGATGCTTTGCATATATGTTTCTTATACTATATAGAAGCAATATATACAAAGATTTCAACCGTCTACCTGTTCCATTCACTGTTCTACTTGTCGAAAGTTACAAATAATTTCCGTTAAGGGATTAACAATGGGGATCGTAGTTTACTTAAACTTGAAGAACAAAAAATTGGCGAATTGTACTGTTTGTATGCTTTGCATAAATGTTTCTTAGACTATATAGAAGCAATATATACAATGATTTCAACAGTCTACCTGTTCCATTCATTGTTCTACTTGTCGAAAGTCACAAATAATTTCCTTTAAAGGATTAACAATGGAGCTCGCAGTTCACTTAAACTTGAAGAACAAAAAATTGGCGAATGGTACTGTTTGGATGCTTTGCATATATGTTTCTTATACTATATAGAAGCAATAGATTCAAAGATTTCAACCGTCTACCTGTTCCATTCAATGTTCTACTTGTCGAAAGTTACAAATAATTTCCGTTTCATGATTATCAATGGGGCTCGTAGTTCACTTAAACTTGAAGAACAAAAAATTGGCGAATGGTACTGTTTGGATGCTTTGCATATATGTTTCTTAGACTATATAGAAGCAATATATACAAAGATTTCAACCGTCTACCTGTTCCATTCATTGTTCTACTTGTCGAAAGTTACAATTAATTTCCGTTAAAGGATTAACAATGGGGCTCGTAGTTCACTTAAACTTGAAGTACAAAAAATTGGCGAATTGTACTGTTTGGATGCTTTGCATATATGTTTCGTAGACTATATAGAAGCAATATATACAAATATTTCAACCGTCTAACTGTTCCATTCATTGTTCTACTTGTCGAAAATTACAAATAATTTCCGATAAAGGATTAACCATTGGGGCTCATTGTTTACTTAAACTTGAAGAACAAAAAAGTGGCGAATGGTACTGTTTGGATGCTTTGCATAAATGTTTCTTAGACTATATGGAAGCAATATATACAAAGATTTCAACCGTCTGCGTGTTCCAATCATTGTTCTAATTGTAGAAAGTTACAATTAATTTCCGTTAAAGGATTAACAATGGGGATCGTAGTTTACTTAAACTTGAAGAACAAAAAATTGGCGAATTGTACTGTTTGTATGCTTTGCATAAATGTTTCTTAGACTATTTAGAAGCAATATATACAATGATTTCAACAGTCTACCTGTTCCATTCATTGTTCTACTTGTCGAAATTTACAAATAATTTCCGTTTCATGATTATCAATGGGGCTCGTAGTTCACTTAAACTTGAAGAACAAAAAATTGGCGAATGGTACTGTTTGGATGCTTTGCATATATGTTTCTTAGACTATATAGAAGCAATATATACAAAGATTTCAACCGTCTACCTGTTCCATTCATTGTTCTACTTGTCGAAAGTTACAATTAATTTCCGTTAAAGGATTAACAATGGGGCTCGTAGTTCACTTAAACTTGAAGTACAAAAAATTGGCGAATTGTACTGTTTGGATGCTTTGCATATATGTTTCGTAGACTATATAGAAGCAATATATACAAATATTTCAACCGTCTAACTGTTCCATTCATTGTTCTACTTGTCGAAAATTACAAATAATTTCCGATAAAGGATTAACCATTGGGGCTCATTGTTTACTTAAACTTGAAGAACAAAAAAGTGGCGAATGGTACTGTTTGGATGCTTTGCATAAATGTTTCTTAGACTATATGGAAGCAATATATACAAAGATTTCAACCGTCTGCGTGTTCCAATCATTGTTCTAATTGTAGAAAGTTACAATTAATTTCCGTTAAAGGATTAACAATGGGGATCGTAGTTTACTTAAACTTGAAGAACAAAAAATTGGCGAATTGTACTGTTTGTATGCTTTGCATAAATGTTTCTTAGACTATATAGAAGCAATATATACAATGATTTCAACAGTCTACCTGTTCCATTCATTGTTCTACTTGTCGAAAGTCACAAATAATTTCCTTTAAAGGATTAACAATGGAGCTCGCAGTTCACTTAAACTTGAAGAACAAAAAATTGGCGAATTGTACTGTTTGGATGCTTTGCGTACATGTTTCTTAGACTATATGGAAGCAATATATACAAAGATTTCAACCGTCTACGTGTTCCAATCATTGTTCTACTTGTCGAAATTTACAGATAATTTCCTTTAAAGGATTAACAATGGGGCTCGTTGTTCACTTAAACTTGAAGAACAAAAAAGTGGCGAATGGTACTGTTTGGATGCTTTGCATATATGTTTCTTAGACTATAAGGAAGCAATATATACATTGATTTCAACCGTCTACCTGTTCCATTCATTGTTCTACTTGTCGCAAGTTACAAATAATTTCCGTTAAAGTATTAACAATGGGGCTCGTAGTTCACTTAAACTTGAAGATCAAATAATTGGCGAATTGTACTGTTTGGATGATTTGCATATATGTTTCTTAGACTATATGGAAGCAATATATACAAAGATTTCAACCGTCTACGTGTTCCAATCATTGTTCTACTTGTCGAAAGTTACAAATAATTTCCGATAAAGGATTAACAATGGGGCTCATTGTTCACTTAAACTTGAAGAACAAAAAATTGGCGAATGGTACTGTTTGGATGCTTTGCATATATGTTTCTTAGACTATATGGAAGCAATATATACAAAGATTTCAACCGTCTGCGTGTTCCAATCATTGTTCTAATTGTAGAAAGTTACAATTAATTTCCGTTAAAGGATTAACAATGGGGCTCGTAGTTCACTTAAACTTGAAGAACAAAAATTTGGCGAATTGTACTGTTTGGATGCTTTGCATATATGTTTCGTAGGTTATATAGAAGCAATATATACAATGATTTCAACCGTCTACCTGTTCCATTTATTGTTCTACTTGTCGAAAATTACAAATAATTTCCGATAAAGGATTAACCATTGGGGCTCATTGTTCACTAAACTTGAAGAACAAAAAATTGTCGAATTGTACTGTTTGGATGCTTTGCATATATGTTTCTTAGACTATATAGAAGCAATATATACAATGATTTCAACCGTCTACCTGTTCCATTCATTGTTCTACTTGTCGAAAGTTACAAATAATTTCCGTCAAGGGATTAACAATGGGGATCGTAGTTTACTTAAACTTGAAGAACAAAAAATTGGCGAATTGTACTGTTTGGATGCTTTGCATATATGTTTCTTAGACTATTTAGAAGCAATATATACAATGATTTCAACAGTCTACCTGTTCCATTCATTGTTCTACTTGTCGAAATTTACAAATAATTTCCTTTAAAGGATTAACAATGGGGCTCGTAGTTCACTTAAACTTGAGGAACAAAAAATTGGCGAATGGTACTGTTTGGATGCTTTGCATATATGTTTCTTAGACTATATAGAAGCAATATATACAAAGATTTCAACCGTCTACCTGTTCCATTCATTGTTCTACTTGTCGAAAGTTACAAATAATTTCCGATAAAGGATTAACCATTGGGGCTCATTGTTCACTTAAACTTGAAGAACAAAAAATTGGCGAATTGTACTGTTTGGATGCTTTGCATATATGTTTCTTAGACTATATAGAAGCAATATATACAAAGATTTCAACCGTCTACCTGTTCCATTCATTGTTCTACTTGTCGAAATTTACAAATAATTTCCTTTAAAGGATTAACAATGGGGCTCATAGTTCACTTAAACCTGAAGAACAAAAAATTGGCGAATTGTACTGTTTGGAGGCTTTGCATATATGTTTCTTAGACTCTTTAGAAGCAATATATAGAAAGATTTCACCCGTCTACCTGTTCTATTCATTGTTCTACTTGTAGAAAGTTACAAATAATTTCCACTTCATGATTATCAATGTGGCTCGCTGTTCACTTAAACTTGAAGATCAAAAAATTGGCGATGGTTACTGTTTAGATGCTTTGCATATATGTTTCTTAGACTATATAGAAGCAATATATACATAGATTTCAACCATCTACCTGTTCCATTCATTGTTCTACTTGTCGAAAGTTACAAATAATTTCCGATAACGGATTAACCATTGGGGCTCATTCTTCACTTAAACTTGAAGAGCAAAAAATTGGCGAATTGTACTGTTTGGATGCTTTGCATATATGTTTCTTATACTATAAAGAAGCAATATATACAAAGATTTCAACCGTCTACCTGTTCCATTCACTGTTCTACTTGTCGAAAGTTACAAATAATTTCCGTTAAGGGTTTAACAATGGGGATCGTAGTTCACTTAAACTTGAAGAACAAAAAATTGGCGAATTGTACTGTTTGGATGCTTTGCGTACATGTTTCTTAGACTATATGGAAGCAATATATACAAAGATTTCAACCGTCTACGTGTTCCAATCATTGTTCTACTTGTCGAAATTTACAAATAATTTCCTTTAAAGGATTAACAATGGGGCTCGTTGTTCACTTAAACTTGAAGAACAAAAAAGTGGCGAATGGTACTGTTTGGATGCTTTGCATATATGTTTCTTAGACTATAAAGAAGCAATATATTCATTGATTTCAACCGTCTACCTGTTCCATTCATTGTTCTACTTGTCGCGAGTTACAAATAATTTCCCTTAAAGTATTAACAATGGGGCTCGTAGTTCACTTAAACTTGAAGATCAAATAATCGGCGAATTGTACTGTTTGGATGATTTGCATATATGTTTCTTAGACTATATAGAAGCAATATATACAAAGATTTCAACCGTCTACCTGTTCCATTCATTGTTCTACTTGTCGAAATTTACAAATAATTTCCGATAAAGGATTAACCATTGGGGCTCATTGTTCACTTAAACTTGAAGAACAAAAAATTGGCGAATTGTACTGTTTGGATGCTTTGCATATATGTTTCTTAGACTATATAGAAGCAATATATACAAAGATTTCAACCGTCTACCTGTTCCATTCATTGTTCTACTTGTCGAAATTTACAAATAATTTCCTTTAAAGGATTAACAATGGGGCTCATAGTTCACTTAAACCTGAAGAACAAAAAATTGGCGAATTGTACTGTTTGGAGGCTTTGCATATATGTTTCTTAGACTCTTTAGAAGCAATATATAGAAAGATTTCACCCGTCTACCTGTACTATTCATTGTTCTACTTGTAGAAAGTTACAAATAATTTCCATTTCATGATTATCAATGTGGCTCGCTGTTCACTTAAACTTGAAGATCAAAAAATTGGCGATGGTTACTGTTTAGATGCTTTGCATATATGTTTCTTAGACTATATAGAAGCAGTATATACAATGATTTCAACCGTCTACCTGTTCCATTCATTGTTCTACTTGTCGCAAGTTATAAATAATTTCCTTTAAAGGATTAACAATGGGGCTCGTAGTTCACTTAAACTTGAAGAACAAAAAATTGGCGAATGGTACTGTTTGGATGCTTTGCATATATGTTTCTTAGACTATATAGAAGCAATATATACAAAGATTTCAACCGTCTACCTGTTCCATTCATTGTTCTACTTGTTTAAAGTTACAAATAATTTCCGATAAAGGATTAACAATGGGGCTCATTGTTCACTTAAACTTGAAGAACAAAAAATTGGCGAATGGTACTGTTTGGATGCTTTGCATATATGTTTCTTAGACTATATAGAAGCAATATGTACATTGATTTCAACCGTCTACCTGTTCCACTTATTGTTCTACTTGTCGCAAGTTACAAATAATTTCCGTTAAAGTATTAACAATGGGGCTCGTAGTTCACTTAAACATGAAGATGAAATAATTGGCGAATTGTACTGTTTGGATTCTTTGCATATATGTTTCTTAGATTATATAGAAGCAATATATACAAAGATATCAACCGTCTACCTGTTCCATTCATTGTTCTACTTGTCGAAAATTACAAATAATTTCCGATAAAGGATTAACCATTGGGGCTCATTGTTCACTAAACTTGAAGAACAAAAAATTGGCGAATGGTACTGTTTGGATGCTTTGCATATATGTTTCTTAGACTATATAGAAGCAATATATACAAAGATTTCAACCGTCTACCTGTTCCATTCATTGTTCTACTTGTCGAAAGTTACAATTAATTTCCGTTAAAGGATTAACAATGGGGCTCGTAGTTCACTTAAACTTGAAGTACAAAAAATTGGCGAATTGTACTGTTTGGATGCTTTGCATATATGTTTCGTAGACTATATAGAAGCAATATATACAAATATTTCAACCGTCTAACTGTTCCATTCATTGTTCTACTTGTCGAAAATTACAAATAATTTCCGATAAAGGATTAACCATTGGGGCTCATTGTTCACTTAAACTTGAAGAACAAAAAAGTGGCGAATGGTACTGTTTGGATGCTTTGCATATATGTTTCTTAGACTATAAGGAAGCAATATATACATTGATTTCGACCGTCTACCTGTTCCATTCATTGTTCTACTTGTCGAAAGTTACAAATAATTTCCTTTAAAGGATTAACAATGGGGCTCATTGTTCACTTAAACTTGAAGAACAAAAAATTGGCGAATTGTACTGTTTGGATGCTTTGCATATATGTTTCTTATACTATATAGAAGCAATATATACAATGATTTCAACAGTCTACCTGTTCCATTCATTGTTCTACTTGTCGAAATTTACAAATAATTTCCGATAAAGTATTAACCATTGGGGCTCATTGTTCACTTAAACTTGAAGAACTAAAAATTGGCGAATTGTACTGTTTGGATGCTTTGCATATATGTTTCTTAGACTATATAGAAGCAATATATACAAAGATTTCAACCGTCTACCTGTTCCATTCATTGTTCTACTTGTCGAAAGTTACAAATAATTTCCGATAAAGGATTAACCATTGGGGCTCTTTGTTCACTTAAACTTGAAGAACAAAAAATTGGCGAATGGTACTGTTTGGATGCTTTGCATATATGTTTCTTATACTATATAGAAGCAATATATACAAAGATTTCAACCTTCTACCTGTTCCATTCACTGTTCTACTTGTCGAAAGTTACAAATAATTTCCGTTAAGGGATTAACAATGGGGATCGTAGTTTACTTAAACTTGAAGAACAAAAAATTGGCGAATTGTACTGTTTGGATGCTTTGCATATATGTTTCTTAGATTATATAGAAGCAATATATACAAAGATTTCGACCGTCTACCTGTTTCATTCATTGTTCTACTTGTCGAAAATAACAAATAATTTCCGATAAAGGATTAACCATTGGGGCTCGTAGTTCACTTAAACTTGAAGAACAATAAATTGGCGAATGGTACGGTTTGGATGCTTTGCGTACATGTTTCTTAGATTATATAGAAGCAATATATACAAAGATTTCAACCGTCTACCTGTTCCAATCATTGTTCTACTTGTCGAAATTTACAAATAATTTCCTTTAAAGGATTAACAATGGGGCTCGTTGTTCACTTAAACTTGAAGAACAATAAATTGGCGAATTGTACTGTTTGGATGCTTTGCATATATGTTTCTTAGACTATATAGAAGCAATGTATACAAAGATTTCAACCGTCCACCTGTTCCATTCATTGTTCTACTTGTCGAAAGTTACAAATAATTTCCGATAAAGGATTAAAAATGGGGCTCATTGTTCACTTAAACTTGAAGGACAAAAAATTGGAGAATGGTTCTGTTTGGATTCTTTGCATATATGTTTCTTAGACTATATGGAAGCAATATATACAAAGATTTCAACCGTCTACGTGTTCCAATCATTGTTCTACTTGTAGAAAGTTACAATTAATTTCCGTTAAAGGATTAACAATGGGGCTCGTAGTTCACTTAAATTTGAAGATCAAAAAATTGGCGATTGTTACTGTTTAGATGCTTTGCATATATGTTTCTTAGATTATATAGAAGCAATATATACAAAGATGTCAACCGTCTACCTGTTCCATTCATTGTTCTACTTGTCGAAAATTACAAATAATTTCCGATAAAGGATTAACCATTGGGGCTCATTGTTCACTTAAACTTGAAGAACAAAAAATTGGCGAATGGTACGGTTTGGATGCTTTGCGTACATGTTTCTTAGACTATATGGAAGCAATATATACAAAGATTTCAACCGTCTACGTGTTCCAATCATTGTTCTACTTGTCGAAATTTACAAATAATTTCTTTTAAAGGATTAACAATGGGGCTCGTTGTTCACTTAAACTTGAAGAACAATAAATTGGCGAATTGTACTGTTTGGATGCTTTGCATATATGCTTCTTAGACTATATAGAAGCAATATATACAAAGAATTCAACCGTCTACCTGTTCCATTCATTGTTCTACTTGTCGAAATTTACAAATAATTTCCGTTAAAGTATTAACAATGGGGCTCGTGGTTCACTTAAACTTGAAGATCAAATAATTGGCGAATTGTACTGTGTGGATGATTTGCAGATATGTTTCTTAGACTATATAGAAGCAATATATACAATGATTTCAACCGTCTACCTGTTCCATTCATTGTTCTACTTGTCGAAAGTTAGAAATAATTTCCGTTAAGGGATTAACAATGGGAATCGTAGTTTACTTAAACTTGAAGAACAAGAAATTGGCGAATTGTACTGTTTGGATGATTTGCATATATGTTTCTTAGACTATATAGAAGCAATATATACAATGATTTCAACAGTCTACCTGTTCAATTCATTGTTCTACTTGTCGAAATTTACAAATAATTTCCTTTAAAGGATTAACAATGGGGCTCGTAGTTCACTTAAACTTGAAGAACAAAAAATTGGCGAATGGTACTGTTTGGATGCTTTGCATATATGTTTCTTAGACTATATAGAAGCAATATATACAAAGATTTCAACCGTCTACCTGTTCCATTCATTGTTCTACTTGTTTAAAGTTACAAATAATTTCCGATAAAGGATTAACAATGGGGCTCATTGTTCACTTAAACTTGAAGAACAAAAAATTGGCGAATGGTACTGTTTGGATGCTTTGCATATATGTTTCTTAGACTATATAGAAGCAATATGTACATTGATTTCAACCGTCTACCTGTTCCACTTATTGTTCTACTTGTCGCAAGTTACAAATAATTTCCGTTAAAGTATTAACAATGGGGCTCGTAGTTCACTTAAACATGAAGATGAAATAATTGGCGAATTGTACTGTTTGGATTCTTTGCATATATGTTTCTTAGATTATATAGAAGCAATATATACAAAGATATCAACCGTCTACCTGTTCCATTCATTGTTCTACTTGTCGAAAATTACAAATAATTTCCGATAAAGGATTAACCATTGGGGCTCATTGTTCACTTAAACTTGAAGAACAAAAAAGTGGCGAATGGTACTGTTTGGATGCTTTGCATATATGTTTCTTAGACTATAAGGAAGCAATATATACATTGATTTCGACCGTCTACCTGTTCCATTCATTGTTCTACTTGTCGAAAGTTACAAATAATTTCCTTTAAAGGATTAACAATGGGGCTCATTGTTCACTTAAACTTGAAGAACAAAAAATTGGCGAATTGTACTGTTTGGATGCTTTGCATATATGTTTCTTAGACTATATAGAAGCAATATATACAAAGATTTCAACCGTCTACCTGTTCCATTCATTGTTCTACTTGTCGAAAGTTACAAATAATTTCCGATAAAGGATTAACCATTGGGGCTCTTTGTTCACTTAAACTTGAAGAACAAAAAATTGGCGAATGGTACTGTTTGGATGCTTTGCATATATGTTTCTTATACTATATAGAAGCAATATATACAAAGATTTCAACCGTCTACCTGTTCCATTCACTGTTCTACTTGTCGAAAGTTACAAATAATTTCCGTTAAGGGATTAACAATGGGGATCGTAGTTTACTTAAACTTGAAGAACAAAAAATTGGCGAATTGTACTGTTTGTATGCTTTGCATAAATGTTTCTTAGACTATATAGAAGCAATATATACAATGATTTCAACAGTCTACCTGTTCCATTCATTGTTCTACTTGTCGAAAGTCACAAATAATTTCCTTTAAAGGATTAACAATGGAGCTCGCAGTTCACTTAAACTTGAAGAACAAAAAATTGGCGAATGGTACTGTTTGGATGCTTTGCATATATGTTTCTTATACTATATAGAAGCAATAGATTCAAAGATTTCAACCGTCTACCTGTTCCATTCAATGTTCTACTTGTCGAAAGTTACAAATAATTTCCGTTTCATGATTATCAATGGGGCTCGTAGTTCACTTAAACTTGAAGAACAAAAAATTGGCGAATGGTACTGTTTGGATGCTTTGCATATATGTTTCTTAGACTATATAGAAGCAATATATACAAAGATTTCAACCGTCTACCTGTTCCATTCATTGTTCTACTTGTCGAAAGTTACAATTAATTTCCGTTAAAGGATTAACAATGGGGCTCGTAGTTCACTTAAACTTGAAGTACAAAAAATTGGCGAATTGTACTGTTTGGATGCTTTGCATATATGTTTCGTAGACTATATAGAAGCAATATATACAAATATTTCAACCGTCTAACTGTTCCATTCATTGTTCTACTTGTCGAAAATTACAAATAATTTCCGATAAAGGATTAACCATTGGGGCTCATTGTTTACTTAAACTTGAAGAACAAAAAAGTGGCGAATGGTACTGTTTGGATGCTTTGCATAAATGTTTCTTAGACTATATGGAAGCAATATATACAAAGATTTCAACCGTCTGCGTGTTCCAATCATTGTTCTAATTGTAGAAAGTTACAATTAATTTCCGTTAAAGGATTAACAATGGGGATCGTAGTTTACTTAAACTTGAAGAACAAAAAATTGGCGAATTGTACTGTTTGTATGCTTTGCATAAATGTTTCTTAGACTATATAGAAGCAATATATACAATGATTTCAACAGTCTACCTGTTCCATTCATTGTTCTACTTGTCGAAAGTCACAAATAATTTCCTTTAAAGGATTAACAATGGAGCTCGCAGTTCACTTAAACTTGAAGAACAAAAAATTGGCGAATTGTACTGTTTGGATGCTTTGCGTACATGTTTCTTAGACTATATGGAAGCAATATATACAAAGATTTCAACCGTCTACGTGTTCCAATCATTGTTCTACTTGTCGAAATTTACAGATAATTTCCTTTAAAGGATTAACAATGGGGCTCGTTGTTCACTTAAACTTGAAGAACAAAAAAGTGGCGAATGGTACTGTTTGGATGCTTTGCATATATGTTTCTTAGACTATAAGGAAGCAATATATACATTGATTTCAACCGTCTACCTGTTCCATTCATTGTTCTACTTGTCGCAAGTTACAAATAATTTCCGTTAAAGTATTAACAATGGGGCTCGTAGTTCACTTAAACTTGAAGATCAAATAATTGGCGAATTGTACTGTTTGGATGATTTGCATATATGTTTCTTAGACTATATGGAAGCAATATATACAAAGATTTCAACCGTCTACGTGTTCCAATCATTGTTCTACTTGTCGAAAGTTACAAATAATTTCCGATAAAGGATTAACAATGGGGCTCATTGTTCACTTAAACTTGAAGAACAAAAAATTGGCGAATGGTACTGTTTGGATGCTTTGCATATATGTTTCTTAGACTATATGGAAGCAATATATACAAAGATTTCAACCGTCTGCGTGTTCCAATCATTGTTCTAATTGTAGAAAGTTACAATTAATTTCCGTTAAAGGATTAACAATGGGGCTCGTAGTTCACTTAAACTTGAAGAACAAAAATTTGGCGAATTGTACTGTTTGGATGCTTTGCATATATGTTTCGTAGATTATATAGAAGCAATATATACAATGATTTCAACCGTCTACCTGTTCCATTTATTGTTCTACTTGTCGAAAATTACAAATAATTTCCGATAAAGGATTAACCATTGGGGCTCATTGTTCACTAAACTTGAAGAACAAAAAATTGTCGAATTGTACTGTTTGGATGCTTTGCATATATGTTTCTTAGACTATATAGAAGCAATATATACAATGATTTCAACCGTCTACCTGTTCCATTCATTGTTCTACTTGTCGAAAGTTACAAATAATTTCCGTCAAGGGATTAACAATGGGGATCGTAGTTTACTTAAACTTGAAGAACAAAAAATTGGCGAATTGTACTGTTTGGATGCTTTGCATATATGTTTCTTAGACTATTTAGAAGCAATATATACAATGATTTCAACAGTCTACCTGTTCCATTCATTGTTCTACTTGTCGAAATTTACAAATAATTTCCTTTAAAGGATTAACAATGGGGCTCGTAGTTCACTTAAACTTGAGGAACAAAAAATTGGCGAATGGTACTGTTTGGATGCTTTGCATATATGTTTCTTAGACTATATAGAAGCAATATATACAAAGATTTCAACCGTCTACCTGTTCCATTCATTGTTCTACTTGTCGAAAGTTACAAATAATTTCCGATAAAGGATTAACCATTGGGGCTCATTGTTCACTTAAACTTGAAGAACAAAAAATTGGCGAATTGTACTGTTTGGATGCTTTGCATATATGTTTCTTAGACTATATAGAAGCAATATATACAAAGATTTCAACCGTCTACCTGTTCCATTCATTGTTCTACTTGTCGAAATTTACAAATAATTTCCTTTAAAGGATTAACAATGGGGCTCATAGTTCACTTAAACCTGAAGAACAAAAAATTGGCGAATTGTACTGTTTGGAGGCTTTGCATATATGTTTCTTAGACTCTTTAGAAGCAATATATAGAAAGATTTCACCCGTCTACCTGTACTATTCATTGTTCTACTTGTAGAAAGTTACAAATAATTTCCACTTCATGATTATCAATGTGGCTCGCTGTTCACTTAAACTTGAAGATCAAAAAATTGGCGATGGTTACTGTTTGGATGCTTTGCATATATGTTTCTTAGACTATATAGAAGCAATATATACAAAGATTTCAACCGTCTACCTGTTCCATTCATTGTTCTACTTGTCGAAATTTACAAATAATTTCCTTTAAAGGATTAACAATGGGGCTCATAGTTCACTTAAACCTGAAGAACAAAAAATTGGCGAATTGTACTGTTTGGAGGCTTTGCATATATGTTTCTTAGACTCTTTAGAAGCAATATATAGAAAGATTTCACCCGTCTACCTGTACTATTCATTGTTCTACTTGTAGAAAGTTACAAATAATTTCCATTTCATGATTATCAATGTGGCTCGCTGTTCACTTAAACTTGAAGATCAAAAAATTGGCGATGGTTACTGTTTAGATGCTTTGCATATATGTTTCTTAGACTATATAGAAGCAGTATATACAATGATTTCAACCGTCTACCTGTTCCATTCATTGTTCTACTTGTCGCAAGTTATAAATAATTTCCTTTAAAGGATTAACAATGGGGCTCGTAGTTCACTTAAACTTGAAGAACAAAAAATTGGCGAATGGTACTGTTTGGATGCTTTGCATATATGTTTCTTAGACTATATAGAAGCAATATATACAAAGATTTCAACCGTCTACCTGTTCCATTCATTGTTCTACTTGTTTAAAGTTACAAATAATTTCCGATAAAGGATTAACAATGGGGCTCATTGTTCACTTAAACTTGAAGAACAAAAAATTGGCGAATGGTACTGTTTGGATGCTTTGCATATATGTTTCTTAGACTATATAGAAGCAATATGTACATTGATTTCAACCGTCTACCTGTTCCACTTATTGTTCTACTTGTCGCAAGTTACAAATAATTTCCGTTAAAGTATTAACAATGGGGCTCGTAGTTCACTTAAACATGAAGATGAAATAATTGGCGAATTGTACTGTTTGGATTCTTTGCATATATGTTTCTTAGATTATATAGAAGCAATATATACAAAGATATCAACCGTCTACCTGTTCCATTCATTGTTCTACTTGTCGAAAATTACAAATAATTTCCGATAAAGGATTAACCATTGGGGCTCATTGTTCACTAAACTTGAAGAACAAAAAATTGGCGAATGGTACTGTTTGGATGCTTTGCATATATGTTTCTTAGACTATATAGAAGCAATATATACAAAGATTTCAACCGTCTACCTGTTCCATTCATTGTTCTACTTGTCGAAAGTTACAATTAATTTCCGTTAAAGGATTAACAATGGGGCTCGTAGTTCACTTAAACTTGAAGTACAAAAAATTGGCGAATTGTACTGTTTGGATGCTTTGCATATATGTTTCGTAGACTATATAGAAGCAATATATACAAATATTTCAACCGTCTAACTGTTCCATTCATTGTTCTACTTGTCGAAAATTACAAATAATTTCCGATAAAGGATTAACCATTGGGGCTCATTGTTCACTTAAACTTGAAGAACAAAAAAGTGGCGAATGGTACTGTTTGGATGCTTTGCATATATGTTTCTTAGACTATAAGGAAGCAATATATACATTGATTTCGACCGTCTACCTGTTCCATTCATTGTTCTACTTGTCGAAAGTTACAAATAATTTCCTTTAAAGGATTAACAATGGGGCTCATTGTTCACTTAAACTTGAAGAACAAAAAATTGGCGAATTGTACTGTTTGGATGCTTTGCATATATGTTTCTTATACTATATAGAAGCAATATATACAATGATTTCAACAGTCTACCTGTTCCATTCATTGTTCTACTTGTCGAAATTTACAAATAATTTCCGATAAAGTATTAACCATTGGGGCTCATTGTTCACTTAAACTTGAAGAACTAAAAATTGGCGAATTGTACTGTTTGGATGCTTTGCATATATGTTTCTTAGACTATATAGAAGCAATATATACAAAGATTTCAACCGTCTACCTGTTCCATTCATTGTTCTACTTGTCGAAAGTTACAAATAATTTCCGATAAAGGATTAACCATTGGGGCTCTTTGTTCACTTAAACTTGAAGAACAAAAAATTGGCGAATGGTACTGTTTGGATGCTTTGCATATATGTTTCTTATACTATATAGAAGCAATATATACAAAGATTTCAACCGTCTACCTGTTCCATTCACTGTTCTACTTGTCGAAAGTTACAAATAATTTCCGTTAAGGGATTAACAATGGGGATCGTAGTTTACTTAAACTTGAAGAACAAAAAATTGGCGAATTGTACTGTTTGTATGCTTTGCATAAATGTTTCTTAGACTATATAGAAGCAATATATACAATGATTTCAACAGTCTACCTGTTCCATTCATTGTTCTACTTGTCGAAAGTCACAAATAATTTCCTTTAAAGGATTAACAATGGAGCTCGCAGTTCACTTAAACTTGAAGAACAAAAAATTGGCGAATGGTACTGTTTGGATGCTTTGCATATATGTTTCTTAGACTATAAGGAAGCAATATATACATTGATTTCAACCGTCTACCTGTTCCATTCATTGTTCTACTTGTCGCAAGTTACAAATAATTTCCGTTAAAGTATTAACAATGGGGCTCGTAGTTCACTTAAACTTGAAGATCAAATAATTGGCGAATTGTACTGTTTGGATGATTTGCATATATGTTTCTTAGACTATATGGAAGCAATATATACAAAGATTTCAACCGTCTACGTGTTCCAATCATTGTTCTACTTGTCGAAAGTTACAAATAATTTCCGATAAAGGATTAACAATGGGGCTCATTGTTCACTTAAACTTGAAGAACAAAAAATTGGCAAATGGTACTGTTTGGATGCTTTGCATATATGTTTCTTAGACTATATGGAAGCAATATATACAAAGATTTCAACCGTCTGCGTGTTCCAATCATTGTTCTAATTGTAGAAAGTTACAATTAATTTCCGTTAAAGGATTAACAATGGGGCTCGTAGTTCACTTAAACTTGAAGAACAAAAATTTGGCGAATTGTACTGTTTGGATGCTTTGCATATATGTTTCGTAGGTTATATAGAAGCAATATATACAATGATTTCAACCGTCTACCTGTTCCATTCATTGTTCTACTTGTCGAAAATTAGAAATAATTTCCGATAAAGGATTAACCATTGGGGCTCATTGTTCACTAAACTTGAAGAACAAAAAATTGTCGAATTGTACTGTTTGGATGCTTTGCATATATGTTTCTTAGACTATATAGAAGCAATATATACAATGATTTCAACCGTCTACCTGTTCCATTCATTGTTCTACTTGTCGAAAGTTACAAATAATTTCCGTCAAGGGATTAACAATGGGGATCGTAGTTTACTTAAACTTGAAGAACAAAAAATTGGCGAATTGTACTGTTTGGATGCTTTGCATATATGTTTCTTAGACTATTTAGAAGCAATATATACAATGATTTCAACAGTCTACCTGTTCCATTCATTGTTCTACATGTCGAAATTTACAAATAATTTCCTTTAAAGGATTAACAATGGGGCTCGTAGTTCACTTAAACTTGAGGAACAAAAAATTGGCGAATGGTACTGTTTGGATGCTTTGCATATATGTTTCTTAGACTATATAGAAGCAATATATACATAGATTTCAACCATCTACCTGTTCCATTCATTGTTCTACTTGTCGAAAGTTACAAATAATTTCCGATAACGGATTAACCATTGGGGCTCATTCTTCACTTAAACTTGAAGAGCAAAAAATTGGCGAATTGTACTGTTTGGATGCTTTGCATATATGTTTCTTATACTATAAAGAAGCAATATATACAAAGATTTCAACCGTCTACCTGTTCCATTCACTGTTCTACTTGTCGAAAGTTACAAATAATTTCCGTTAAGGGTTTAACAATGGGGATCGTAGTTCACTTAAACTTGAAGAACAAAAAATTGGCGAATTGTACTGTTTGGATGCTTTGCGTACATGTTTCTTAGACTATATGGAAGCAATATATACAAAGATTTCAACCGTCTACGTGTTCCAATCATTGTTCTACTTGTCGAAATTTACAAATAATTTCCTTTAAAGGATTAACAATGGGGCTCGTTGTTCACTTAAACTTGAAGAACAAAAAAGTGGCGAATGGTACTGTTTGGATGCTTTGCATATAAATTTCTTAGACTATATAGAAGCAACATATACAAAGATTTCAACCGTCTACCTGTTCTATTCATTGTTCTACTTGTAGAAAGTTACAAATAATTTCCGTTTCATGATTATCAATGGGGCTCGTAGTTCACTTAAACTTGAAGAACAAAAAATTAGCGAATGGTACTGTTTGGATGCTTTGCATATATGTTTCTTAGACTATATAGAAGCAATATATACAAAGATTTCAACAGTCTACCTGTTCCATTCATTGTTCTACTTGTCGAAATTTACAAATAATTTCCTTTAAAGGATTAACAATGGGGCTCGTAGTTCACTTAAACTTGAGGAACAAAAAATTGGCGAATGGTACTGTTTGGATGCTTTGCATATATGTTTCTTAGACTATATAGAAGCAATATATACAAAGATTTCAACCGTCTACCTGTTCCATTCATTGTTCTACTTGTCGAAAGTTACAAATAATTTCCGATAAAGGATTAACCATTGGGGCTCATTGTTCACTTAAACTTGAAGAACAAAAAATTGGCGAATGGTACTGTTTGGATGCTTTGCATATATGTTTCTTAGACTATATGGAAGCAATATATACAAAGATTTCAACCGTCTGCGTGTTCCAATCATTGTTCTAATTGTAGAAAGTTACAATTAATTTCCGTTAAAGGATTAACAATGGGGCTCGTAGTTCACTTAAACTTGAAGAACAAAAATTTGGCGAATTGTACTGTTTGGATGCTTTGCATATATGTTTCGTAGGTTATATAGAAGCAATATATACAATGATTTCAACCGTCTACCTGTTCCATTCATTGTTCTACTTGTCGAAAATTAGAAATAATTTCCGATAAAGGATTAACCATTGGGGCTCATTGTTCACTAAACTTGAAGAACAAAAAATTGTCGAATTGTACTGTTTGGATGCTTTGCATATATGTTTCTTAGACTATATAGAAGCAATATATACAATGATTTCAACCGTCTACCTGTTCCATTCATTGTTCTACTTGTCGAAAGTTACAAATAATTTCCGTCAAGGGATTAACAATGGGGATCGTAGTTTACTTAAACTTGAAGAACAAAAAATTGGCGAATTGTACTGTTTGGATGCTTTGCATATATGTTTCTTAGACTATTTAGAAGCAATATATACAATGATTTCAACAGTCTACCTGTTCCATTCATTGTTCTACATGTCGAAATTTACAAATAATTTCCTTTAAAGGATTAACAATGGGGCTCGTAGTTCACTTAAACTTGAGGAACAAAAAATTGGCGAATGGTACTGTTTGGATGCTTTGCATATATGTTTCTTAGACTATATAGAAGCAATATATACATAGATTTCAACCATCTACCTGTTCCATTCATTGTTCTACTTGTCGAAAGTTACAAATAATTTCCGATAACGGATTAACCATTGGGGCTCATTCTTCACTTAAACTTGAAGAGCAAAAAATTGGCGAATTGTACTGTTTGGATGCTTTGCATATATGTTTCTTATACTATAAAGAAGCAATATATACAAAGATTTCAACCGTCTACCTGTTCCATTCACTGTTCTACTTGTCGAAAGTTACAAATAATTTCCGTTAAGGGTTTAACAATGGGGATCGTAGTTCACTTAAACTTGAAGAACAAAAAATTGGCGAATTGTACTGTTTGGATGCTTTGCGTACATGTTTCTTAGACTATATGGAAGCAATATATACAAAGATTTCAACCGTCTACGTGTTCCAATCATTGTTCTACTTGTCGAAATTTACAAATAATTTCCTTTAAAGGATTAACAATGGGGCTCGTTGTTCACTTAAACTTGAAGAACAAAAAAGTGGCGAATGGTACTGTTTGGATGCTTTGCATATAAATTTCTTAGACTATATAGAAGCAACATATACAAAGATTTCAACCGTCTACCTGTTCTATTCATTGTTCTACTTGTAGAAAGTTACAAATAATTTCCGTTTCATGATTATCAATGGGGCTCGTAGTTCACTTAAACTTGAAGAACAAAAAATTGGCGAATGGTACTGTTTGGATGCTTTGCATATATGTTTCTTAGACTATATAGAAGCAATATATACAAAGATTTCAACAGTCTACCTGTTCCATTCATTGTTCTACTTGTCGAAATTTACAAATAATTTCCTTTAAAGGATTAACAATGGGGCTCGTAGTTCACTTAAACTTGAGGAACAAAAAATTGGCGAATGGTACTGTTTGGATGCTTTGCATATATGTTTCTTAGACTATATAGAAGCAATATATACAAAGATTTCAACCGTCTACCTGTTCCATTCATTGTTCTACTTGTCGAAAGTTACAAATAATTTCCGATAAAGGATTAACCATTGGGGCTCATTGTTCACTTAAACTTGAAGAACAAAAAATTGGCGAATTGTACTGTTTGGATGCTTTGCATATATGTTTCTTAGACTATATAGAAGCAATATATACAAAGATTTCAACCGTCTACCTGTTCCATTCATTGTTCTACTTGTCGAAATTTACAAATAATTTCCTTTAAAGGATTAACAATGGGGCTCATAGTTCACTTAAACCTGAAGAACAAAAAATTGGCGAATTGTACTGTTTGGAGGCTTTGCATATATGTTTCTTAGACTCTTTAGAAGCAATATATAGAAAGATTTCACCCGTCTACCTGTACTATTCATTGTTCTACTTGTAGAAAGTTACAAATAATTTCCACTTCATGATTATCAATGTGGCTCGCTGTTCACTTAAACTTGAAGATCAAAAAATTGGCGATGGTTACTGTTTAGATGCTTTGCATATATGTTTCTTAGACTATATAGAAGCAATATATACATAGATTTCAACCATCTACCTGTTCCATTCATTGTTCTACTTGTCGAAAGTTACAAATAATTTCCGATAACGGATTAACCATTGGGGCTCATTCTTCACTTAAACTTGAAGAGCAAAAAATTGGCGAATTGTACTGTTTGGATGCTTTGCATATATGTTTCTTATACTATAAAGAAGCAATATATACAAAGATTTCAACCGTCTACCTGTTCCATTCACTGTTCTACTTGTCGAAAGTTACAAATAATTTCCGTTAAGGGTTTAACAATGGGGATCGTAGTTCACTTAAACTTGAAGAACAAAAAATTGGCGAATTGTACTGTTTGGATGCTTTGCGTACATGTTTCTTAGACTATATGGAAGCAATATATACAAAGATTTCAACCGTCTACGTGTTCCAATCATTGTTCTACTTGTCGAAATTTACAAATAATTTCCTTTAAAGGATTAACAATGGGGCTCGTTGTTCACTTAAACTTGAAGAACAAAAAAGTGGCGAATGGTACTGTTTGGATGCTTTGCATATATGTTTCTTAGACTATAAAGAAGCAATATATTCATTGATTTCAACCGTCTACCTGTTCCATTCATTGTTCTACTTGTCGCGAGTTACAAATAATTTCCCTTAAAGTATTAACAATGGGGCTCGTAGTTCACTTAAACTTGAAGATCAAATAATCGGCGAATTGTACTGTTTGGATGATTTGCATATATGTTTCTTAGACTATATAGAAGCAATATATACAAAGATTTCAACCGTCTACCTGTTCCATTCATTGTTCTACTTGTCGAAATTTACAAATAATTTCCGATAAAGGATTAACCATTGGGGCTCATTGTTCACTTAAACTTGAAGAACAAAAAATTGGCGAATTGTACTGTTTGGATGCTTTGCATATATGTTTCTTAGACTATATAGAAGCAATATATACAAAGATTTCAACCGTCTACCTGTTCCATTCATTGTTCTACTTGTCGAAATTTACAAATAATTTCCTTTAAAGGATTAACAATGGGGCTCATAGTTCACTTAAACCTGAAGAACAAAAAATTGGCGAATTGTACTGTTTGGAGGCTTTGCATATATGTTTCTTAGACTCTTTAGAAGCAATATATAGAAAGATTTCACCCGTCTACCTGTACTATTCATTGTTCTACTTGTAGAAAGTTACAAATAATTTCCATTTCATGATTATCAATGTGGCTCGCTGTTCACTTAAACTTGAAGATCAAAAAATTGGCGATGGTTACTGTTTAGATGCTTTGCATATATGTTTCTTAGACTATATAGAAGCAGTATATACAATGATTTCAACCGTCTACCTGTTCCATTCATTGTTCTACTTGTCGCAAGTTATAAATAATTTCCTTTAAAGGATTAACAATGGGGCTCGTAGTTCACTTAAACTTGAAGAACAAAAAATTGGCGAATGGTACTGTTTGGATGCTTTGCATATATGTTTCTTAGACTATATAGAAGCAATATATACAAAGATTTCAACCGTCTACCTGTTCCATTCATTGTTCTACTTGTTTAAAGTTACAAATAATTTCCGATAAAGGATTAACAATGGGGCTCATTGTTCACTTAAACTTGAAGAACAAAAAATTGGCGAATGGTACTGTTTGGATGCTTTGCATATATGTTTCTTAGACTATATAGAAGCAATATGTACATTGATTTCAACCGTCTACCTGTTCCACTTATTGTTCTACTTGTCGCAAGTTACAAATAATTTCCGTTAAAGTATTAACAATGGGGCTCGTAGTTCACATAAACATGAAGATGAAATAATTGGCGAATTGTACTGTTTGGATTCTTTGCATATATGTTTCTTAGATTATATAGAAGCAATATATACAAAGATATCAACCGTCTACCTGTTCCATTCATTGTTCTACTTGTCGAAAATTACAAATAATTTCCGATAAAGGATTAACCATTGGGGCTCATTGTTCACTAAACTTGAAGAACAAAAAATTGGCGAATGGTACTGTTTGGATGCTTTGCATATATGTTTCTTAGACTATATAGAAGCAATATATACAAAGATTTCAACCGTCTACCTGTTCCATTCATTGTTCTACTTGTCGAAAGTTACAATTAATTTCCGTTAAAGGATTAACAATGGGGCTCGTAGTTCACTTAAACTTGAAGTACAAAAAATTGGCGAATTGTACTGTTTGGATGCTTTGCATATATGTTTCGTAGACTATATAGAAGCAATATATACAAATATTTCAACCGTCTAACTGTTCCATTCATTGTTCTACTTGTCGAAAATTACAAATAATTTCCGATAAAGGATTAACCATTGGGGCTCATTGTTCACTTAAACTTGAAGAACAAAAAAGTGGCGAATGGTACTGTTTGGATGCTTTGCATATATGTTTCTTAGACTATAAGGAAGCAATATATACATTGATTTCGACCGTCTACCTGTTCCATTCATTGTTCTACTTGTCGAAAGTTACAAATAATTTCCTTTAAAGGATTAACAATGGGGCTCATTGTTCACTTAAACTTGAAGAACAAAAAATTGGCGAATTGTACTGTTTGGATGCTTTGCATATATGTTTCTTATACTATATAGAAGCAATATATACAATGATTTCAACAGTCTACCTGTTCCATTCATTGTTCTACTTGTCGAAATTTACAAATAATTTCCGATAAAGTATTAACCATTGGGGCTCATTGTTCACTTAAACTTGAAGAACTAAAAATTGGCGAATTGTACTGTTTGGATGCTTTGCATATATGTTTCTTAGACTATATAGAAGCAATATATACAAAGATTTCAACCGTCTACCTGTTCCATTCATTGTTCTACTTGTCGAAAGTTACAAATAATTTCCGATAAAGGATTAACCATTGGGGCTCTTTGTTCACTTAAACTTGAAGAACAAAAAATTGGCGAATGGTACTGTTTGGATGCTTTGCATATATGTTTCTTATACTATATAGAAGCAATATATACAAAGATTTCAACCGTCTACCTGTTCCATTCACTGTTCTACTTGTCGAAAGTTACAAATAATTTCCGTTAAGGGATTAACAATGGGGATCGTAGTTTACTTAAACTTGAAGAACAAAAAATTGGCGAATTGTACTGTTTGTATGCTTTGCATAAATGTTTCTTAGACTATATAGAAGCAATATATACAATGATTTCAACAGTCTACCTGTTCCATTCATTGTTCTACTTGTCGAAAGTCACAAATAATTTCCTTTAAAGGATTAACAATGGAGCTCGCAGTTCACTTAAACTTGAAGAACAAAAAATTGGCGAATGGTACTGTTTGGATGCTTTGCATATATGTTTCTTATACTATATAGAAGCAATAGATTCAAAGATTTCAACCGTCTACCTGTTCCATTCAATGTTCTACTTGTCGAAAGTTACAAATAATTTCCGTTTCATGATTATCAATGGGGCTCGTAGTTCACTTAAACTTGAAGAACAAAAAATTGGCGAATGGTACTGTTTGGATGCTTTGCATATATGTTTCTTAGACTATATAGAAGCAATATATACAAAGATTTCAACCGTCTACCTGTTCCATTCATTGTTCTACTTGTCGAAAGTTACAATTAATTTCCGTTAAAGGATTAACAATGGGGCTCGTAGTTCACTTAAACTTGAAGTACAAAAAATTGGCGAATTGTACTGTTTGGATGCTTTGCATATATGTTTCGTAGACTATATAGAAGCAATATATACAAATATTTCAACCGTCTAACAGTTCCATTCATTGTTCTACTTGTCGAAAATTACAAATAATTTCCGATAAAGGATTAACCATTGGGGCTCATTGTTCACTTAAACTTGAAGAACAAAAAAGTGGCGAATGGTACTGTTTGGATGCTTTGCATAAATGTTTCTTAGACTATATGGAAGCAATATATACAAAGATTTCAACCGTCTGCGTGTTCCAATCATTGTTCTAATTGTAGAAAGTTACAATTAATTTCCGTTAAAGGATTAACAATGGGGATCGTAGTTTACTTAAACTTGAAGAACAAAAAATTGGCGAATTGTACTGTTTGTATGCTTTGCATAAATGTTTCTTAGACTATATAGAAGCAATATATACAATGATTTCAACAGTCTACCTGTTCCATTCATTGTTCTACTTGTCGAAAGTCACAAATAATTTCCTTTAAAGGATTAACAATGGAGCTCGCAGTTCACTTAAACTTGAAGAACAAAAAATTGGCGAATTGTACTGTTTGGATGCTTTGCGTACATGTTTCTTAGACTATATGGAAGCAATATATACAAAGATTTCAACCGTCTACGTGTTCCAATCATTGTTCTACTTGTCGAAATTTACAGATAATTTCCTTTAAAGGATTAACAATGGGGCTCGTTGTTCACTTAAACTTGAAGAACAAAAAAGTGGCGAATGGTACTGTTTGGATGCTTTGCATATATGTTTCTTAGACTATAAGGAAGCAATATATACATTGATTTCAACCGTCTACCTGTTCCATTCATTGTTCTACTTGTCGCAAGTTACAAATAATTTCCGTTAAAGTATTAACAATGGGGCTCGTAGTTCACTTAAACTTGAAGATCAAATAATTGGCGAATTGTACTGTTTGGATGATTTGCATATATGTTTCTTAGACTATATGGAAGCAATATATACAAAGATTTCAACCGTCTACGTGTTCCAATCATTGTTCTACTTGTCGAAAGTTACAAATAATTTCCGATAAAGGATTAACAATGGGGCTCATTGTTCACTTAAACTTGAAGAACAAAAAATTGGCGAATGGTACTGTTTGGATGCTTTGCATATATGTTTCTTAGACTATATGGAAGCAATATATACAAAGATTTCAACCGTCTGCGTGTTCCAATCATTGTTCTAATTGTAGAAAGTTACAATTAATTTCCGTTAAAGGATTAACAATGGGGCTCGTAGTTCACTTAAACTTGAAGAACAAAAATTTGGCGAATTGTACTGTTTGGATGCTTTGCATATATGTTTCGTAGGTTATATAGAAGCAATATATACAATGATTTCAACCGTCTACCTGTTCCATTCATTGTTCTACTTGTCGAAAATTAGAAATAATTTCCGATAAAGGATTAACCATTGGGGCTCATTGTTCACTAAACTTGAAGAACAAAAAATTGTCGAATTGTACTGTTTGGATGCTTTGCATATATGTTTCTTAGACTATATAGAAGCAATATATACAATGATTTCAACCGTCTACCTGTTCCATTCATTGTTCTACTTGTCGAAAGTTACAAATAATTTCCGTCAAGGGATTAACAATGGGGATCGTAGTTTACTTAAACTTGAAGAACAAAAAATTGGCGAATTGTACTGTTTGGATGCTTTGCATATATGTTTCTTAGACTATTTAGAAGCAATATATACAATGATTTCAACAGTCTACCTGTTCCATTCATTGTTCTACATGTCGAAATTTACAAATAATTTCCTTTAAAGGATTAACAATGGGGCTCGTAGTTCACTTAAACTTGAGGAACAAAAAATTGGCGAATGGTACTGTTTGGATGCTTTGCATATATGTTTCTTAGACTATATAGAAGCAATATATACATAGATTTCAACCATCTACCTGTTCCATTCATTGTTCTACTTGTCGAAAGTTACAAATAATTTCCGATAACGGATTAACCATTGGGGCTCATTCTTCACTTAAACTTGAAGAGCAAAAAATTGGCGAATTGTACTGTTTGGATGCTTTGCATATATGTTTCTTATACTATAAAGAAGCAATATATACAAAGATTTCAACCGTCTACCTGTTCCATTCACTGTTCTACTTGTCGAAAGTTACAAATAATTTCCGTTAAGGGTTTAACAATGGGGATCGTAGTTCACTTAAACTTGAAGAACAAAAAATTGGCGAATTGTACTGTTTGGATGCTTTGCGTACATGTTTCTTAGACTATATGGAAGCAATATATACAAAGATTTCAACCGTCTACGTGTTCCAATCATTGTTCTACTTGTCGAAATTTACAAATAATTTCCTTTAAAGGATTAACAATGGGGCTCGTTGTTCACTTAAACTTGAAGAACAAAAAAGTGGCGAATGGTACTGTTTGGATGCTTTGCATATAAATTTCTTAGACTATATAGAAGCAACATATACAAAGATTTCAACCGTCTACCTGTTCTATTCATTGTTCTACTTGTAGAAAGTTACAAATAATTTCCGTTTCATGATTATCAATGGGGCTCGTAGTTCACTTAAACTTGAAGAACAAAAAATTGGCGAATGGTACTGTTTGGATGCTTTGCATATATGTTTCTTAGACTATATAGAAGCAATATATACAAAGATTTCAACCGTCTACCTGTTCCATTCATTGTTCTACTTGTCGAAAGTTACAATTAATTTCCGTTAAAGGATTAACAATGGGGCTCGTAGTTCACTTAAACTTGAAGTACAAAAAATTGGCGAATTGTACTGTTTGGATGCTTTGCATATATGTTTCGTAGACTATATAGAAGCAATATATACAAATATTTCAACCGTCTAACTGTTCCATTCATTGTTCTACTTGTCGAAAATTACAAATAATTTCCGATAAAGGATTAACCATTGGGGCTCATTGTTCACTTAAACTTGAAGAACAAAAAAGTGGCGAATGGTACTGTTTGGATGCTTTGCATATATGTTTCTTAGACTATAAGGAAGCAATATATACATTGATTTCGACCGTCTACCTGTTCCATTCATTGTTCTACTTGTCGAAAATTACAAATAATTTCCGATAAAGGATTAACCATTGGGGCTCATTGTTCACTTAAACTTGAAGAACAAAAAATTGGCGAATGGTACTGTTTGGATACTTTGCATATATGTTTCTTAGATTATATAGAAGCAATATATACAAAGATTTCAACCGTCTACCTGTTCATTCATTGTTCCACTTGTCGAAAATTACAAATAATTTCCGATAAAGGATTAACCATTGGGGCTCATTGTTCACTAAACTTGAAGAACAAAAAATTCAACCGTCTACCTGTTCCATTCATTGTTCTACTTGTCGAAAGTTACAAATAATTTCCGTCAAGGGATTAACAATGGGGATCGTAGTTTACTTAAACTTGAAGAACAAAAAATTGGCGAATTGTACTGTTTGGATGCTTTGCATATATGTTTCTTAGACTATTCTAGAAGCAATATATACAATGATTTCAACAGTCTACCTGTTCCATTCATTGTTCTACTTGTCGAAATTTACAAATAATTTCCTTTAAAGGATTAACAATGGGCTCGTAGTTCACTTAAACTTGAAGAACAAAAAATTGGCGAATTGTACTGTTTGGATGCTTTGCATATATGTTTCTTAGACTATTTAGAAGCAATATATAGAAAGATTTCACCCGTCTACCTGTACTATTCATTGTTCTACTTGTAGAAAGTTACAAATAATTTCCATTTCATGATTATCAATGGGGCTCGCTGTTCACTTAAACTTGAAGATCAAAAAATTGGCGATTGTACTGTTTAGATGCATTGCATATAGGTTTCTTAGACTATATAGAAGCAATATATACAAAGAATTCAACCGTCTACCTGTTCCATTCATTGTTCTACTTGTAGAAAGTTACAAATAATTTCCATTTCATGATTATCAATGGGGCTCGCTGTTCACTTAAACTTGAAGATCAAAAAATTGGCGATTGTTACTGTTTAGATGCTTTGCATATAGGTTTCTTAGACTATATAGAAGCAATATATACAAAGATTTCAACCGTCTACCTGTTCCATTCATTGTTCTACTTGTCGAAATTTACAAATAATTTCCTTTAAAGGATTAACAATGGGGCTCGTAGTTCACTTAAACTTGAAGAACAAATAATTGGCGAATTGTACTGTTTGGATGCGTTGCATATATGTTTCTTAGACTATTTAGAAGCAATATATAGAAAGATTTCACCCGTCTACCTGTACTATTCATTGTTCTACTTGTAGAAAGTTACAAATAATTTCCATTTCATGATTATCAATGGGGCTCGCTGTTCACTTAAACTTGAAGATCAAAAAATTGGCGATTGTTACTGTTTTTAGATGCTTTGCATATAGGTTTCTTAGACTATATAGAAGCAATATATACAAAGAATTCAACCGTCTACCTGTTCCATTCATTGTTCTACTTGTAGAAAGTTATAAATAATTTCCATTTCATGATTATCAATGGGGCTCGCTGTTCACTTAAACTTGAAGAACAAAAAATTGGCGAATGGTACTGTTTGGATGCTTTGCATATATGTTTCTTAGATTATATAGAAGCAATATATACAAAGATTTCAACCGTCTACCTGTTCCATTCATTGTTCTACTTGTCGAAATTTACAAATAATTTCCTTTAAAGGATTAACAATGGGGCTCGTTGTTCACTTAAACTTGAAGATCAAAAAATTGGCGATTGTTACTGTTTAGATGCTTTGCATATATGTTTCTTAGATTATATAGAAGCAATATATACAAAGATTTCAACCGTCTACCTGTACTATTCATTGTTCTACTTGTCGAAAGTTACAAATAATTTCCGATAAAGGATTAACAATGGGGCTCATTGTTCACTTAAACTTGAAGAACAAAAAATTGGCGAATTGTACTGTTTGGATGCTTTGCATATATGTTTCTTAGACTATATGGAGGCAATATATACAAAGATTTCAACCGTCTGCGTGTTCCAATCAGTGTTCTGCTTGTAGAAAGTTACAATTAATTCCGTTAAAGGATTAACAATGGGACTCGTAGTTCACTTAAACTTGAAGAACAAAAAATTGGCGAATTGTACTGTTTGGATGCTTTGCATATGTGTTTCTTAGACTATTTAGAAGCACTATATAGAAAGATTTCACCCGTCTACCTGTACTATTCATTGTTCTACTTGTTGAAAGTTACAAATAATTTCCGATAAAGGATTAACAATGGGGCTCATTGTTCACTTAAACTTGAAGAACAAAAAATTGGCGAATTGTACTGTTTGGATGCTTTGCATATATGTTTCGTAGGCTATATAGAAGCAATATATACAATGATTTCAACCGTCTACCTGATCCATTCATTGTTTTACTTGTCGAAATTTACAAATAATTTCCTTTAAAGGATTAACAATGGGGCTCGTAGTTCACTTAAACTTGAAGAACAAAAAATTGGCGAATTGTACTGTTTGGATGCTTTGCATATGTGTTTCTTAGACTATATAGAAGCAACATATACAAAGATTTCAACCGTCTACCTGTTCTATTCATTGTTCTACTTGTAGAAAGTTACAAATAATTTCCGTTTCATGATTATCAATGGGGCTCGTTGTTGACTTAAACTTGAAGAACAAAAAATTGGCGAATGGTACTGTTTGGATGCTTTGCATATATGTTTCTTAGATTATATAGAAGCAATATATACAAAGATTTCAACCGTCTACCTGTACTATTCATTGTTCTACTTGTAGAAAGTTACAAATAATTTCCATTTCATGATTATTAATGGGGCTCGCTGTTCACTTAAACTTGAAGATCAAAAAATTGGCGATTGTTACTGTTTAGATACTTTGCATACAGGTTTCTTAGACTATATAGAAGCAACATATACAAAGATTTCAACCGTCTACCTGTTCTGTTCATTGTTCTACTTGTAGAAAGTTACAAATAATTTCCTTTAAAGGATTAACAATGGGCTCGTAGTTCACTTAAACTTGAAGAACAAAAAATTGGCGAATGGTACTGTTTGGATGCTTTGCATATATGTTTCTTAGACTATTTAGAAGCAATATATACAAAGATTTCAACCGTCTACCTGTACTATTCATTGTTCTACTTGTAGAAAGTTACAAATAATTTCCATTTCATGATTATCAATGGGGCTCGCTGTTCACTTAAACTTGAAGATCAAAAAATTGGCGATTGTTACTGTTTAGATGCTTTGCATATAGGTTTCTTAGACTATATAGAAGAAACATATACAAAGATTTCAACAGTCTACCAGTTCTATTCATTGTTCTACTTGTAGAAAGTTACAAATAATTTCCATTTCATGATTATCAATGGGGCTCGCTGTTCACTTAAACTTGAAGATCAAAAAATTGGCGATTGTTACTGTTTAGATGCTTTGCATATAGGTTTCTTAGACTATATAGAAGCAACATATACAAAGATTTCAATCGTCTACCTGTACTATTCATTGTTCTACTTGTAGAAAGTTACAATTAATTTCCATTTCATGATTATCAATGGGGCTCGCTGTTCACTTAAACTTGAAGATCAAAAAATTGGCGATTGTTACTGTTTAGATGCTTTGCATATAGGTTTCTTAGACTATATAGAAGCAACATATACAAAGATTTCAACCGTCTACCTGTTCTGTTCATTGTTCTACTTGTAGAAAGTTACAAATAATTTCCGTTTCATGATTATCAATGGGGCTCGTTGTTCACTTAAACTTGAAGAACAAAAATTTGGCGAATGGTACTGTTTGAATGCTTTGCATATATGTTTCTTAGATTATATAGAAGCAATATATACAAAGATTTCAACCGTCTACCTGTACTATTCATTGTTCTACTTGTAGAAATTTACAAATAATTTCCATTTCATGATTATCAATGGGGCTCGCTGTTCACTTAAACTTGAAGAACAAAAAATTGGCGAATGGTACTGTTTGGATGCTTTGCATATATGTTTCTTAGACTTTATAGAAGCAATATATACAAAGATTTCAACCGTCTACCTGTTCCATTCATTGTTCTACTTGTCGAAAGTTACAAATAATTTCCGATAACGGATTAACCATTGGGGCTCATTGTTCACTTAAACTTGAAGAACAAAAAATTGTCGAATGGTACTGTTTGGATGCTTTGCATATATGTTTCGTAGGCTATATAGAAGCAATATATACAATGATTTCAACCGTCTACCTGATCCATTCATTGTTTTACTTGTCGAAATTTACAAATAATTTCCTTTAAAGGATTAACAATGGGGCTCGTAGTTCACTTAAACTTGAAGAACAAAAAATTGGCGAATTGTACTGTTTGGATGCTTTGCATATGTGTTTCTTAGACTATTTAGAAGCACTATATAGGAAGATTTCACCCGTCTACCTGTACTATTCATTGTTCTACTTGTAGAAAGTTACAAATAATTTCCATTTCATGATTATCAATGGGGCTCGCTGTTCACTTAAACTTGAAGATCAAAAAATTGGCGATTGTTACTGTTTAGATACTTTGCATATATGTTTCTTAGACTATTTAGAAGCAATATATACAAAGATTTCAACCGTCTACCTGTACTATTCATTGTTCTACTTGTAGAAAGTTACAAATAATTTCCATTTCATGATTATCAATGGGGCTCGCTGTTCACTTAAACTTGAAGATCAAAAAATTGGCGATTGTTACTGTTTAGATGCTTTGCATATAGGTTTCTTAGACTATATAGAAGAAACATATACAAAGATTTCAACAGTCTACCAGTTCTATTCATTGTTCTACTTGTAGAAAGTTACAAATAATTTCCATTTCATGATTATCAATGGGGCTCGCTGTTCACTTAAACTTGAAGATCAAAAAATTGGCGATTGTTACTGTTTAGATGCTTTGCATATAGGTTTCTTAGACTATATAGAAGCAACATATACAAAGATTTCAATCGTCTACCTGTACTATTCATTGTTCTACTTGTAGAAAGTTACAATTAATTTCCATTTCATGATTATCAATGGGGCTCGCTGTTCACTTAAACTTGAAGATCAAAAAATTGGCGATTGTTACTGTTTAGATGCTTTGCATATAGGTTTCTTAGACTATATAGAAGCAACATATACAAAGATTTCAACCGTCTACCTGTTCTGTTCATTGTTCTACTTGTAGAAAGTTACAAATAATTTCCGTTTCATGATTATCAATGGGGCTCGTTGTTCACTTAAACTTGAAGAACAAAAATTTGGCGAATGGTACTGTTTGAATGCTTTGCATATATGTTTCTTAGATTATATAGAAGCAATATATACAAAGATTTCAACCGTCTACCTGTACTATTCATTGTTCTACTTGTAGAAATTTACAAATAATTTCCATTTCATGATTATCAATGGGGCTCGCTGTTCACTTAAACTTGAAGAACAAAAAATTGGCGAATGGTACTGTTTGGATGCTTTGCATATATGTTTCTTAGACTATATAGAAGCAATATATACAAAGATTTCAACCGTCTACCTGTTCCATTCATTGTTCTACTTGTCGAAAGTTACAAATAATTTCCGATAACGGATTAACCATTGGGGCTCATTGTTCACTTAAACTTGAAGAACAAAAAATTGTCGAATGGTACTGTTTGGATGCTTTGCATATATGTTTCGTAGGCTATATAGAAGCAATATATACAATGATTTCAACCGTCTACCTGATCCATTCATTGTTTTACTTGTCGAAATTTACAAATAATTTCCTTTAAAGGATTAACAATGGGGCTCGTAGTTCACTTAAACTTGAAGAACAAAAAATTGGCGAATTGTACTGTTTGGATGCTTTGCATATGTGTTTCTTAGACTATTTAGAAGCACTATATAGGAAGATTTCACCCGTCTACCTGTACTATTCATTGTTCTACTTGTAGAAAGTTACAAATAATTTCCATTTCATGATTATCAATGGGGCTCGCTGTTCACTTAAACTTGAAGATCAAAAAATTGGCGATTGTTACTGTTTAGATACTTTGCATATAGGTTTCTTAGACTATATAGAAGCAACATATACAAAGATTTCAACCGTCTACCTGTTCTATTCATTGTTCTACTTGTAGAAAGTTACAAATAATTTCCGTTTCATGATTATCAATGGGGCTCGTTGTTGACTTAAACTTGAAGAACAAAAAATTGGCGAATGGTACTGTTTGGATGCTTTGCATATATGTTTCTTAGATTATATAGAAGCAATATATACAAAGATTTCAACCGTCTACCTGTACTATTCATTGTTCTACTTGTAGAAAGTTACAAATAATTTCCATTTCATGATTATCAATGGGGCTCGCTGTTCACTTAAACTTGAAGATCAAAAAATTGGCGATTGTTACTGTTTTTAGATGCTTTGCATATAGGTTTCTTAGACTATATAGAAGCAATATATACAAAGAATTCAACCGTCTTCCTGTTCCATTCATTGTTCTACTTGTAGAAAGTTATAAATAATTTCCATTTCATGATTATCAATGGGGCTCGCTGTTCACTTAAACTTGAAGATCAAAAAATTGGCGATTGTTACTGTTTAGATACTTTGCATATAGGTTTCTTAGACTATATAGAAGCAACATATACAAAGATTTCAACCGTCTACCTGTTCTATTCATTGTTCTACTTGTAGAAAGTTACAAATAATTTCCGTTTCATGATTATCAATGGGGCTCGTTGTTGACTTAAACTTGAAGAACAAAAAATTGGCGAATGGTACTGTTTGGATGCTTTGCATATATGTTTCTTAGATTATATAGAAGCAATATATACAAAGATTTCAACCGTCTACCTGTACTATTCATTGTTCTACTTGTAGAAAGTTACAAATAATTTCCATTTCATGATTATCAATGGGGCTCGCTGTTCACTTAAACTTGAAGAACAAAAAATTGGCGAATGGTACTGTTTGGATGCTTTGCATATATGTTTCTTAGATTATATAGAAGCAATATATACAAAGATTTCAACCGTCTACCTGTTCCATTCATTGTTCTACTTGTCGAAATTTACAAATAATTTCCTTTAAAGGATTAACAATGGGGCTCGTTGTTCACTTAAACTTGAAGATCAAAAAATTGGCGATTGTTACTGTTTAGATGCTTTGCATATATGTTTCTTAGATTATATAGAAGCAATATATACAATGATTTCAACCGTCTACCTATTCCATTCATTGTTCTACTTGTCGAAAGTTACAAATAATTTCCGTTAAGGGATTAACAATGGGGATCGTTGTTTACTTAAACTTGAAGAACAAAAAATTGGCGAATTGTACTGTTTGGATGCTTTGCATATATGTTTCTTAGACTATTTAGAAGCAATATATACAATGATTTCAACCGTCTACCTATTCCATTCATTGTTTTACTTGCCGAAATTTACAAATAATTTCCTTTAAAGGATTAACAATGGGGCTCGTAGTTCACTTAAACTTGAAGATCAAAAAATTGGCGATTGTTACTGTTTAGATGCTTTGCATATAGGTTTCTTAGACTATATAGAAGCAATATATACAAAGATTTCAACCGTCTATCTGTTCCATTCATTGTTCTACTTGTCGAAATTTACAAATAATTTCCTTTAAAGGATTAACAATGGGGCTCGTAGTTCACTTAAACTTGAAGAACAAATAATTGGCGAATTGTACTGTTTGGATGCGTTGCATATAGGTTTCTTAGACTATATAGAAGCAATATATACAAAGAATTCAACCGTCTACCTGTTCCATTCATTGTTCTACTTGTAGAAAGTTACAAATAATTTCCATTTCATGATTATCAATGGGGCTCGCTGTTCACTTAAACTTGAAGATCAAAAAATTGGCGATTGTTACTGTTTAGATGCTTTGCATATAGGTTTCTTAGACTATATAGAAGCAATATATACAAAGATTTCAACCGTCTACCTGTTCCATTCATTGTTCTACTTGTAGAAAGTTACAAATAATTTCCATTTCATGATTATCAATGGGGCTCGCTGTTCACTTAAACTTGAAGATCAAAAAATTGGCGATTGTTACTGTTTAGATGCTTTGCATATAGGTTTCTTAGACTATATAGAAGCAATATATACAAAGATTTCAACCGTCTACCTGTTCCATTCATTGTTCTACTTGTCGAAATTTACAAATAATTTCCTTTAAAGGATTAACAATGGGGCTCGTAGTTCACTTAAACTTGAAGAACAAATAATTGGCGAATTGTACTGTTTGGATGCGTTGCATATATGTTTCTTAGACTATTTAGAAGCAATATATAGAAAGATTTCACCCGTCTACCTGTACTATTCATTGTTCTACTTGTAGAAATTTACAAATAATTTCCATTTCATGATTATCAATGGGGCTCGCTGTTCACTTAAACTTGAAGATCAAAAAATTGGCGATTGTTACTGTTTTTAGATGCTTTGCATATAGGTTTCTTAGACTATATAGAAGCAATATATACAAAGAATTCAACCGTCTACCTGTTCCATTCATTGTTCTACTTGTAGAAAGTTACAAATAATTTCCATTTCATGATTATCAATGGGGCTCGCTGTTCACTTAATCTTGAAGAACAAAAAATTGGCGAATGGTACTGTTTGGATGCTTTGCATATATGTTTCTTAGATTATATAGAAGCAATATATACAAAGATTTCAACCGTCTACCTGTTCCATTCATTGTTCTACTTGTCGAAATTTACAAATAATTTCCTTTAAAGGATTAACAATGGGGCTCGTTGTTCAGTTAAACTTGAAGATCAAAAAATTGGCGATTGTTACTGTTTAGATGCTTTGCATATATGTTTCTTAGATTATATAGAAGCAATATATACAATGATTTCAACCGTCTACCTATTCCATTCATTGTTCTACTTGTCGAAAGTTACAAATAATTTCCGTTAAGGGATTAACAATGGGGATCGTTGTTTAATTAAACTTGAAGAACAAAAAATTGGCGAATTGTACTGTTTGGATGCTTTGCATATATGTTTCTTAGACTATTTAGAAGCAATATATACAATGATTTCAACCGTCTACCTATTCCATTCATTGTTCTACTTGCCGAAATTTACAAATAATTTCCTTTAAAGGATTAACAATGGGGCTCGTAGTTCACTTAAACTTGAAGAGCAAAAAATTGTCGAATTGTACTGTTTGGATGCTTTGCATATATGTTTCTTAGACTATATAGAAGCAATATATACAATGATTTCAACCGTCTACCTGTTCCATTCATTGTTCTACTTGTCGAAAGTTACAAATAATTTCCGTTAATGGATTAACAATGGGGATCGTAGTTTACTTAAACTTGAAGAACAAAAAATTGGCGAATTGTACAGTTTGGATGCTTTGCATATATGTTTCTTAGACTATATAGAAGCAATATATACAATGATTTCAACCGTCTACCTATTCCATTCATCGTTCTACTTGCCGAAATTTACAAATAATTTCCTTTAAAGGATTAACAATGGGGCTCGCTGTTCACTTAAACTTAAAGATCAAATAATTGGCGAATGTCACTGTTTAGATGCTTTGCATATAGGTTTCTTAGACTATATAGAAGCAACATATACAAAGAATTCAACCGTCTACCTGTTCCATTCATTGTTCTACTTGTAGAAAGTTACAAATAATTTCCATTTCATGATTATCAATGGGGCTCGCTGTTCACTTAAACTTGAAGAACAAAAAATTGGCGAATGGTACTGTTTGGATGCTTTGCATATATGTTTCTTAGATTATATAGAAGCAATATATACAAAGATTTCAACCGTCTACCTGTTCCATTCATTGTTCTACTTGTCGAAATTTACAAATAATTTCCTTTAAAGGATTAACAATGGGGCTCGTTGTTCAGTTAAACTTGAAGATCAAAAAATTGGCGATTGTTACTGTTTAGATGCTTTGCATATATGTTTCTTAGATTATATAGAAGCAATATATACAATGATTTCAACCGTCTACCTATTCCATTCATTGTTCTACTTGTCGAAAGTTACAAATAATTTCCGTTAAGGGATTAACAATGGGGATCGTTGTTTAATTAAACTTGAAGAACAAAAAATTGGCGAATTGTACTGTTTGGATGCTTTGCATATATGTTTCTTAGACTATTTAGAAGCAATATATACAATGATTTCAACCGTCTACCTATTTCATTCATTGTTCTACTTGCCGAAATTTACAAATAATTTCCTTTAAAGGATTAACAATGGGGCTCGTAGTTCACTTAAACTTGAAGAGCAAAAAATTGTCGAATTGTACTGTTTGGATGCTTTGCATATATGTTTCTTAGACTATATAGAAGCAATATATACAATGATTTCAACCGTCTACCTGTTCCATTCATTGTTCTACTTGTCGAAAGTTACAAATAATTTCCGTTAATGGATTAACAATGGGGATCGTAGTTTACTTAAACTTGAAGAACAAAAAATTGGCGAATTGTACAGTTTGGATGCTTTGCATATATGTTTCTTAGACTATATAGAAGCAATATATACAATGATTTCAACCGTCTACCTATTCCATTCATCGTTCTACTTGCCGAAATTTACAAATAATTTCCTTTAAAGGATTAACAATGGGGCTCGCTGTTCACTTAAACTTAAAGATCAAATAATTGGCGAATGTCACTGTTTAGATGCTTTGCATATAGGTTTCTTAGACTATATAGAAGCAACATATACAAAGAATTCAACCGTCTACCTGTTCCATTCATTGTTCTACTTGTAGAAAGTTACAAATAATTTCCATTTCATGATTATCAATGGGGCTCGCTGTTCACTTAAACTTGAAGAACAAAAAATTGGCGAATGGTACTGTTTGGATGCTTTGCATATATATTTCTTAGATTATATAGAAGCAATATATACAAAGATTTTAACCGTCTACCTGTTCCATTCATTGTTCTACTTGTCGAAATTTACAAATAATTTCCTTTAAAGGATTAACAATGGGGCTCGTTGTTCACTTAAACTTGAAGATCAAAAAATTGGCGATTGTTACTGTTTAGATGCTTTGCATATATGTTTCTTAGATTATATTGAAGCAATATATACAATGATTTCAACCGTCTACCTATTCCATTCATTGTTCTACTTTTCGAAAGTTACAAATAATTTCCGTTAAGGGATTAACAATGGGGATCGTTGTTTACTTAAACTTGAAGAGCAAAAAATTGTCGAATTGTACTGTTTGGATGCTTTGCATATATGTTTCTTAGACTATATAGAAGCAATATATACAATGATTTCAACCGTCTACCTGTTCCGTTAATTGTTCTACTTGTCGCAAGTTACAAATAATTTCCGTTAAAGGAGTAACAATGGGGCTCGTAGTTCACTTAAACTTGAAGAACAAAAAAATGGCGATTGGTACTGTTTGGATACTTTGCATATATGTTTCTTAGTCTATATGGAAGCAATATATACAAAGATTTCAACCGTCTACGTGTTCCAATCATTGTTCTACTTGTAGAAAGTTACAATTAATTTCCGTTAAAGGATTAACAATGGGGCTCGTAGTTCACTTAAACTTGAAGATAAAAAAATTGGCGATTGTTACTGTTTAGACGCTTTGCATATATGTTTCTTAGATTATATAGAAGCAATATATACAAAGATTTCAACCGTCTACCTGTTCCATTCATTGTTCTACTAGTCGAAAGTTACAAATAAATTCCGTTAAGGGATTAACAATGGGGATCGTAGTTTACTTAAACTTGAAGAACAAGAAATTGGCGAATTGTACTGTTTGGATGCTTTGCATATATGTTTCTTAGACTATATAGAAGCAATATATACAATGATTTCAACAGTCTACATGTTCCATTCATTGTTCTACTTGTCGAAATTTACAAATAATTTCCTTTAAAGGATTAACAATGGGGCTCGTAGTTCACTTAAACTTGAAGAACAAAAAATTGGCGAATGGTACTGTTTGGATGCTTTGAATATATGTTTCTTAGATTATATAGAAGCAATATATACAAAGATTTCAACCGTCTACGTGTTCCAATCATTGTTCTACTTGTAGAAAGTTACAAATAATTTCCGTTAAGGGATTAACAATGGGGATCGTAGTTTACTTAAACTTGAAGAACAAAAAATTGGCGAATTGTACTGTTTGGGTGCTTTGCATATATGTTTCTTAGACTATTTAGAAGCAATATATACAATGATTTCAACCGTCTACCTGTTCCATTCATTGTTCTACTTGTCGAAAGTTACAAATAATTTCCGTTAATGGATTAACAATGGGGATCGTAGTTTACTTAAACTTGAAGAACAAAAAATTGGCGAATTGTACTGTTTGGATGCTTTGCATATATGTTTCTTAGACTATATAGTAGCAATATATACAATGATTTCAACCGTCTACCTATTCCATTCATTGTTCTACTTGCCGAAATTTACAAATAATTTCCTTTAAAGGATTAACAATGGGGCGCGCTGTTCACTTAAACTTGAAGATCAAATAATTGGCGAATGTCACTGTTTAGATGCTTTGCATATAGGTTTCTTAGACTATATAGAAGCAACATATACAAAGAATTCAACCGTCTACCTGTTCCATTCATTGTTCTACTTGTAGAAAGTTACAAATAATTTCCATTTCATGATTATCAATGGGGCTCGCTGTTCACTTAAACTTGAAGAACAAAAAATTGGCGAATGGTACTGTTTGGATGCTTTGCATATATGTTTCTTAGATTATATAGAAGCAATATATACAAAGATTTCAACCGTCTACCTGTTCCATTCATTGTTCTACTTGTCGAAATTTACAAATAATTTCCTTTAAAGGATTAACAATGGGGCTCGTTGTTCACTTAAACTTGAAGATCAAAAAATTGGCGATTGTTACTGTTTAGATGCTTTGCATATATGTTTCTTAGATTATATTGAAGCAATATATACAATGATTTCAACCGTCTACCTATTCCATTCATTGTTCTACTTTTCGAAAGTTACAAATAATTTCCGTTAAGGGATTAACAATGGGGATCGTTGTTTACTTAAACTTGAAGAACAAAAAATTGGCGAATTGTACTGTTTGGATGCTTTGCATATATGTTTCGTAGGCTATATAGAAGCAATATATACAATGATTTCAACCGTCTACCTATTCCATTCATTGTTCTACTTGCCGAAATTTACAAATAATTTCCTTTAAAGGATTAACAATGGGGCGCGCTGTTCACTTAAACTTGAAGATCAAATAATTGGCGAATGTCACTGTTTAGATGCTTTGCATATAGGTTTCTTAGACTATATAGAAGCAACATATACAAAGAATTCAACCGTCTACCTGTTCCATTCATTGTTCTACTTGTAGAAAGTTACAAATAATTTCCATTTCATGATTATCAATGGGGCTCGCTGTTCACTTAAACTTGAAGAACAAAAAATTGGCGAATGGTACTGTTTGGATGCTTTGCATATATGTTTCTTAGATTATATAGAAGCAATATATACAAAGATTTCAACCGTCTACCTGTTCCATTCATTGTTCTACTTGTCGAAATTTACAAATAATTTCCTTTAAAGGATTAACAATGGGGCTCGTTGTTCACTTAAACTTGAAGATCAAAAAATTGGCGATTGTTACTGTTTAGATGCTTTGCATATATGTTTCTTAGATTATATTGAAGCAATATATACAATGATTTCAACCGTCTACCTATTCCATTCATTGTTCTACTTTTCGAAAGTTACAAATAATTTCCGTTAAGGGATTAACAATGGGGATCGTTGTTTACTTAAACTTGAAGAACAAAAAATTGGCGAATTGTACTGTTTGGATGCTTTGCATATATGTTTCGTAGGCTATATAGAAGCAATATATACAATGATTTCAACCGTCTACCTGATCCAATCATTGTTCTACTTGTCGAAATTTACAAATAATTTCCTTTAAAGGATTAACAATGGGGCTCGTAGTTCACTTAAACTTGAAGAACAAAAAATTGAAGAATTGTACTGTTTGGATGCTTTGCATATATGTTTCTTAGACTATTTAGAAGCAATATATAGAAAGATATCACCCGTCTACCTGTACTATTCATTGTTCTACTTGTAGAAAGTTACAAATAATTTCCATTTCATGATTATCAATGGGGCTCGCTGTTAACTTAAACTTGAAGATCAAAAAATTGGCGATGGTTACTGTTTAGATGCTTTGCATATATGTTTCTTAGATTATATAGAAGCAATATATACAAAGATTTCAACCGTCTACCTGTTCCATTCATTGTTCTACTTGCCGAAATTTACAAATAATTTCCTTTAAAGGATTAACAATGGGGCTCGTAGTTCACTTAAACTTGAAGAGCAAAAAATTGGCGAATTGTACAGTTTGGACGCTTTGCATATATGTTTCTTGGACTATATAGAAGCAATATATACAATGATTTCAACCGTCTACGTGTTCCAATCATTGTTCTACTTGTCGAAATTTACAAATAATTTCCTTTAAAGGATTAACAATGGGGCTCGTAGTTCACTTAAACCTGAAGAACAAAAAATTGGCGAATTGTACTGTTTGGAGGCTTTGCATATATGTTTCTTAGACTCTTTAGAAGCAATATATAGAAAGATTTCACCCGTCTACCTGTACTATTCATTGCTCTACTTGTAGAAAGTTACAAATAATTTCCATTTCATGATTATCAATGGGGCTCGCTGTTCACTTAAACTTGAAGATCAAAAAATTGGCGATTGTTACTGTTTAGACGCTTTGCATATATGTTTCTTAGATTATATAGAAGCAATATATACAAATATTTCAACCGTCTACCTGTTCCATTCATTGTTCTACTTGTCGAAAATTACAAATAATTTCCGATAAAGGATTAACTGTTGTGGCTCATTGTTCACTTAAACTTGAAGAACAAAAAATTGGCGAATGGTACTGTCTGCATGCTTTGCGTACATGTTCCTTAGACTATATGGAAGATATATACAAAGATTTCAACCGTCTACGTGTTCCAATCGTTGTCCTACTTGTCGAAATTTACAAATAATTTCCTTTAAAGGATTAACAATGCGGCTCGTAGTTCACTTAAACTTGAAGAGCAAAAAATTGGCTAATTGTACTGCTTGGACGCTTTGCACATATGTTTCTTGGACTATATAGAAGCAATATATACAAAGAATTCAACCGTCTACCTGTTCCATTCATTGTTCTACTTGTCGAAAGTTACAAATAATTTCCGTTAATGGATTAACAATGGGGATCGTAGTTTACTTAAACTTGAAGAACAAAAAATTGGCGAATTGTACAGTTTGGATGCTTTGCATATATGTTTCTTAGACTATATAGAAGCAATATATACAATGATTTCAACCGTCTACCTATTCCATTCATCGTTCTACTTGCCGAAATTTACAAATAATTTCCTTTAAAGGATTAACAATGGGGCTCGCTGTTCACTTAAACTTAAAGATCAAATAATTGGCGAATGTCACTGTTTAGATGCTTTGCATATAGGTTTCTTAGACTATATAGAAGCAACATATACAAAGAATTCAACCGTCTACCTGTTCCATTCATTGTTCTACTTGTAGAAAGTTACAAATAATTTCCATTTCATGATTATCAATGGGGCTCGCTGTTCACTTAAACTTGAAGAACAAAAAATTGGCGAATGGTACTGTTTGGATGCTTTGCATATATGTTTCTTAGATTATATAGAAGCAATATATACAAAGATTTCAACCGTCTACCTGTTCCATTCATTGTTCTACTTGTCGAAATTTACAAATAATTTCCTTTAAAGGATTAACAATGGGGCTCGTTGTTCACTTAAACTTGAAGATCAAAAAATTGGCGATTGTTACTGTTTAGATGCTTTGCATATATGTTTCTTAGATTATATTGAAGCAATATATACAATGATTTCAACCGTCTACCTATTCCATTCATTGTTCTACTTTTCGAAAGTTACAAATAATTTCCGTTAAGGGATTAACAATGGGGATCGTTGTTTACTTAAACTTGAAGAACAAAAAATTGGCGAATTGTACTGTTTGGATGCTTTGCATATATGTTTCGTAGGCTATATAGAAGCAATATATACAATGATTTCAACCGTCTACCTATTCCATTCATTGTTCTACTTGCCGAAATTTACAAATAATTTCCTTTAAAGGATTAACAATGGGGCGCGCTGTTCACTTAAACTTGAAGATCAAATAATTGGCGAATGTCACTGTTTAGATGCTTTGCATATAGGTTTCTTAGACTATATAGAAGCAACATATACAAAGAATTCAACCGTCTACCTGTTCCATTCATTGTTCTACTTGTAGAAAGTTACAAATAATTTCCATTTCATGATTATCAATGGGGCTCGCTGTTCACTTAAACTTGAAGAACAAAAAATTGGCGAATGGTACTGTTTGGATGCTTTGCATATATGTTTCTTAGATTATATAGAAGCAATATATACAAAGATTTCAACCGTCTACCTGTTCCATTCATTGTTCTACTTGTCGAAATTTACAAATAATTTCCTTTAAAGGATTAACAATGGGGCTCGTTGTTCACTTAAACTTGAAGATCAAAAAATTGGCGATTGTTACTGTTTAGATGCTTTGCATATATGTTTCTTAGATTATATTGAAGCAATATATACAATGATTTCAACCGTCTACCTATTCCATTCATTGTTCTACTTTTCGAAAGTTACAAATAATTTCCGTTAAGGGATTAACAATGGGGATCGTTGTTTACTTAAACTTGAAGAACAAAAAATTGGCGAATTGTACTGTTTGGATGCTTTGCATATATGTTTCGTAGGCTATATAGAAGCAATATATACAATGATTTCAACCGTCTACCTGATCCAATCATTGTTCTACTTGTCGAAATTTACAAATAATTTCCTTTAAAGGATTAACAATGGGGCTCGTAGTTCACTTAAACTTGAAGAACAAAAAATTGAAGAATTGTACTGTTTGGATGCTTTGCATATATGTTTCTTAGACTATTTAGAAGCAATATATAGAAAGATATCACCCGTCTACCTGTACTATTCATTGTTCTACTTGTAGAAAGTTACAAATAATTTCCATTTCATGATTATCAATGGGGCTCGCTGTTAACTTAAACTTGAAGATCAAAAAATTGGCGATGGTTACTGTTTAGATGCTTTGCATATATGTTTCTTAGATTATATAGAAGCAATATATACAAAGATTTCAACCGTCTACCTGTTCCATTCATTGTTCTACTTGCCGAAATTTACAAATAATTTCCTTTAAAGGATTAACAATGGGGCTCGTAGTTCACTTAAACTTGAAGAGCAAAAAATTGGCGAATTGTACAGTTTGGACGCTTTGCATATATGTTTCTTGGACTATATAGAAGCAATATATACAATGATTTCAACCGTCTACGTGTTCCAATCATTGTTCTACTTGTCGAAATTTACAAATAATTTCCTTTAAAGGATTAACAATGGGGCTCGTAGTTCACTTAAACCTGAAGAACAAAAAATTGGCGAATTGTACTGTTTGGAGGCTTTGCATATATGTTTCTTAGACTCTTTAGAAGCAATATATAGAAAGATTTCACCCGTCTACCTGTACTATTCATTGTTCTACTTGTAGAAAGTTACAAATAATTTCCATTTCATGATTATCAATGGGGCTCGCTGTTCACTTAAACTTGAAGATCAAAAAATTGGCGATTGTTACTGTTTAGACGCTTTGCATATATGTTTCTTAGATTATATAGAAGCAATATATACAAAGATTTCAACCGTCTACCTGTTCCATTCATTGTTCTACTTGTCGAAAATTACAAATAATTTCCGATAAAGGATTAACTGTTGTGGCTCATTGTTCACTTAAACTTGAAGAACAAAAAATTGGCGAATGGTACTGTCTGCATGCTTTGCGTACATGTTCCTTAGACTATATGGAAGATATATACAAAGATTTCAACCGTCTACGTGTTCCAATCGTTGTCCTACTTGTCGAAATTTACAAATAATTTCCTTTAAAGGATTAACAATGCGGCTCGTAGTTCACTTAAACTTGAAGAGCAAAAAATTGGCTAATTGTACTGCTTGGACGCTTTGCATATATGTTTCTTGGACTATATAGAAGCAATATATACAAAGAATTCAACCGTCTACCTGTTCCATTCATTGTTCTACTTGTCGAAAATTACAAGTAATTTCCGATAAAGGATTAACCATTGGGGCTCATTGTTCACTTAAACTTGAAGAACAAGAAATTGGCGAATGGTACTGTTTGGATGCTTTGCGTACATGTTTCTTAGACTATATGGAAGCAATATATACAAAGATTTCAACCGTCTACGTGTTCCAATCATTGTTCTACTTGTAGAAAGTTACAATTAATTTCCGTTAAAGGATTAACAATGGGGCTCGTAGTTCACTTAAACTTGAAGATAAAAAAATTGGCGATTGATACTGTTTAGACGCTTTGCATATATGTTTCTTAGATTATATAGAAGCAATATATACAAAGATTTCAACCGTCTACCTGTTCCATTCATTGTTCTACTTGTCGAAAATTACAAATAATTTCCGATAAAGGATTAACCATTGTGGCTCATTGTTCACTTAAACTTGAAGAACAAAAAATTGGCGAATGGTACTGTCTGGATGCTTTGCATATATGTTTCTTAGACTATATAGAAGCAATATATACAATGATTTCAACCGTCTACCTGATCCATTCATTGTTCTACTTGTCGAAATTTACAAATAATTTCCTTTAAAGGATTAACAATGGGGCTCGTAGTTCACTTAAACTTGAAGAACTAAAAATTGACGAATGGTACTGTTTGGATGCTTCGCATATATGTTTCTTAAACTATATAGAAGCAATATATACAAAGATTTCAACAGTCCTCCTGTTCCATTCATTGTTCTACTTGTCGAAAGTTACAAATAATTTCCGATAACGGATTAACCATTGGGTGTCATTGTTCACTTAAACTTGAAGAACAAAAAATTGGCGAATTGTACTGTTTGGATGCTTTGCATATATGTTTCTTATACTATATAGAAGCAATATATACAAAGATTTAAACCGTCTACCTGTTCCATTCACTGTTCTACTTGTAGAAAGTTACAAATAATTTCCATTTCATGATTATCAATGGGGCTCGCTGTTCACTTAAACTTGAAGAACAAAAATTTGGCGAATGGTACTGTTTGGATGCTTTGCATATATGTTTCTTAGATTATATAGAAGCAATATATACAAAGATTTCAACCGTCTACCTGTTCCATTCATTGCTCTACTTGTCGAAATTTACAAATAATTTCCTTTAAAGGATTAACAATGGGGCTCGTTGTTCACTTAAACTTGAAGATCAAAAAATTGGCGATTGTTACTGTTTAGATGCTTTGCATATATGTTTCTTAGATTATATAGAAGCAATATATACAATGATTTCAACCGTCTACCTATTCCATTCATTGTTCTACTTGTCGAAAGTTACAAATAATTTCCGTTAAGGGATTAACAATGGGGATCGTAGTTTACTTAAACTTGAAGAACAAAAAATTGGCGAATTGTACTGTTTGGGTGCTTTGCATATATGTTTCTTAGATTATATAGAAGCAATATATACAAAGATTTCAACCGTCTACCTGTTCCATTCATTGTTCTACTTGTCGAAATTTACAAATAATTTCCTTTAAAGGATTAACAATGGGGCTCGTTGTTCACTTAAACTTGAAGATCAAAAAATTGGCGATTGTTACTGTTTAGATGCTTTGCATATATGTTTCTTAGATTATATTGAAGCAATATATACAATGATTTCAACCGTCTACCTATTCCATTCATTGTTCTACTTTTCGAAAGTTACAAATAATTTCCGTTAAGGGATTAACAATGGGGATCGTTGTTTACTTAAACTTGAAGAACAAAAAATTGGCGAATTGTACTGTTTGGATGCTTTGCATATATGTTTCGTAGGCTATATAGAAGCAATATATACAATGATTTCAACCGTCTACCTGATCCAATCATTGTTCTACTTGTCGAAATTTACAAATAATTTCCTTTAAAGGATTAACAATGGGGCTCGTAGTTCACTTAAACCTGAAGAACAAAAAATTGGCGAATTGTACTGTTTGGAGGCTTTGCATATATGTTTCTTAGACTCTTTAGAAGCAATATATAGAAAGATTTCACCCGTCTACCTGTACTATTCATTGTTCTACTTGTAGAAAGTTACAAATAATTTCCATTTCATGATTATCAATGGGGCTCGCTGTTCACTTAAACTTGAAGATCAAAAAATTGGCGATTGTTACTGTTTAGACGCTTTGCATATATGTTTCTTAGATTATATAGAAGCAATATATACAAAGATTTCAACCGTCTACCTGTTCCATTCATTGTTCTACTTGTCGAAAATTACAAATAATTTCCGATAAAGGATTAACTGTTGTGGCTCATTGTTCACTTAAACTTGAAGAACAAAAAATTGGCGAATGGTACTGTCTGCATGCTTTGCGTACATGTTCCTTAGACTATATGGAAGATATATACAAAGATTTCAACCGTCTACGTGTTCCAATCGTTGTCCTACTTGTCGAAATTTACAAATAATTTCCTTTAAAGGATTAACAATGCGGCTCGTAGTTCACTTAAACTGGAAGAGCAAAAAATTGGCTAATTGTACTGCTTGGACGCTTTGCATATATGTTTCTTGGACTATATAGAAGCAATATATACAAAGATTTCAACCGTCTACCTGTTCCATTCATTGTTCTACTTGTCGAAAATTACAAGTAATTTCCGATAAAGGATTAACCATTGGGGCTCATTGTTCACTTAAACTTGAAGAACAAGAAATTGGCGAATGGTACTGTTTGGATGCTTTGCGTACATGTTTCTTAGACTATATGGAAGCAATATATACAAAGATTTCAACCGTCTACGTGTTCCAATCATTGTTCTACTTGTAGAAAGTTACAATTAATTTCCGTTAACGGATTAACAATGGGGCTCGTAGTTCACTTAAACTTGAAGATAAAAAAATTGGCGATTGATACTGTTTAGACGCTTTGCATATATGTTTCTTAGATTATATAGAAGCAATATATACAAAGATTTCAACCGTCTACCTGTTCCATTCATTGTTCTACTTGTCGAAAATTACAAATAATTTCCGATAAAGGATTAACCATTGTGGCTCATTGTTCACTTAAACTTGAAGAACAAAAAATTGGCGAATGGTACTGTCTGGATGCTTTGCATATATGTTTCTTAGACTATATAGAAGCAATATATACAATGATTTCAACCGTCTACCTGATCCATTCATTGTTCTACTTGTCGAAATTTACAAATAATTTCCTTTAAAGGATTAACAATGGGGCTCGTAGTTCACTTAAACTTGAAGAACTAAAAATTGGCGAATGGTACTGTTTGGATGCTTCGCATATATGTTTCTTAAACTATATAGAAGCAATATATACAAAGATTTCAACAGTCCTCCTGTTCCATTCATTGTTCTACTTGTCGAAAGTTACAAATAATTTCCGATAACGGATTAACCATTGGGTGTCATTGTTCACTTAAACTTGAAGAACAAAAAATTGGCGAATTGTACTGTTTGGATGCTTTGCATATATGTTTCTTATACTATATAGAAGCAATATATACAAAGATTTAAACCGTCTACCTGTTCCATTCACTGTTCTACTTGTAGAAAGTTACAAATAATTTCCATTTCATGATTATCAATGGGGCTCGCTGTTCACTTAAACTTGAAGATAAAAAAATTGTCGAATTGTACTATTTGGATGCATTGCATATATGTTTCTTAGACTATATAGAAGCAATATATACAATGATTTCAACCGTCTACCTGTTCCATTCATTGTTCTATTTGTCGACAGTAACAAATAATTTCCGTTAAGGGATTAACAATGGGGATCGTAGTTTACTTAATCTTGAAGAACAAAAAATTGGCGAATTGTACTGTTTGGATGCTTTGCATATATGTTTCTTAGACTATATAGAAGCAATATATACAATGATTTCAACAGTCTACCTGTTCCATTCATTGTTCTACTTGTCGAAATTTACAAATAATTTCCTTTAAAGGATTAACAATGGGGCTCGTTGTTCACTTAAACTTGAAGATCAAAAAATTGGCGATTGTTACTGTTTAGATGCTTTGCATATATGTTTCTTAGATTATATTGAAGCAATATATACAATGATTTCAACCGTCTACCTATTCCATTCATTGTTCTACTTTTCGAAAGTTACAAATAATTTCCGTTAAGGGATTAACAATGGGGATCGTTGTTTACTTAAACTTGAAGAACAAAAAATTGGCGAATTGTACTGTTTGGATGCTTTGCATATATGTTTCTTAGACTATTTAGAAGCAATATATACAATGATTTCAACCGTCTACCTGTACTATTCATTGTTCTACTTGTAGAAAGTTACAAATAATTTCCATTTCATGATTATCAATGGGGCTCGCTGTTCACTTCAACTTGAAGATCAAAAAATTGGCGAATTGTACTGTTTGGATGCTTTTCATATATGTTTCTTAGACTATATAGCTGCAATATATACAAAGATTTCAACCGTCTACCTGTTCCATTCATTGTTCTACTTGTCGAAATTTACAAATAATTTCCTTTAAAGGATTAACAATGGGGCTCGTTGTTCACTTAAACTTGAAGAACAATAAATTGGCGAATTTTACTGTTTGGATGCTTTGCATATATGTTTCTTAGACTATTTAGAAGCAATATATAGAAAGATTTCACCCGTCTACCTGTACTATTCATTGTTCTACTTGTAGAAAGTTACAGATAATTTCCGTTTCATGATTATCAATGGGGCTCGTTGTTCACTTAAACTTGAAGAACAAAAATTTGGCGAATGGTACTGTTTGGATGCTTTGCATATAGGTTTCTTAGACTATATAGAAGCAATATATACAAAGAATTCAACCGTCTAAATGTTCCATTCATTGTTCTACTTGTAGAAAGTTACAAATAATTTCCATTTCATGATTATCAATGGGGCTCGCTGTTCACTTAAACTTGAAGAACAAGAAATTGGCGAATGGTACTGTTTGGATGCTTTGCATATATGTTTCTTAGATTATATAGAAGCAATATATACAAAGATTTCAACCGTCTACCTGTACTATTCATTGTTCTACTTGTAGAAATTTACAAATAATTTCCATTTCATGATTATCAATGGGGCTCGCTGTTCACTTAAACTTGAAGAACAAAAAATTGGCGAATGGTACTGTTTGGATGCTTTGCATATATGTTTCTTAGACTATATAGAAGCAATATATACAAAGATTTCAACCGTCTACCTGTTCCATTCATTGTTCTACTTGTCGAAAGTTACAAATAATTACCGATAAAGGATTAACCATTGGGGCTCATTGTTCACTTAAACTTGAAGAAAAAAAATTTGGCGAATGGTACTGTTTGAATGCTTTGCATATATGTTTCTTAGATTATATAGAAGCAATATATACAAAGATTTCAACCGTCTACCTGTACTATTCATTGTTCTACTTGTAGAAATTTACAAATAATTTCCATTTCATGATTATCAATGGGGCTCGCTGTTCACTTAAACTTGAAGAACAAAAAATTGGCGAATGGTACTGTTTGGATGCTTTGCATATATGTTTCTTAGACTATATAGAAGCAATATATACAAAGATTTCAACCGTCTACCTGTTCCATTCATTGTTCTACTTGTCGAAAGTTACAAATAATTACCGATAAAGGATTAACCATTGGGGCTCATTGTTCACTTAAACTTGAAGAACAAAAAATTGGCGAATTGTACTGTTTGGATGCTTTGCATATATGTTTCTTAGACTATTTAGAAGCAATATATAGAAAGATTTCACCCGTCTACCTGTACTATTCATTGTTCTACTTGTAGAAAGTTACAAATAATTTCCATTTCATGATTATCAATGGGGCTCGCTGTTCACTTAAACTTGAAGATCAAAAAATTGGCGATTGTTACCGTTTAGATGCTTTGCATATAGGTTTCTTAGACTATATAGAAGAAACATATACAAAGATTTCAACAGTCTACCTGTTCTATTCATTGTTCTACTTGTAGAAAGTTACAAATAATTTCCATTTCATGATTATCAATGGGGCTCGCTGTTCACTTAAACTTGAAGATCAAAAAATTGGCGATTGTTACTGTTTAGATGCTATGCATATAGGTTTCTTAGACTATATAGAAGCAATATATACAAAGAATTCAACCGTCTACCTGTTCCATTCATTGTTCTACTTGTAGAAAGTTACAAATAATTTCCATTTCATGATTATCAATGGGGCTCGCTGTTCACTTAAACTTGAAGATCAAAAAATTGGCGATTGTTACTGTTTAGATGCTTTGCATATAGGTTTCTTAGATTATATAGAAGCAATATATACAAATATTTCAGCCGTCTACCTGTTCCATTCATTGTTCTACTTGTAGAAAGTTACAAATAATTTCCATTTCATGATTATTAATGGGGCTCGCTGTTCACTTAAACTTGAAGATCAAAAAATTGGCGATTGTTACTGTTTAGATGCTTTGCATATAGGTTTCTTAGATTATATAGAAGCAATATATACAAAGATTTCAACCGTCTACCTGTTCCATTCATTGTTCTACTTGTCGAAAGTTACAAATAATTACCGATAAAGGATTAACCATTGGGGCTCATTGTTCACTTAAACTTGAGGAACAAATAATTGGCGAATTGTACTGTTTGGATGCTTTGCATATATGTTTCTTAGACTATTTAGAAGCAATATATAGAAAGATTTCACCCGTCTACCTGTACTATTCATTGTTCTACTTGTAGAAAGTTACAAATAATTTCCATTTCATGATTATCAATGGGGCTCGCTGTTCACTTAAACTTGAAGATCAAAAAATTGGCGATCGTTACTGTTTAGATGCTTTGCATATAGGTTTCTTAGACTATATAGAAGCAACATATACAAATATTTCAACCGTCTACCTGTTCTGTTCATTGTTCTACTTGTAGAAAGTTACAAATAATTTCCGTTTCATGATTAACAATGGGGATCGTAGTTTACTTAAACTTGAAGAACAAAAAATTGGCGAATTGTACTGTTTGGATGCTTTGCATATAGGTTTCTTAGACTATATAGAAGCAATATATACAAAGATTTCAACCGTCTACCTGTTCCATTCATTGTTCTACTTGTCGAAATTTACAAATAATTTCCTTTAAAGGATTAACAATGGGGCTCGTAGTTCACTTAAACTTGAAGAACAAATAATTGGCGAATTGTACTGTTTGGATGCTTTGCATATATGTTTCTTAGACTATTTAGAAGCAATATATAGAAAGATTTCACCCGTCTACCTGTACTATTCATTGTTCTACTTGAAGAAAGTTACAAATAATTTCCATTTCATGATTATCAATGGGGCTCGCTGTTCACTTAAACTTGAAGATCGAAAAATTGGCGATTGTTACTGTTTTTAGATGCTTTGCATATAGGTTTCTTAGACTATATAGAAGCAATATATACAAAGAATTCAACCGTCTACCTGTTCCATTCATTGTTCTACTTGTAGAAAGTTACAAATAATTTCCATTTCATGATTATCAATGGGGCTCGCTGTTCACTTAAACTTGAAGAACAAAAAATTGGCGAATGGTACTGTTTGGATGCTTTGCATATATGTTTCTTAGATTATATAGAAGCAATATATACAAAGATTTCAACCGTCTACCTGTTCCATTCATTGTTCTACTTGTCGAAATTTACAAATAATTTCCTTTAAAGGATTAACAATGGGGCTCGTTGTTCACTTAAACTTGAAGATCAAAAAATTGGCGATTGTTAATGTTTAGATGCTTTGCATATATGTTTCTTAGATTATATAGAAGCAATATATACAATGATTTCAACCGTCTACCTATTCCATTCATTGTTCTACTTGTCGAAAGTTACAAATAATTTCCGTTAAGGGATTAACAATGGGGATCGTTGTTTACTTAAACTTGAAGAACAAAAAATTGGCGAATTGTACTGTTTGGATGCTTTGCATATATGTTTCTTAGACTATTTAGAAGCAATATATACAATGATTTCAACCGTCTACCTATTCCATTCATTGTTCTACTTGCCGAAATTTACAAATAATTTCCTTTAAAGGATTAACAATGGGGCTCATTGTTCACTTAAACTTGAAGAACAAAAAATTGGCGAATTGTACTGTTTGGATGCTTTGCATATATGTTTCTTAGACTATATAGATGCAATATATACAAATATTTCAACAGTCTACCTGTTCTATTCATTGTTCTACTTGTAGAAAGTTACAAATAATTTCCATTTCATGATTATCAATGGGGCTCGCTGTTCACTTAAACTTGAAGATCAAAAAATTGGCGATTGTTACTGTTTAGATGCTTTGCATATAGGTTTCTTAGACTATTTAGAAGCAATATATAGAAAGATTTCACCCGTCTACCTGTACTATTCATTGTTCTTCTTGTAGAAAGTTAGAAATAATTTCCATTTCATGATTATCAATGGGGCTCGCTGTTCACTTAAACTTGAAGATCAAAAAATTGGCGAATTGTACTGTTTGGATGCTTTTCATATATGTTTCTTAGACTATATAGATGCAATATATACAAAGATTTCAACCGTCTACCTGTTCCATTCATTGTTCTACTTGTCGAAATTTACAAATAATTTCCTTTAAAGGATTAACAATGGGGCTCGTAGTTCACTTAAACTTGAAGAACAAATAATTGGCGAATTGTACTGTTTGGATGCTTTGCATATATGTTTCTTAGACTATTTAGAAGCAATATATAGAAAGATTTCACCCGTCTACCTGTACTATTCATTGTTCTACTTGAAGAAAGTTACAAATAATTTCCATTTCATGATTATCAATGGGGCTCGCTGTTCACTTAAACTTGAAGATCGAAAAATTGGCGATTGTTACTGTTTTTAGATGCTTTGCATATAGGTTTCTTAGACTATATAGAAGCAATATATACAAAGAATTCAACCGTCTACCTGTTCCATTCATTGTTCTACTTGTAGAAAGTTACAAATAATTTCCATTTCATGATTATCAATGGGGCTCGCTGTTCACTTAAACTTGAAGAACAAAAAATTGGCGAATGGTACTCTTTGGATGCTTTGCATATATGTTTCTTAGATTATATAGAAGCAATATATACAAAGATTTCAACCGTCTACCTGTTCCATTCATTGTTCTACTTGTCGAAATTTACAAATAATTTCCTTTAAAGGATTAACAATGGGGCTCGTTGTTCACTTAAACTTGAAGATCAAAAAATTGGCGATTGTTACTGTTTAGATGCTTTGCATATATGTTTCTTAGATTATATAGAAGCAATATATACAATGATTTCAACCGTATACCTATTCCATTCATTGTTCTACTTGTCGAAAGTTACAAATAATTTCCGTTAAGGGATTAACAATGGGGATCGTTGTTTACTTAAATTTGAAGAACAAAAAATTGGCGAATTGTACTGTTTGGATGCTTTGCATATATGTTTCTTAGACTATTTAGAAGCAATATATACAATGATTTCAACCGTCTACCTATTCCATTCATTGTTCTACTTGCCGAAATTTACAAATAATTTCCTTTAAAGGATTAACAATGGGGCTCGTAGTTCACTTAAACTTGAAGAGCAAAAAATTGTCGAATTGTACTGTTTGGATGCTTTGCATATATGTTTCTTAGACTATATAGAAGCAATATATACAATGATTTCAACCGTCTACCTGTTCCATTCATTGTTCTACTTGTCGAAATTTACAAATAATTTCCTTTAAAGGATTAACAATGGGGCTCGTTGTTCACTTAAACTTGAAGATCAAAAAATTGGCGATTGTTACTGTTTAGATGCTTTGCATATATGTTTCTTAGATTATATTGAAGCAATATATACAATGATTTCAACCGTCTACCTATTCCATTCATTGTTCTACTTTTCGAAAGTTACAAATAATTTCCGTTAAGGGATTAACAATGGGGATCGTTGTTTACTTAAACTTGAAGAACAAAAAATTGGCGAATTGTACTGTTTGGATGCTTTGCATATATGTTTCGTAGGCTATATAGAAGCAATATATACAATGATTTCAACCGTCTACCTGATCCAATCATTGTTCTACTTGTCGAAATTTACAAATAATTTCCTTTAAAGGATTAACAATGGGGCTCGTAGTTCACTTAAACTTGAAGAACAAAAAATTGAAGAATTGTACTGTTTGGATGCTTTGCATATATGTTTCTTAGACTATTTAGAAGCAATATATAGAAAGATATCACCCGTCTACCTGTACTATTCATTGTTCTACTTGTAGAAAGTTACAAATAATTTCCATTTCATGATTATCAATGGGGCTCGCTGTTAACTTAAACTTGAAGATCAAAAAATTGGCGATGGTTACTGTTTAGATGCTTTGCATATATGTTTCTTAGACTATTTAGAAGCAATATATAGAAAGATTTCAACCGTCTACCTGTTCCATTCATTGTTCTACTTGTCGCAAGTTACAAATAATTTCCGTTAAAGTATTGACAATGGGGCTCGTAGTTCACTTAAACTAGAAGATTAAATAATTGGCGAATTGTACTGTTTGGTTGATTTGCATATATGTTTCTTAGACTATATAGAAGCAATATATACAATGATTTCAACCGTCTACCTGTTCCATTCATTGTTCTACTTGTCGAAAGTTACAAATAATTTCCGTTAAGGGATTAACAATGGGGCTCGTAGTTCACTTAAACTTGAAGATAAAAAAATTGGCGAATTGTACTGTTTGGATGCTTTGCATATATGTTTCGTAGGCTATATAGAAGCAATATATACAATGATTTCAACCGTCTACCTGATCCATTCATTGTTCTACTTGTCGAAAATTACAAATAATTTCCGATAAAGGATTAACCATTGGGGCTCATTGTTCACTTAAACTTGAAGAACAAAACATTGGCGAATTGTACTGTTTGGATGCTTTGCATATATGTTTCTTAGACTATATAGAAGCAATATATACAATGATTTCAACCGTCAACCTGTTCCATTCATTGTTCTACTTGTCGAAAGTTACAAATAATTTCCGTTAATGGATTAACAATGGGGATCGTAGTTTACTTAAACTTGAAGAACAAAAAATTGGCGAATTGTACTGTTTGGATGCTTTGCATATATGTTTCTTAGACTCTTTAGAAGCAATATATAGAAAGATTTCACCCGTCTACCTGTACTATTCATTGTTCTACTTGTAGAAAGTTACAAATAATTTCCATTTCATGATTATCAATGGGGCTCGCTGTTCACTTAAACTTGAAGATCAAAAAATTGGCGATTGTTACTGTTTAGACGCTTTGCATATATGTTTCTTAGATTATATAGAAGCAATATATACAAAGATTTCAACCGTCTACCTGTTCCATTCATTGTTCTACTTGTCGAAAATTACAAATAATTTCCGATAAAGGATTAACTGTTGTGGCTCATTGTTCACTTAAACTTGAAGAACAAAAAATTGGCGAATGGTACTGTCTGCATGCTTTGCGTACATGTTCCTTAGACTATATGGAAGATATATACAAAGATTTCAACCGTCTACGTGTTCCAATCGTTGTCCTACTTGTCGAAATTTACAAATAATTTCCTTTAAAGGATTAACAATGCGGCTCGTAGTTCACTTAAACTTGAAGAGCAAAAAATTGGCTAATTGTACTGCTTGGACGCTTTGCATATATGTTTCTTGGACTATATAGAAGCAATATATACAAAGATTTCAACCGTCTACCTGTTCCATTCATTGTTCTACTTGTCGAAAATTACAAGTAATTTCCGATAAAGGATTAACCATTGGGGCTCATTGTTCACTTAAACTTGAAGAACAAGAAATTGGCGAATGGTACTGTTTGGATGCTTTGCGTACATGTTTCTTAGACTATATGGAAGCAATATATACAAAGATTTCAACCGTCTACGTGTTCCAATCATTGTTCTACTTGTAGAAAGTTACAATTAATTTCCGTTAAAGGATTAACAATGGGGCTCGTAGTTCACTTAAACTTGAAGATAAAAAAATTGGCGAATTGTACTGTTTGGATGCTTTGCATATATGTTTCGTAGGCTATATAGAAGCAATATATACAATGATTTCAACCGTCTACCTGATCCATTCATTGTTCTACTTGTCGAAAATTACAAATAATTTCCGATAAAGGATTAACCATTGGGGCTCATTGTTCACTTAAACTTGAAGAACAAAACATTGGCGAATTGTACTGGTTTGGATGCTTTGCATATATGTTTCGTAGGCTATATAGAAGCAATATATACAATGATTTCAACCGTCTACCTGATCCAATCATTGTTCTACTTGTCGAAATTTACAAATAATTTCCTTTAAAGGATTAACAATGGGGCTCGTAGTTCACTTAAACTTGAAGAACAAAAAATTGGCGAATTGTACTGTTTGGATGCTTTGCATATATGTTTCTTAGACTATTTAGAAGCAATATATAGAAAGATATCACCCGTCTACCTGTACTATTCATTGTTCTACTTGTAGAAAGTTACAAATAATTTCCATTTCATGATTATCAATGGGGCTCGCTGTTCACTTAAACTTGAAGATCAAAAAATTGGCGAATTGTACTGTTTGGATGCTTTTCATATATGTTTCTTAGACTATATAGATGCAATATATACAAAGATTTCAACCGTCTACCTGTTCCATTCATTGTTCTACTTGTCGAAATTTACAAATAATTTCCTTTAAAGGATTAACAATGGGGCTCGTAGTTCACTTAAACTTGAAGAACAAATAATTGGCGAATTGTACTGTTTGGATGCTTCGCATATATGTTTCTTAGACTATTTAGAAGCAATATATAGAAAGATTTCACCCGTCTACCTGTACTATTCATTGTTCTACTTGAAGAAAGTTACAAATAATTTCCATTTCATGATTATCAATGGGGCTCGCTGTTCACTTAAACTTGAAGATCGAAAAATTGGCGATTGTTACTGTTTTTAGATGCTTTGCATATAGGTTTCTTAGACTATATAGAAGCAATACATACAAAGAATTCAACCGTCTACCTGTTCCATTCATTGTTCTACTTGTAGAAAGTTACAAATAATTTCCATTTCATGATTATCAATGGGGCTCGCTGTTCACTTAAACTTGAAGAACAAAAAATTGGCGAATGGTACTCTTTGGATGCTTTGCATATATGTTTCTTAGATTATATAGAAGCAATATATACAAAGATTTCAACCGTCTACCTGTTCCATTCATTGTTCTACTTGTCGAAATTTACAAATAATTTCCTTTAAAGGATTAACAATGGGGCTCGTTGTTCACTTAAACTTGAAGATCAAAAAATTGGCGATTGTTACTGTTTAGATGCTTTGCATATATGTTTCTTAGATTATATAGAAGCAATATATACAATGATTTCAACCGTATACCTATTCCATTCATTGTTCTACTTGTCGAAAGTTACAAATAATTTCCGTTAAGGGATTAACAATGGGGATCGTTGTTTACTTAAACTTGAAGAACAAAAAATTGGCGAATTGTACTGTTTGGATGCTTTGCATATATGTTTCTTAGACTATTTAGAAGCAATATATACAATGATTTCAACCGTCTACCTATTCCATTCATTGTTCCACTTGCCGAAATTTACAAATAATTTCCTTTAAAGGATTAACAATGGGGCTCGTAGTTCACTTAAACTTGAAGAGCAAAAAATTGTCGAATTGTACTGTTCGGATGCTTTGCATATATGTTTCTTAGACTATATAGAAGCAATATATACAATGATTTCAACCGTCTACCTGTTCCATTCATTGTTCTACTTGTCGAAATTTACAAATAATTTCCTTTAAAGGATTAACAATGGGGCTCGTTGTTCACTTAAACTTGAAGATCAAAAAATTGGCGATTGTTACTGTTTAGATGCTTTGCATATATGTTTCTTAGATTATATTGAAGCAATATATACAATGATTTCAACCGTCTACCTATTCCATTCATTGTTCTACTTTTCGAAAGTTACAAATAATTTCCGTTAAGGGATTAACAAAGGGGATCGTTGTTTACTTAAACTTGAAGAACAAAAAATTGGCGAATTGTACTGTTTGGATGCTTTGCATATATGTTTCGTAGGCTATATAGAAGCAATATATACAATGATTTCAACCGTCTACCTGATCCAATCATTGTTCTACTTGTCGAAATTTACAAATAATTTCCTTTAAAGGATTAACAATGGGGCTCGTAGTTCACTTAAACTTGAAGAACAAAAAATTGAAGAATTGTACTGTTTGGATGCTTTGCATATATGTTTCTTAGACTATTTAGAAGCAATATATAGAAAGATATCACCCGTCTACCTGTACTATTCATTGTTCTACTTGTAGAAAGTTACAAATAATTTCCATTTCATGATTATCAATGGGGCTCACTGTTAACTTAAACTTGAAGATCAAAAAATTGGCGATGGTTACTGTTTAGATGCTTTGCATATATGTTTCTTAGACTATTTAGAAGCAATATATAGAAAGATTTCAACCGTCTACCTGTTCCATTCATTGTTCTACTTGTCGCAAGTTACAAATAATTTCCGTTAAAGTATTGACAATGGGGCTCGTAGTTCACTTAAACTAGAAGATCAAATAATTGGCGAATTGTACTGTTTGGTTGATTTGCATATATGTTTCTTAGACTATATAGAAGCAATATATACAATGATTTCAACCGTCTACCTGTTCCATTCATTGTTCTACTTGTCGAAAGTTACAAATAATTTCCGTTAAGGGATTAACAATGGGGCTCGTAGTTCACTTAAACTTGAAGATAAAAAAATTGGCGAATTGTACTGTTTGGATGCTTTGCATATATGTTTCGTAGGCTATATAGAAGCAATATATACAATGATTTCAACCGTCTACCTGATCCATTCATTGTTCTACTTGTCGAAAATTACAAATAATTTCCGATAAAGGATTAACCATTGGGGCTCATTGTTCACTTAAACTTGAAGAACAAAACATTGGCGAATTGTACTGTTTGGATGCTTTGCATATATGTTTCTTAGACTATATAGAAGCAATATATACAATGATTTCAACCGTCAACCTGTTCCATTCATTGTTCTACTTGTCGAAAGTTACAAATAATTTCCGTTAATGGATTAACAATGGGGATCGTAGTTTACTTAAACTTGAAGAACAAAAAATTGGCGAATTGTACTGTTTGGATGCTTTGCATATATGTTTCTTAGACTCTTTAGAAGCAATATATAGAAAGATTTCACCCGTCTACCTGTACTATTCATTGTTCTACTTGTAGAAAGTTACAAATAATTTCCATTTCATGATTATCAATGGGGCTCGCTGTTCAATTAAACTTGAAGATCAAAAAATTGGCGATTGTTACTGTTTAGACGCTTTGCATATATGTTTCTTAGATTATATAGAAGCAATATATACAAAGATTTCAACCGTCTACCTGTTCCATTCATTGTTCTACTTGTCGAAAATTACAAATAATTTCCGATAAAGGATTAACTGTTGTGGCTCATTGTTCACTTAAACTTGAAGAACAAAAAATTGGCGAATGGTACTGTCTGCATGCTTTGCGTACATGTTCCTTAGACTATATGGAAGATATATACAAAGATTTCAACCGTCTACGTGTTCCAATCGTTGTCCTACTTGTCGAAATTTACAAATAATTTCCTTTAAAGGATTAACAATGCGGCTCGTAGTTCACTTAAACTTGAAGAGCAAAAAATTGGCTAATTGTACTGCTTGGACGCTTTGCATATATGTTTCTTGGACTATATAGAAGCAATATATACAAAGATTTCAACCGTCTACCTGTTCCATTCATTGTTCTACTTGTCGAAAATTACAAGTAATTTCCGATAAAGGATTAACCATTGGGGCTCATTGTTCACTTAAACTTGAAGAACAAGAAATTGGCGAATGGTACTGTTTGGATGCTTTGCGTACATGTTTCTTAGACTATATGGAAGCAATATATACAAAGATTTCAACCGTCTACGTGTTCCAATCATTGTTCTACTTGTAGAAAGTTACAATTAATTTCCGTTAAAGGATTAACAATGGGGCTCGTAGTTCACTTAAACTTGAAGATAAAAAAATTGGCGAATTGTACTGTTTGGATGCTTTGCATATATGTTTCGTAGGCTATATAGAAGCAATATATACAATGATTTCAACCGTCTACCTGATCCATTCATTGTTCTACTTGTCGAAAATTACAAATAATTTCCGATAAAGGATTAACCATTGGGGCTCATTGTTCACTTAAACTTGAAGAACAAAACATTGGCGAATTGTACTGTTTGGATGCTTTGCATATATGTTTCGTAGGCTATATAGAAGCAATATATACAATGATTTCAACCGTCTACCTGATCCAATCATTGTTCTACTTGTCGAAATTTACAAATAATTTCCTTTAAAGGATTAACAATGGGGCTCGTAGTTCACTTAAACTTGAAGAACAAAAAATTGGCGAATTGTACTGTTTGGATGCTTTGCATATATGTTTCTTAGACTATTTAGAAGCAATATATAGAAAGATATCACCCGTCTACCTGTACTATTCATTGTTCTACTTGTAGAAAGTTACAAATAATTTCCATTTCATGATTATCAATGGGGCTCGCTGTTAACTTAAACTTGAAGATCAAAAAATTGGCGATGGTTACTGTTTAGATGCTTTGCATATATGTTTCTTAGATTATATAGAAGCAATATATACAAAGATTTCAACCGTCTACCTGTTCCATTCATTGTTCTACTTGCCGAAATTTACAAATAATTTCCTTTAAAGGATTAACAATGGGGCTCGTAGTTCACTTAAACTTGAAGAGCAAAAAATTGGCGAATTGTACAGTTTGGACGCTTTGCATATATGTTTCTTGGACTATATAGAAGCAATATATACAATGATTTCAACCGTCTACGTGTTCCAATCATTGTTCTACTTGTCGAAATTTACAAATAATTTCCTTTAAAGGATTAACAATGGGGCTCGTAGTTCACTTAAACCTGAAGAACAAAAAATTGGCGAATTGTACTGTTTGGAGGCTTTGCATATATGTTTCTTATACTATATAGAAGCAATATATACAAAGATTTAAACCGTCTACCTGTTCCATTCATTGTTCTACTTGTCGAAAGTTACAAATAATTTCCGTTAATGGATTAACAATGGGGATCGTAGTTTACTTAAACTTGAAGAACAAAAAATTGGCGAATTGTACTGTTTGGATGCTTTGCATATATGTTTCTTGGACTATTTAGAAGCAATATATACAATGATTTCAACCGTCTACCTATTCCATTCATTGTTCTACTTGCCGAAATTTACAAATAATTTCCTTTAAAGGATTAACAATGGGGCTCGTAGTTCACTTAAACTTGAAGAGCAAAAAATTGTCGAATTGTACTGTTTGGATGCTTTGCATATATGTTTCTTAGACTATATAGAAGCAATATATACAATGATTTCAACCGTCTACCTATTCCATTCATTGTTCTACTTGTCGAAATTTAGAAATAATTTCCTTTAAAGGATTAACAATGGGGCTCGTAGTTCACTTAAACTTGAAGAACAAAAAATTGGCGAATTGTACTGTTTGGATGCTTTGCATATATGTTTCTTAGACTATATGGAAGCAATATATACAAAGATTTCAACCGTCTACTTGTTCCAATCATTGTTCTACTTGTAGAAAGTTACAATTAATTTCCGTTAAAGGATTAACAATGGGGCTCGTAGTTCACTTAAACTTGAAGATAAAAAAATTGGCGATTGTTACTGTTTAGACGCTTTGCATATATGTTTCTTAGATTATATAGAAGCAATATATACAAAGATTTCAACCGTCTACCTGTTCCATTCATTGTTCTACTTGTCGAAAATTACAAATAATTTCCGATAAAGGATTAACCATTGTGGCTCATTGTTCACTTAAACTTGAAGAACAAAAAATTGGCGAATGGTACTGTCTGGATGCTTTGCATATATGTTTCTTAGACTATATAGAAGCAATATATACAATGATTTCAACCGTCTACCTGATCCATTCATTGTTCTACTTGTCGAAATTTACAAATAATTTCCTTTAAAGGATTAACAATGGGGCTCGTAGTTCACTTAAACTTGAAGAACAAAAAATTGGCGAATTGTACTGTTTGGATGCTTTGCATATATGTTTCTTATACTATATAGAAGCAATATATACAAAGATTTAAACCGTCTACCTGTTCCATTCACTGTTCTACTTGTAGAAAGTTACAAATAATTTCCATTTCATGATTATCAATGGGGCTCGCTGTTCACTTAAACTTGAAGATAAAAAAATTGTCGAATTGTACTATTTGAATGCATTGCATATATGTTTCTTAGACTATATAGAAGCAATATATACAATGATTTCAACCGTCTACCTGTTCCATTCATTGTTCTATTTGTCGACAGTAACAAATAATTTCCGTTAAGGGATTAACAATGGGGATCGTAGTTTACTTAATCTTGAAGAACAAAAAATTGGCGAATTGTACTGTTTGGATGCTTTGCATATATGTTTCTTAGACTATATAGAAGCAATATATACAATGATTTCAACAGTCTACCTGTTCCATTCATTGTTCTACTTGTCGAAATTTACAAATAATTTCCTTTAAAGGATTAACAATGGGGCTCGTTGTTCACTTAAACTTGAAGATCAAAAAATTGGCGATTGTTACTGTTTAGATGCTTTGCATATATGTTTCTTAGATTATATTGAAGCAATATATACAATGATTTCAACCGTCTACCTATTCCATTCATTGTTCTACTTTTCGAAAGTTACAAATAATTTCCGTTAAGGGATTAACAATGGGGATCGTTGTTTACTTAAACTTGAAGAACAAAAAATTGGCGAATTGTACTGTTTGGATGCTTTGCATATATGTTTCTTAGACTATTTAGAAGCAATATATACAATGATTTCAACCGTCTACCTATTCCATTCATTGTTCTACTTGCCGAAATTTACAAATAATTTCCTTTAAAGGATTAACAATGGGGATCGTAGTTCACTTAAACTTGAAGAGCAAAAAATTGTCGAATTGTACTGTTTGGATGCTTTGCATATATGTTTCTTAGACTATATAGAAGCAATATATACAATGATTTCAACCGTCAACCTGTTCCATTCATTGTTCTACTTGTCGAAAGTTACAAATAATTTCCGTTAATGGATTAACAATGGGGATCGTAGTTTACTTAAACTTGAAGAACAAAAAATTGGCGAATTGTACTGTTTGGATGCTTTGCATATATGTTTCTTAGACTATATAGAAGCAATATATACAATGATTTCAACCGTCTACCTATTCCATTCATTGTTCTACTTGTCGAAATTTAGAAATAATTTCCTTTAAAGGATTAACAATGGGGATCGTAGTTCACTTAAACTTGAAGAGCAAAAAATTGTCGAATTGTACTGTTTGGATGCTTTGCATATATGTTTCTTAGACTATATAGAAGCAATATATACAATGATTTCAACCGTCAACCTGTTCCATTCATTGTTCTACTTGTCGAAAGTTACAAATAATTTCCGTTAATGGATTAACAATGGGGATCGTAGTTTACTTAAACTTGAAGAACAAAAAATTGGCGAATTGTACTGTTTGGATGCTTTGCATATATGTTTCTTAGACTATATAGAAGCAATATATACAATGATTTCAACCGTCTACCTATTCCATTCATTGTTCTACTTGTCGAAATTTAGAAATAATTTCCTTTAAAGGATTAACAATGGGGCTCGTAGTTCACTTAAACTTGAAGAACAAAAAATTGGCGAATTGTACTGTTTGGATGCTTTGCATATATGTTTCTTAGACTATATGGAAGCAATATATACAAAGATTTCAACCGTCTACGTGTTCCAATCATTGTTCTACTTGTAGAAAGTTACAATTAATTTCCGTTAAAGGATTAACAATGGGGCTCGTAGTTCACTTAAACTTGAAGATAAAAAAATTGGCGATTGTTACTGTTTAGACGCTTTGCATATATGTTTCTTAGATTATATAGAAGCAATATATACAAAGATTTCAACCGTCTACCTGTTCCATTCATTGTTCTACTTGTCGAAAATTACAAATAATTTCCGATAAAGGATTAACCATTGTGGCTCATTGTTCACTTAAACTTGAAGAACAAAAAATTGGCGAATGGTACTGTCTGGATGCTTTGCATATATGTTTCTTAGACTATATAGAAGCAATATATACAATGATTTCAACCGTCTACCTGATCCATTCATTGTTCTACTTGTCGAAATTTACAAATAATTTCCTTTAAAGGATTAACAATGGGGCTCGTAGTTCACTTAAACTTGTAGAACAAAAAATTGGCGAATTGTACTGTTTGGATGCTTTGCATATATGTTTCTTAGACTATATAGAAGCAATATATAAATTGATTTCAACCGTCTACCTGTTCCATTCATTGTTCTACTTGTCGCAAGTTACAAATAATTTCCGTTAAAGTATTAACAATGGGGCTCGTAGTTCACTTAAACTTGAAGAGCAAAAAATTGGCGAATTGTACAGTTTGGACGCTTTGCATATATGTTTCTTGTACTATATAGAAGCAATATATACAATGATTTCAACCGTCTACGTGTTCCAATCATTGTTCTACTTGTCGAAATTTACAAATAATTTCCTTTATAGGATTAACAATGGGGCTCGTAGTTCACTTAAACATGAAGATAAAAAAATTGTCGAATTGTACTATTTGAATGCATTGCATATATGTTTCTTAGACTATATAGAAGCAATATATACAATGATTTCAGCCGTCTACCTGTTCCATTCATTGTTCTATTTGTCGACAGTAACAAATAATTTCCGTTAAGGGATTAACAATGGGGATCGTAGTTTACTTAATCTTGAAGAACAAAAAATTGGCGAATTGTACTGTTTGGATGCTTTGCATATATGTTTCTTAGACTATATAGAAGCAATATATACAATGATTTCAACAGTCTACCTGTTCCATTCATTGTTCTACTTGTCGAAAATTACAAATAATTTCCGATAAAGGATTAACCATTGTGGCTCATTGTTCACTTAAACTTGAAGAACAAAAAATTGGCGAATGGTACTGTCTGGATGCTTTGCATATATGTTTCTTAGACTATATAGAAGCAATATATACAATGACTTCAACCGTCTACATGATCCATTCATTGTTCTACTTGTCGCAAGTTACAAATAATTTCCGTTAAAGTATTAACAATGGGGCTCGTAGTTCACTTAAACTTGAAGATCAAATAATTGGCGAATTGTACTGTTTGGATGATTTGCAGATATGTTTCTTAGATTATATAGAGGCAATATATACAAAGATATCAACCGTGTACCTGTTCCATTCATTGTTCTACATGTCGAAAATTACAAATAATTTCCTTTAAATGATTAACAATGGGGCTCGCTGTTCACTTAAACTTGAAGATCAAATAATTGGCGAATGTCACTGTTTAGATGCTTTGCATATAGGTTTCTTAGACTATATAGAAGCAACATATACAAATATTTCAACCGTCTACCTGTTCTGTTCATTGTTCTACTTGTAGAAAGTTACAAATAATTTCCGTTTCATGATTATCAATGGGGCTCGTTGTTCACTTAAACTTGAAGAACAAAAATTTGGCGAATGGTACTGTTTGGATGCTTTGCATATATGTTTCTTAGACTATATAGAAGCAATATATACAAAGAATTCAACCGTCTACCTGTTCCATTCATTGTTCTACTTGTAGAAAGTTACAAATAATTTCCATTTCATGATTATCAATGGGGCTCGCTGTTCACTTAAACTTGAAGAACAAAAATTTGGCGAATGGTACTGTTTGGATGCTTTGCATATATGTTTCTTAGATTATATAGAAGCAATATATACAAAGATTTCAACCGTCTACCTGTTCCATTCATTGCTCTACTTGTCGAAATTTACAAATAATTTCCTTTAAAGGATTAACAATGGGGCTCGTTGTTCACTTAAACTTGAAGATCAAAAAATTGGCGATTGTTACTGTTTAGATGCTTTGCATATATGTTTCTTAGATTATATAGAAGCAATATATACATTGATTTCAACCGTCTACCTGTTCCATTCATTGTTCTACTTGTCGAAAGTTACAAATAATTTCCGATAAAGTATTAACAATGGGTCTCATTGTTCACTTAAACTTGAAGAACAAAAAATTGGCGAATGGTACTGTTTGGTTGCTTTGCATATATGTTTCTTAGACTATATGGAAGCAATATATACAAAGATTTCAACCGTCTACGTGTTCCAATCATTGTTCTACTTGTAGAAAGTTACAATTAATTTCCGTTAAAGGATTAACAATGGGGCTCGTAGTTCACTTAAACTTGAAGAACAAAAAAGTGGCGAATGGTACTGTTTGGATGCTTTGCATATATGTTTCTTATATTATATAGAAGCAATATATACAATGATTTCAACCGTCAACCTGTTCCATTCATTGTTCTACTTGTCGAAAGTTACAAATAATTTCCGTTAATGGATTAACAATGGGGATCGTAGTTTACTTAAACTTGAAGAACAAAAAATTGGCGAATTGTACTGTTTGGATGCTTTGCATATATGTTTCTTAGACTATATAGAAGCAATATATACAATGATTTCAACCGTCTACCTATTCCATTCATTGTTCTACTTGTCGAAATTTAGAAATAATTTCCTTTAAAGGATTAACAATGGGGCTCGTAGTTCACTTAAACTTGAAGAACAAAAAATTGGCGAATTGTACTGTTTGGATGCTTTGCATATATGTTTCTTAGACTATATGGAAGCAATATATACAAAGATTTCAACCGTCTACGTGTTCCAATCATTGTTCTACTTGTAGAAAGTTACAATTAATTTCCGTTAAAGGATTAACAATGGGGCTCGTAGTTCACTTAAACTTGAAGATAAAAAAATTGGCGATTGTTACTGTTTAGACGCTTTGCATATATGTTTCTTAGATTATATAGAAGCAATATATACAAAGATTTCAACCGTCTACCTGTTCCATTCATTGTTCTACTTGTCGAAAATTACAAATAATTTCCGATAAAGGATTAACCATTGTGGCTCATTGTTCACTTAAACTTGAAGAACAAAAAATTGGCGAATGGTACTGTCTGGATGCTTTGCATATATGTTTCTTAGACTATATAGAAGCAATATATACAATGATTTCAACCGTCTACCTGATCCATTCATTGTTCTACTTGTCGAAATTTACAAATAATTTCCTTTAAAGGATTAACAATGGGGCTCGTAGTTCACTTAAACTTGAAGAACAAAAAATTGGCGAATTGTACTGTTTGGATGCTTTGCATATATGTTTCTTAGACTATATAGAAGCAATATATAAATTGATTTCAACCGTCTACCTGTTCCATTCATTGTTCTACTTGTCGCAAGTTACAAATAATTTCCGTTAAAGTATTAACAATGGGGCTCGTAGTTCACTTAAACTTGAAGAGCAAAAAATTGGCGAATTGTACAGTTTGGACGCTTTGCATATATGTTTCTTGTACTATATAGAAGCAATATATACAATGATTTCAACCGTCTACGTGTTCCAATCATTGTTCTACTTGTCGAAATTTACAAATAATTTCCTTTATAGGATTAACAATGGGGCTCGTAGTTCACTTAAACATGAAGAACAAAAAATTGGCGAATTGTACTGTTTGGAGGCTTTGCATATATGTTTCTTAGACTCTTTAGAAGCAATATATAGAAAGATTTCACCCGTCTACCTGTACTATTCATTGTTCTACTTGTAGAAAGTTACAAATAATTTCCATTTCATGATTATCAATGGGGCTCGCTGTTCACTTAAACTTGAAGATCAAAAAATTGGCGATTGTTACTGTTTAGACGCTTTGCATATATGTTTCTTAGATTATATAGAAGCAATATATACAAAGATTTCAACCGTCTACCTGTTCCATTCATTGTTCTACTTGTCGAAAATTACAAATAATTTCCGATAAAGGATTAACCATTGTGGCTCATTGTTCACTTAAACTTGAAGAACAAAAAATTGGCGAATGGTACTGTCTGGATGCTTTGCATATATGTTTCTTAGACTATATAGAAGCAATATATACAATGATTTCAACCGTCTACCTGTTCCATTCATTGTTCTACTTGTAGAAAGTTACAAATAATTTCCATTTCATGATTATCAATGGGGCTCGCTGTTCACTTAAACTTGAAGAACAAAAATTTGGCGAATGGTACTGTTTGGATGCTTTGCATATATGTTTCTTAGATTATATAGAAGCAATATATACAAAGATTTCAACCGTCTACCTGTTCCATTCATTGCTCTACTTGTCGAAATTTACAAATAATTTCCTTTAAAGGATTAACAAAGGGGCTCGTTGTTCACTTAAACTTGAAGATCAAAAAATTGGCGATTGTTACTGTTTAGATGCTTTACATATATGTTTCTTAGATTATATAGAAGCAATATATACAATGATTTCAACCGTCTACCTGTTCCATTCATTGTTCTACTTATCGAAAGTTACAAATAATTTCCGTTATAGTATTAACAATGGGGCTCGTAGTTCACTTAAACTTGAAGATCAAATAATTGGCGAATTGTACTGTTTGGATGATTTGCAGATATGTTTCTTAGATTATATAGAGGCAATATATACAAAGATATCAACCGTGTACCTGTTCCATTCATTGTTCTACATGTCGAAAATTACAAATAATTTCCTTTAAATGATTAACAATGGAGCTCGCTGTTCACTTAAACTTGAAGATCAAATAATTGGCGAATGTCACTGTTTAGATGCTTTGCATATAGGTTTCTTAGACTATATAGAAGCAACATATACAAATATTTCAACCGTCTACCTGTTCTGTTCATTGTTCTACTTGTAGAAAGTTACAAATAATTTCCGTTTCATGATTATCAATGGGGCTCGTTGTTCACTTAAACTTGAAGAACAAAAATTTGGCGAATGGTACTGTTTGGATGCTTTGCATATATGTTTCTTAGACTATATAGAAGCAATATATACAAAGAATTCAACCGTCTACCTGTTCCATTCATTGTTCTACTTGTAGAAAGTTACAAATAATTTCCATTTCATGATTATCAATGGGGCTCGCTGTTCACTTAAACTTGAAGAACAAAAATTTGGCGAATGGTACTGTTTGGATGCTTTGCATATATGTTTCTTAGATTATATAGAAGCAATATATACAAAGATTTCAACCGTCTACCTGTTCCATTCATTGCTCTACTTGTCGAAATTTACAAATAATTTCCTTTAAAGGATTAACAATGGGGCTCGTTGTTCACTTAAACTTGAAGATCAAAAAATTGGCGATTGTTACTGTTTAGATGCTTTGCATATATGTTTCTTAGATTATATAGAAGCAATATATACAATGATTTCAACCGTCTACCTGTTCCATTCATTGTTCTACTTGTCGAAAGTTACAAATAATTTCCGATAAAGGATTAACAATGGGTCTCATTGTTCACTTAAACTTGAAGAACAAAAAATTGGCGAATGGTACTGTTTGGTTGCTTTGCATATATGTTTCTTAGACTATATGGAAGCAATATATACAAAGATTTCAACCGTCTACGTGTTCCAATCATTGTTCTACTTGTAGAAAGTTACAATTAATTTCCGTTAAAGGATTAACAATGGGGCTCGTAGTTCACTTAAACTTGAAGAACAAAAAATTGGCGAATGGTACTGTTTGGATGCTTTGCGTACATGTTTCTGAGACTATATGGAAGCAATATATACAAAGATTTCAACCGTCTACGTGTTCCAATCATTGTTCTACTTGTCGAAATTTACAAATAACTTCCTTTAAAGGATTAACAATGGGGCTCGTTGTTCACTTAAACTTGAAGAACAAAAAAGTGGCGAATGGTACTGTTTGGATGCTTTGCATATATGTTTCTTATATTATATAGAAGCAATATATACAAAGATTTCAACCGTCTACCTGTTCCATTCACTGTTCTACTTGTCGAAAGTTACAAATAATTTCCGATAAAGGATTAACAATGGGGATCGTAGTTTACTTAAACTTGAAGAACAAAAAATTGGCGAATTGTACTGTTTGGATGCTTTGCATATAGGTTTCTTAGACTATATAGAAGCAATATATAAATTGATTACAACCGTCTACCTGTTCCATTCATTGTTCTACTTGTCGGAAGTTACAAATAATTTCCTTTAAAGTATTAACAATGGGGCTCGTAGTTCACTTAAACTTGAAGAACAAAAAATTGGCGAATTGTACTGTTTGGATGCTTTGCATAGATGTTTCTTAGACTATTTAGAAGCAATATATAGAAAGATTTCACCCGTCTACCTGTACTATTCATTGTTCTACTTGCAGAAAGTTACAAATAATTTCCATTTCATGATTATCAATGGGGCTCGCTGTTCACTTAAACTTGAAGATCAAAAAATTGGCGATTGTTACTGTTTAGATGCTTTGCATATAGGTTTCTTAGACTATATAGAAGCAATATATAAATTGATTACAACCGTCTACCTGTTCCATTCATTGTTCTACTTGTCGCAAGTTACAAATAATTTCCTTTAAAGGATTAACAATGGGGCTCGTTGTTCACTTAAACTTGAAGAACAAAAAATTGGCGAATGGTACTGTTTAGATGCTTTGCATATAGGTTTCTTAGACTATATAGATGCAACATATACAAAGATTTCAACCGTCTACCTGTTCCATTAATTGTTCTACTTGTCGAAAATTACAAATAATTTCCTTTAAAGGATTAACAATGGGGCTCGTAGTTCACTTAAACTTGAAGAACAAAAAATTGGCGAATGGTACTGTTTGGATGCTTTGCGTACATGTTTCTGAGACTATATGGAAGCAATATATACAAAGATTTCAACCGTCTACGTGTTCCAATCATTGTTCTACTTGTCGAAATTTACAAATAATTTCCTTTAAAGGATTAACAATGGGGCTCGTTGTTCACTTAAACTTGAAGAACAAAAAAGTGGCGAATGGTACTGTTTGGATGCTTTGCATATATGTTTCTTATATTATATAGAAGCAATATATACAATGATTTCAACCGTCAACCTGTTCCATTCATTGTTCTACTTGTCGAAAGTTACAAATAATTTCCGTTAATGGATTAACAATGGGGATCGTAGTTTACTTAAACTTGAAGAACAAAAAATTGGCGAATTGTACTGTTTGGATGCTTTGCATATATGTTTCTTAGACTATATAGAAGCAATATATACAATGATTTCAACCGTCTACCTAATCCATTCATTGTTCTACTTGTCGAAATTTAGAAATAATTTCCTTTAAAGGATTAACAATGGGGCTCGTAGTTCACTTAAACTTGAAGAACAAAAAATTGGCGAATTGTACTGTTTGGATGCTTTGCATATATGTTTCTTAGACTATATGGAAGCAATATATACAAAGATTTCAACCGTCTACGTGTTCCAATCATTGTTCTACTTGTAGAAAGTTACAATTAATTTCCGTTAAAGGATTAACAATGGGGCTCGTAGTTCACTTAAACTTGAAGATAAAAAAATTGGCGATTGTTACTGTTTAGACGCTTTGCATATATGTTTCTTAGATTATATAGAAGCAATATATACAAAGATTTCAACCGTCTACCTGTTCCATTCATTGTTCTACTTGTCGAAAATTACAAATAATTTCCGATAAAGGATTAACCATTGTGGCTCATTGTTCACTTAAACTTGAAGAACAAAAAATTGGCGAATGGTACTGTCTGGATGCTTTGCATATATGTTTCTTAGACTATATAGAAGCAATATATACAATGATTTCAACCGTCTACCTGATCCATTCATTGTTCTACTTGTCGAAATTTACAAATAATTTCCTTTAAAGGATTAACAATGGGGATCGTAGTTCACTTAAACTTGAAGAACAAAAAATTGGCGAATTGTACTGTTTGGATGCTTTGCATATATGTTTCTTAGACTATATAGAAGCAAGATATAAATTGATTTCAACCTTCTACCTGTTCCATTCATTGTTCTACTTGTCGCATGTTATAAATAATTTCTGTTAAAGTATTAACAATGGGGCTCGTAGTTCACTTAAACTTGAAGAGCAAAAAATTGGCGAATTGTACAGTTTGGACGCTTTGCATATATGTTTCTTGGACTATATAGAAGCAATATATACAATGATTTCAACCGTCTACGTGTTCCAATCATTGTTCTACTTGTCGAAATTTACAATTAATTTCCTTTATAGGATTAACAATGGGGCTCGTAGTTCACTTAAACATGAAGAACAAAAAATTGGCGAATTGTACTGTTTGGAGGCTTTGCATATATGTTTCTTAGACTCTTTAGAAGCAATATATAGAAAGATTTCACCCGTCTACCTGTACTATTCATTGTTCTACTTGTAGAAAGTTACAAATAATTTCCATTTCATGATTATCAATGGGGCTCGCTGTTCACTTAAACTTGAAGATCAAAAAATTGGCGATTGTTACTGTTTAGACGCTTTGCATATATGTTTCTTAGATTATATAGAAGCAATATATACAAAGATTTCAACCGTCTACCTGTTCCATTCATTGTTCTACTTGTCGAAAATTACAAATAATTTCCGATAAAGGATTAACCATTGTGGCTCATTGTTCACTTAAACTTGAAGAACAAAAAATTGGCGAATGGTACTGTCTGGATGCTTTGCATATATGTTTCTTAGACTATATAGAAGCAATATATACAATGATTTCAACCGTCTACATGATCCATTCATTGTTCTACTTGTCGCAAGTTACAAATAATTTCCGTTAAAGTATTAACAATGGGGCTCGTAGTTCACTTAAACTTGAAGATCAAATAATTGGCGAATTGTACTGTTTGGATGATTTGCAGATATGTTTCTTAGATTATATAGAGGCAATATATACAAAGATATCAACCGTGTACCTGTTCCATTCATTGTTCTACATGTCGAAAATTACAAATAATTTCCTTTAAATGATTAACAATGGGGCTCGCTGTTCACTTAAACTTGAAGATCAAATAATTGGCGAATGTCACTGTTTAGATGCTTTGCATATAGGTTTCTTAGACTATATAGAAGCAACATATACAAATATTTCAACCGTCTACCTGTTCTGTTCATTGTTCTACTTGTAGAAAGTTACAAATAATTTCCGTTTCATGATTATCAATGGGGCTCGTTGTTCACTTAAACTTGAAGAACAAAAATTTGGCGAATGGTACTGTTTGGATGCTTTGCATATATGTTTCTTAGACTATATAGAAGCAATATATACAAAGAATTCAACCGTCTACCTGTTCCATTCATTGTTCTACTTGTAGAAAGTTACAAATAATTTCCATTTCATGATTATCAATGGGGCTCGCTGTTCACTTAAACTTGAAGAACAAAAATTTGGCGAATGGTACTGTTTGGATGCTTTGCATATATGTTTCTTAGACTATATAGAAGCAATATATACAAAGAATTCAAGCGTCTACCTGTTCCATTCATAGTTCTACTTGTAGAAAGTTACAAATAATTTCCATTTCATGATTATCAATGGGGCTCGCTGTTCACTTAAACTTGAAGAACAAAAATTTGGCGAATGGTACTGTTTGGATGCTTTGCATATATGTTTCTTAGATTATATAGAAGCAATATATACAAAGATTTCAACCGTCTACCTGTTCCATTCATTGCTCTACTTGTCGAAATTTACAAATAATTTCCTTTAAAGGATTAACAATGGGGCTCGTTGTTCACTTAAACTTGAAGATCAAAAAATTGGCGATTGTTACTGTTTAGATGCTTTGCATATATGTTTCTTAGATTATATAGAAGCAATATATACAATGATTTCAACCGTCTACCTATTCCATTCATTGTTCTACTTGTCGAAAGTTACAAATAATTTCCGTTAAGGGATTAACAATGGGGATCGTAGTTTACTTAAACTTGAAGAACAAAAAATTGGCGAATTGTACTGTTTGGATGCTTTGCATATATGTTTCATAGACTATTTAGAAGCAATATATACAATGATTTCAACCGTCTACCTGTTCCATTCATTATTCTACTTGTCGAAAGTTACAAATAATTTCCGTTAATGGATTAACAATGGGGATCGTAGTTTACTTAAACTTGAAGAACAAAAAATTGGCGAATTGTACTGTTTGGATGCTTTGCATATATGTTTCTTAGACTATATAGAAGCAATATATACAATGATTTCAACCGTCTACCTATTCCATTCATTGTTCTACTTGCCGAAATTTACAAATAATTTCCTTTAAAGGATTAACAATGGGGCGCGCTGTTCACTTAAACTTGAAGATCAAATAATTGGCGAATGTTACTGTTTAGATGCTTTGCATATAGGTTTCTTAGACTATATAGAAGCAATATATACAAAGAATTCAAGCGTCTACCTGTTCCATTCATAGTTCTACTTGTAGAAAGTTACAAATAATTTCCATTTCATGATTATCAATGGGGCTCGCTGTTCACTTAAACTTGAAGAACAAAAATTTGGCGAATGGTACTGTTTGGATGCTTTGCATATATGTTTCTTAGATTATATAGAAGCAATATATACAAAGATTTCAACCGTCTACCTGTTCCATTCATTGCTCTACTTGTCGAAATTTACAAATAATTTCCTTTAAAGGATTAACAATGGGGCTCGTTGTTCACTTAAACTTGAAGAACAAAAAATTGGCGAATTGTACTGTTTGGATGCTTTGCATATATGTTTCTTAGACTATTTAGAAGCAATATATAGAAAGAATTCACCCGTCTACATGTACTATTCATTGTTCTACTTGTAGAAAGTTACAAATAATTTCCATTTCATGATTATCAATGGGGCTCGCTGTTCACTTAAACTTGAAGATCAAAAAATTGGCGATTGTTACTGTTTAGATGCTTTGCATATAGGTTTCTTAGACTATATAGAAGCAATATATACAAAGAATTCAACCGTCTACCTGTTCCATTCATTGTTCTACTTGTAGAAAGTTACAGATAATTTCCGTTTCATGATTATCAATGGGGCTCGTTGTTCACTTAAACTTGAAGAACAAAAATTTGGCGAATGGTACTGTTTGGATGCTTTGCATATATGTTTCTTAGATTATATAGAAGCAATATATACAAAGATTTCAACCGTCTACCTGTTCCATTCATTGCTCTACTTGTCGAAATTTACAAATAATTTCCTTTAAAGGATTAACAATGGGGCTCGTAGTTCACTTAAACTTGAAGAACAAAAAATTGGCAAATGGTACTGTTTGGATGCTTTGCATATATGTTTCTTAGACTATATAGAAGCAATATATACAATGATTTCAACAGTCTACCTGTTCCATTCATTGTTCTACTTGTCGAAAGTTACAAATAATTTCCTTTAAAGGATTAACAATGGGGCTCGTAGTTCACTTAAACTTGAAGAACAAAAAATTGGCGAATTGTACTGTTTGGATGCTTTGCATATATGTTTCGTAGACTATATAGAAGCAATATATACAATGATTTCAATCGTCTACATGATCCATTCATTGTTCTACTTGTCGAAATTTAGAAATAATTTCCTTTAAAGGATTAACAATGGGGCTCGTAGTTCACTTAAACTCGAAGAACAAAAAATTGGCGAATTGTACTGTTTGGATGCTTTGCATATATGTTTCTTAGACTATATAGAAGCAATATATACAAAGAATTCAAGCGTCTACCTGTTCCATTCATAGTTCTACTTGTAGAAAGTTACAAATAATTTCCATTTCATGATTATCAATGGGGCTCGCTGTTCACTTAAACTTGAAGAACAAAAATTTGGCGAATGGTACTGTTTGGATGCTTTGCATATATGTTTCTTAGATTATATAGAAGCAATATGTACAAAGATTTCAACCGTCTACCTGTTCCATTCATTGCTCTACTTGTCGAAATTTACAAATAATTTCCTTTAAAGGATTAACAATGGGGCTCGTTGTTCACTTAAACTTGAAGAACAAAAAATTGGCGAATTGTACTGTTTGGATGCTTTGCATATATGTTTCTTAGACTATTTAGAAGCAATATATAGAAAGAATTCACCCGTCTACCTGTACTATTCATTGTTCTACTTGTAGAAAGTTACAAATAATTTCCATTTCATGATTATCAATGGGGCTCGCTGTTCACTTAAACTTGAAGATCAAAAAATTGGCGATTGTTACTGTTTAGATGCTTTGCATATAGGTTTCTTAGACTATATAGAAGCAATATATACAAAGAATTCAACCGTCTACCTGTTCCATTCATTGTTCTACTTGTAGAAAGTTACAGATAATTTCCGTTTCATGATTATCAATGGGGCTCGTTGTTCACTTAAACTTGAAGAACAAAAATTTGGCGAATGGTACTGTTTGGATGCTTTGCATATATGTTTCTTAGACTATATAGAAGCAATATATACAAAGAATTCAACCGTCTACCTGTTCCATTCATTGTTCTACTTGTAGAAAGTTACAAATAATTTCCATTTCATGTTTATCAATGGGGCTCGCTGTTCACTTAAACTTGAAGAACGAAAAATTGGCGAATGGTACTGTTTGGATGCTTTGCATATATGTTTCTTAGATTATATAGAAGCAATATATATAAAGATTTCAACCGTCTACCTGTACTATTCATTGTTCTACTTGTAGAAAGTTACAAATAATTTCCATTTCATGATTATCAATGGGGCTCGCTGTTCACTTAAACTTGAAGATCAAAAAATTGGCGATTGTTACTGTTTAGATGCATTGCATATAGGTTTCTTAGACTATATAGAAGCAATATATACAAAGAATTCAACCGTCTACCTGTTCCATTCATTGTTCTACTTGTCGAAATTTACAAATAATTTCCTTTAAAGGATTAACAATGGGGCTCGTAGTTCATTTAAACTTGAAGAACAAATAATTGGCGAATTGAACTGTTTGGATGCTTTGCATATATGTTTCTTAGACTATTTAGAAGCAATATATAGAAAGATTTCACCCGTCTACCTGTACTATTCATTGTTCTACTTGTAGAAAGTTACAAATAATTTCCATTTCATGATTATCAATGGGGCTCGTAGTTCACTTAAACTTGAAGAACAAAAAATTGGCGAATTGTACTGTTTGGATGCTTTGCATATATGTTTCTTAGACTATATAGAAGCAATATATACAATGATTTCAACAGTCTACCTGTTCCATTCATTGTTCTACTTGTAGAAAGTTACAAATAATTTCCATTTCATGATTAACAATGGGGCTCGTAGTTCACTTAAACTTGAAGAACAAAAAATTGGCGAATTGTACTGTTTGGATGCTTTGCATATATGTTTCTTAGACTATATAGAAGCAATATATACAATGATTTCAACAGTCTACCTGTTCCATTCATTGTTCTACTTGTCGAAAGTTACAAATAATTTCCTTTAAAGGATTAACAATGGGGCTCGTAGTTCACTTAAACTTGAAGAACAAAAAATTGGCAAATGGTACTGTTTGGATGCTTTGCATATAGGTTTCTTAGACTATATAGAAGCAATATATACAAAGAATTCAACCGTCTACCTGTTCCATTCATTGTTCTACTTGTAGAAAGTTACAGATAATTTCCGTTTCATGATTATCAATGGGGCTCGTTGTTCACTTAAACTTGAAGAACAAAAATTCGGCGAATGGTACTGTTTGGATGCTTTGCATATATGTTTCTTAGACTATATAGAAGCAATATATACAAAGAATTCAATCGTCTACCTGTTCCATTCATTGTTCTACTTGTAGAAAGTTACAAATAATTTCCATTTCATGATTATCAATGGGGCTCGCTGTTCACTTAAACTTGAAGAACAAAAAATTGGCGATTGTTACTGTTTAGATGCATTGCATATAGGTTTCTTAGACTATATAGAAGCAATATATACAAAGAATTCAACCGTCTACCTGTTCCATTCATTGTTCTACTTGTAGAAAGTTACAAATAATTTCCATTTCATGATTATCAATGGGGCTCGCTGTTCACTTAAACTTGAAGATCAAAAAATTGGCGATTTTTACTGTTTAGATGCTTTGCATATAGGTTTCTTAGACTATATAGAAGCAATATATACAAAGATTTCAACCGTCTACCTGTTCCATTCATTGTTCTACTTGTCGAAATTTACAAATAATTTCCTTTAAAGGATTAACAATGGGGCTCGTTGTTCACTTAAACTTGAAGAACAAAAAATTGGCGAATTGTACTGTTTGGATGCTTTGCATATATGTTTCTTAGACTATTTAGAAGCAATATATAGAAAGAATTCACCCGTCTACCTGTACTATTCATTGTTCTACTTGTAGAAAGTTACAAATAATTTCCATTTCATGATTATCAATGGGGCTCGCTGTTCACTTAAACTTGAAGATCAAAAAATTGGCGATTGTTACTGTTTAGATGCTTTGCATATAGGTTTCTTAGACTATATAGAAGCAATATATACAAAGAATTCAACCGTCTACCTGTTCCATTCATTGTTCTACTTGTAGAAAGTTACAGATAATTTCCGTTTCATGATTATCAATGGGGCTCGTTGTTCACTTAAACTTGAAGAACAAAAATTTGGCGAATGGTACTGTTTGGATGCTTTGCATATATGTTTCTTAGACTATATAGAAGCAATATATACAAAGAATTCAACCGTCTACCTGTTCCATTCATTGTTCTACTTGTAGAAAGTTACAAATAATTTCCATTTCATGTTTATCAATGGGGCTCGCTGTTCACTTAAACTTGAAGAACAAAAAATTGGCGAATGGTACTGTTTGGATGCTTTGCATATATGTTTCTTAGATTATATAGAAGCAATATATATAAAGATTTCAACCGTCTACCTGTACTATTCATTGTTCTACTTGTAGAAAGTTACAAATAATTTCCATTTCATGATTATCAATGGGGCTCGCTGTTCACTTAAACTTGAAGATCAAAAAATTGGCGATTGTTACTGTTTAGATGCATTGCATATAGGTTTCTTAGACTATATAGAAGCAATATATACAAAGAATTCAACCGTCTACCTGTTCCATTCATTGTTCTACTTGTAGAAAGTTACAAATAATTTCCATTTCATGATTATCAATGGGGCTCGCTGTTCACTTAAACTTGAAGATCAAAAAATTGGCGATTGTTACTGTTTAGATGCTTTGCATATAGGTTTCTTAGACTATATAGAAGCAATATATACGAAGATTTCAACCGTCTACCTGTTCCATTCATTGTTCTACTTGTCGAAATTTACAAATAATTTCCTTTAAAGGATTAACAATGGGGCTCGTAGTTCACTTAAACTTGAAGAACAAATAATTGGCGAATTGAACTGTTTGGATGCTTTGCATATATGTTTCTTAGACTATTTAGAAGCAATATATAGAAAGATTTCACCCGTCTACCTGTACTATTCATTGTTCTACTTGTAGAAAGTTACAAATAATTTCCATTTCATGATTATCAATGGGGCTCGCTGTTCACTTAATCTTGAAGATCAAAAAATTGGCGATTGTTACTGTTTAGATGCTTTGCATATAGGTTTCTTAGACTATATAGAAGCAATATATACAAAGAATTCAACCGTCTACCTGTTCCATTCATTGTTCTACTTGTAGAAAGTTACAAATAATTTCCATTTCATGATTATCAATGGGGCTCGCTGTTCACTTAAACTTGAAGAACAAAAATTTGGCGAATGGTACTGTTTGGATGCTTTGCATATATGTTTCTTAGATTATATAGCAGCAATATATACAAAGATTTCAACCGTCTTCCTGTTCCATTCATTGCTCTACTTGTCGAAATTTACAAATAATTTCCTGTAAAGGATTAACAATGGGGCTCGTTGTTCACTTAAACTTGAAGATCAAAAAATTGGCGATTGTTACTGTTTAGATGCTTTGCATATATGTTTCTTAGATTATATAGAAGCAATATATACAATGATTTCAACCGTCTACCTATTCCATTCATTGTTCTACTTGTCGAAAGTTACAAATAATTTCCGTTAAGGGATTAACAAAGGGGATCGTAGTTTACTTAAACTTGAAGAACAAAAAATTGGCGAATTGTACTGCTTGGATGCTTTGCATATATGTTTCTTAGACTATTTATAAGCAATATATACAATGATTTCAACCGTCTACCTATTCCATTCATTGTTCTACTTGCCGAAATTTACAAATAATTTCCTTTAAAGGATTAACAATGGGGCTCGTAGTTCACTTAAACTTGAAGAGCAAAAAATTGTCGAATTGTACTGTTTGGATGCTTTGCATATATGTTTCTTAGACTATATAGAAGCAATATATACAATGATTTCAACCGTCTACCTGTTCCATTCATTGTTCTACTTGTCGAAAGTTACAAATAATTTCCGTTAATGGATTAACAATGGGGATCGTAGTTTACTTAAACTTGAAGAACAAAAAATTGGCGAAGTGTACTGTTTGGATGCTTTGCATATATGTTTCTTAGACTATATAGAAGCAATATATACAATGATTTCAACCGTCTACCTATTCCATTCATTGTTCTACTTGCCGAAATTTACAAATAATTTCCTTTAAAGGATTAACAATGGGGCGCGCTGTACACTTAAACTTGAAGATCAAATAATTGGCGAATATCACTGTTTAGATGCTTTGCATATAGGTTTCTTAGACTATATAGAAGCAACATATACAAATATTTCAACCGTCTACCTGTTCTGTTCATTGTTCTACTTGTAGAAAGTTACAAATAATTTCCGTTTCATGATTATCAATGGGGCTCGTTGTTCACTTAAACTTGAAGATCAAAAAATTGGCGATTGTTACTGTTTAGATGCTTTGCATATATGTTTCTTAGATTATATAGAAGCAATATATACAAAGATTTCAACCGTCTACCTGTTCCATTCATTGTTCTACTTGTCGAAATTTACAAATAATTTCCTTTAAAGGATTAACAATGGGGCTCGTTGTTCACTTAAACTTGAAGATCAAAAAATTGGCGATTGTTACTGTTTAGATGCTTTGCATATATGTTTCTTAGATTATATTGAAGCAATATATACAATGATTTCAACCGTCTACCTATTCCATTCATTGTTCTACTTTTCGAAAGTTACAAATAATTTCCGTTAAGGGATTAACAATGGGGATCGTTGTTTACTTAAACTTGAAGAACAAAAAATTGGCGAATTGTACTGTTTGGATGCTTTGCATATATGTTTCTTAGACTATTTAGAAGCAATATATACAATGATTTCAACCGTCTACCTATTCCATTCATTGTTCTACTTGCCGAAATTTACAAATAATTTCCTTTAAAGGATTAACAATGGGGCTCGTAGTTCACTTAAACTTGAAGAGCAAAAAATTGTCGAATTGTACTGTTTGGATGCTTTGCATATATGTTTCTTAGACTATATAGAAGCAATATATACAATGATTTCAACCGTCAACCTGTTCCATTCATTGTTCTACTTGTCGAAAGTTACAAATAATTTCCGTTAATGGATTAACAATGGGGATCGTAGTTTACTTAAACTTGAAGAACAAAAAATTGGCGAATTGTACTGTTTGGATGCTTTGCATATATGTTTCTTAGACTATTTAGAAGCAATATATACAATGATTTCAACCGTCTACCTATTCCATTCATTGTTCTACTTGCCGAAATTTACAAATAATTTCCTTTAAAGGATTAACAATGGGGCTCGTAGTTCACTTAAACTTGAAGAGCAAAAAATTGTCGAATTGTACTGTTTGGATGCTTTGCATATATGTTTCTTAGACTATATAGAAGCAATATATACAATGATTTCAACCGTCAACCTGTTCCATTCATTGTTCTACTTGTCGAAAGTTACAAATAATTTCCGTTAATGGATTAACAATGGGGATCGTAGTTTACTTAAACTTGAAGAACAAAAAATTGGCGAATTGTACTGTTTGGATGCTTTGCATATATGTTTCTTAGACTATATAGAAGCAATATATACAATGATTTCAACCGTCTACCTATTCCATTCAATGTTCTACTTGCCGAAATTTACAAATAATTTCCTTTAAAGGATTAACAATGGGGCTCGCTGTTCACTTAAACTTGAAGATCAAATAATTGGCGAATGTCACTGTTTAGATGCTTTGCATATATGTTTCTTAGACTATATAGAAGCAATATATACAAAGAATTCAACCGTCTACCTGTTCCATTCATTGTTCTACTTGTAGAAAGTTACAAATAATTTCCATTTCATGATTATCAATGGGGCTCGCTGTTCACTTAAACTTGAAGAACAAAAATTTGGCGAATGGTACTGTTTTGATGCTTTGCATATATGTTTCTTAGATTATATAGAAGCAATATATACAAAGATTTCAACCGTCTACCTGTTCCATTCATTGCTCTACTTGTCGAAATTTACAAATAATTTCCTTTAAAGGATTAACAATGGGGCTCGTTGTTCACTTAAACTTGAAGATCAAAAAATTGGCGATTGTTACTGTTTAGATGCTTTGCATATATGTTTCTTAGATTATATAGAAGCAATATATACAATGATTTCAACCGTCTACCTATTCCATTCATTGTTCTACTTGCCGAAATTTACAAATAATTTCCTTTAAAGGAATAACAATGGGGCGCGCTGTTCACTTAAACTTGAAGATCAAATAATTGGCGAATGTCACTGTTTAGATGCTTTGCATATAGGTTTCTTAGACTATATAGAAGCAACATATACAAATATTTCAACCGTCTACCTGTTCTGTTCATTGTTCTACTTGTAGAAAGTTACAAATAATTTCCGTTTCATGATTATCAATGGGGCTCGTTGTTCACTTAAACTTGAAGAACAAAAATTCGGCGAATGGTACTGTTTGGATGCTTTGCATATATGTTTCTTAGACTATATAGAAGCAATATATACAAAGAATTCAACCGTCTACCTGTTCCATTCATTGTTCTACTTGTAGAAAGTTACAAATAATTTCCATTTCATGATTATCAATGGGGCTCGCTGTTCACTTAAACTTGAAGGACAAAAATTTGGCAAATGGTACTGTTTGGATGCTTTGCATATATGTTTCTTAGATTATATAGAAGCAATATATACAAAGATTTCAACCGTCTACCTGTTCCATTCATTGTTCTACTTCTCGAAATTTACAAATAATTTCCTTTAAAGGATTAACATTGGGGCTCGTTGTTCACTTAAACTTGAAGATCAAAAAATTGGCGATTGTTACTGTTTAGATGCTTTGCATGTATTTTTCTTAGATTATATAGAAGCAATATATACAATAATTTCAACCGTCTACCTATTCCATTCATTGTTCTACTTGTCGAAAGTTACAAATAATTTCCGTTAAGGGATTAACAATGGGGATCGTAGTTTACTTAAACTTGAAGAACAAAAAATTGGCGAATTGTACTGTTTGGATGCTTTGCATATATGTTTCTTAGACTATTTAGAAGCAATATATACAATGATTTCAACCGTCTACCTATTCCATTCATTGTTCTACTTGCCGAAATTTACAAATAATTTCCTTTAAAGGATTAACAATGGGGCTCGTAGTTCACTTAAACTTGAAGAGCAAAAAATTGTCGAATTGTACTGTTTGGATGCTTTGCATATATGTTTCTTAGACTATATAGAAGCAATATATACAATGATTTCAACCGTCTACCTGTTCCATTCATTGTTCTACTTGTCGAAAGTTACAAATAATTTCCGTTAATGGATTAACAATGGGGATCGTAGTTTACTTAAACTTGAAGAACAAAAAATTGGCGAAGTGTACTGTTTGGATGCTTTGCATATATGTTTCTTAGACTATATAGAAGCAATATATACAATGATTTCAACCGTCTACCTATTCCATTCATTGTTCTACTTGCCGAAATTTACAAATAATTTCCTTTAAAGGATTAACAATGGGGCGCGCTGTACACTTAAACTTGAAGATCAAATAATTGGCGAATATCACTGTTTAGATGCTTTGCATATAGGTTTCTTAGACTATATAGAAGCAACATATACAAATATTTCAACCGTCTACCTGTTCTGTTCATTGTTCTACTTGTAGAAAGTTACAAATAATTTCCGTTTCATGATTATCAATGGGGCTCGTTGTTCACTTAAACTTGAAGATCAAAAAATTGGCGATTGTTACTGTTTAGATGCTTTGCATATATGTTTCTTAGATTATATAGAAGCAATATATACAAAGATTTCAACCGTCTACCTGTTCCATTCATTGTTCTACTTGTCGAAATTTACAAATAATTTCCTTTAAAGGATTAACAATGGGGCTCGTTGTTCACTTAAACTTGAAGATCAAAAAATTGGCGATTGTTACTGTTTAGATGCTTTGCATATATGTTTCTTAGATTATATTGAAGCAATATATACAATGATTTCAACCGTCTACCTATTCCATTCATTGTTCTACTTTTCGAAAGTTACAAATAATTTCCGTTAAGGGATTAACAATGGGGATCGTTGTTTACTTAAACTTGAAGAACAAAAAATTGGCGAATTGTACTGTTTGGATGCTTTGCATATATGTTTCTTAGACTATTTAGAAGCAATATATACAATGATTTCAACCGTCTACCTATTCCATTCATTGTTCTACTTGCCGAAATTTACAAATAATTTCCTTTAAAGGATTAACAATGGGGCTCGTAGTTCACTTAAACTTGAAGAGCAAAAAATTGTCGAATTGTACTGTTTGGATGCTTTGCATATATGTTTCTTAGACTATATAGAAGCAATATATACAATGATTTCAACCGTCAACCTGTTCCATTCATTGTTCTACTTGTCGAAAGTTACAAATAATTTCCGTTAATGGATTAACAATGGGGATCGTAGTTTACTTAAACTTGAAGAACAAAAAATTGGCGAATTGTACTGTTTGGATGCTTTGCATATATGTTTCTTAGACTATTTAGAAGCAATATATACAATGATTTCAACCGTCTACCTATTCCATTCATTGTTCTACTTGCCGAAATTTACAAATAATTTCCTTTAAAGGATTAACAATGGGGCTCGTAGTTCACTTAAACTTGAAGAGCAAAAAATTGTCGAATTGTACTGTTTGGATGCTTTGCATATATGTTTCTTAGACTATATAGAAGCAATATATACAATGATTTCAACCGTCAACCTGTTCCATTCATTGTTCTACTTGTCGAAAGTTACAAATAATTTCCGTTAATGGATTAACAATGGGGATCGTAGTTTACTTAAACTTGAAGAACAAAAAATTGGCGAATTGTACTGTTTGGATGCTTTGCATATATGTTTCTTAGACTATATAGAAGCAATATATACAATGATTTCAACCGTCTACCTATTCCATTCAATGTTCTACTTGCCGAAATTTACAAATAATTTCCTTTAAAGGATTAACAATGGGGCTCGCTGTTCACTTAAACTTGAAGATCAAATAATTGGCGAATGTCACTGTTTAGATGCTTTGCATATATGTTTCTTAGACTATATAGAAGCAATATATACAAAGAATTCAACCGTCTACCTGTTCCATTCATTGTTCTACTTGTAGAAAGTTACAAATAATTTCCATTTCATGATTATCAATGGGGCTCGCTGTTCACTTAAACTTGAAGAACAAAAATTTGGCGAATGGTACTGTTTTGATGCTTTGCATATATGTTTCTTAGATTATATAGAAGCAATATATACAAAGATTTCAACCGTCTACCTGTTCCATTCATTGCTCTACTTGTCGAAATTTACAAATAATTTCCTTTAAAGGATTAACAATGGGGCTCGTTGTTCACTTAAACTTGAAGATCAAAAAATTGGCGATTGTTACTGTTTAGATGCTTTGCATATATGTTTCTTAGATTATATAGAAGCAATATATACAATGATTTCAACCGTCTACCTATTCCATTCATTGTTCTACTTGCCGAAATTTACAAATAATTTCCTTTAAAGGAATAACAATGGGGCGCGCTGTTCACTTAAACTTGAAGATCAAATAATTGGCGAATGTCACTGTTTAGATGCTTTGCATATAGGTTTCTTAGACTATATAGAAGCAACATATACAAATATTTCAACCGTCTACCTGTTCTGTTCATTGTTCTACTTGTAGAAAGTTACAAATAATTTCCGTTTCATGATTATCAATGGGGCTCGTTGTTCACTTAAACTTGAAGAACAAAAATTCGGCGAATGGTACTGTTTGGATGCTTTGCATATATGTTTCTTAGACTATATAGAAGCAATATATACAAAGAATTCAACCGTCTACCTGTTCCATTCATTGTTCTACTTGTAGAAAGTTACAAATAATTTCCATTTCATGATTATCAATGGGGCTCGCTGTTCACTTAAACTTGAAGGACAAAAATTTGGCAAATGGTACTGTTTGGATGCTTTGCATATATGTTTCTTAGATTATATAGAAGCAATATATACAAAGATTTCAACCGTCTACCTGTTCCATTCATTGTTCTACTTCTCGAAATTTACAAATAATTTCCTTTAAAGGATTAACATTGGGGCTCGTTGTTCACTTAAACTTGAAGATCAAAAAATTGGCGATTGTTACTGTTTAGATGCTTTGCATGTATTTTTCTTAGATTATATAGAAGCAATATATACAATAATTTCAACCGTCTACCTATTCCATTCATTGTTCTACTTGTCGAAAGTTACAAATAATTTCCGTTAAGGGATTAACAATGGGGATCGTAGTTTACTTAAACTTGAAGAACAAAAAATTGGCGAATTGTACTGTTTGGATGCTTTGCATATATGTTTCTTAGACTATTTAGAAGCAATATATACAATGATTTCAACCGTCTACCTATTCCATTCATTGTTCTACTTGCCGAAATTTACAAATAATTTCCTTTAAAGGATTAACAATGGGGCTCGTAGTTCACTTAAACTTGAAGAGCAAAAAATTGTCGAATTGTACTGTTTGGATGCTTTGCATATATGTTTCTTAGACTATATAGAAGCAATATATACAATGATTTCAACCGTCTACCTGTTCCATTCATTGTTCTACTTGTCGAAAGTTACAAATAATTTCCGTTAATGGATTAACAATGGGGATCGTAGTTTACTTAAACTTGAAGAACAAAAAATTGGCGAAGTGTACTGTTTGGATGCTTTGCATATATGTTTCTTAGACTATATAGAAGCAATATATACAATGATTTCAACCGTCTACCTATTCCATTCATTGTTCTACTTGCCGAAATTTACAAATAATTTCCTTTAAAGGATTAACAATGGGGCGCGCTGTACACTTAAACTTGAAGATCAAATAATTGGCGAATATCACTGTTTAGATGCTTTGCATATAGGTTTCTTAGACTATATAGAAGCAACATATACAAATATTTCAACCGTCTACCTGTTCTGTTCATTGTTCTACTTGTAGAAAGTTACAAATAATTTCCGTTTCATGATTATCAATGGGGCTCGTTGTTCACTTAAACTTGAAGATCAAAAAATTGGCGATTGTTACTGTTTAGATGCTTTGCATATATGTTTCTTAGATTATATAGAAGCAATATATACAAAGATTTCAACCGTCTACCTGTTCCATTCATTGTTCTACTTGTCGAAATTTACAAATAATTTCCTTTAAAGGATTAACAATGGGGCTCGTTGTTCACTTAAACTTGAAGATCAAAAAATTGGCGATTGTTACTGTTTAGATGCTTTGCATATATGTTTCTTAGATTATATTGAAGCAATATATACAATGATTTCAACCGTCTACCTATTCCATTCATTGTTCTACTTTTCGAAAGTTACAAATAATTTCCGTTAAGGGATTAACAATGGGGATCGTTGTTTACTTAAACTTGAAGAACAAAAAATTGGCGAATTGTACTGTTTGGATGCTTTGCATATATGTTTCTTAGACTATTTAGAAGCAATATATACAATGATTTCAACCGTCTACCTATTCCATTCATTGTTCTACTTGCCGAAATTTACAAATAATTTCCTTTAAAGGATTAACAATGGGGCTCGTAGTTCACTTAAACTTGAAGAGCAAAAAATTGTCGAATTGTACTGTTTGGATGCTTTGCATATATGTTTCTTAGACTATATAGAAGCAATATATACAATGATTTCAACCGTCAACCTGTTCCATTCATTGTTCTACTTGTCGAAAGTTACAAATAATTTCCGTTAATGGATTAACAATGGGGATCGTAGTTTACTTAAACTTGAAGAACAAAAAATTGGCGAATTGTACTGTTTGGATGCTTTGCATATATGTTTCTTAGACTATTTAGAAGCAATATATACAATGATTTCAACCGTCTACCTATTCCATTCATTGTTCTACTTGCCGAAATTTACAAATAATTTCCTTTAAAGGATTAACAATGGGGCTCGTAGTTCACTTAAACTTGAAGAGCAAAAAATTGTCGAATTGTACTGTTTGGATGCTTTGCATATATGTTTCTTAGACTATATAGAAGCAATATATACAATGATTTCAACCGTCAACCTGTTCCATTCATTGTTCTACTTGTCGAAAGTTACAAATAATTTCCGTTAATGGATTAACAATGGGGATCGTAGTTTACTTAAACTTGAAGAACAAAAAATTGGCGAATTGTACTGTTTGGATGCTTTGCATATATGTTTCTTAGACTATATAGAAGCAATATATACAATGATTTCAACCGTCTACCTATTCCATTCAATGTTCTACTTGCCGAAATTTACAAATAATTTCCTTTAAAGGATTAACAATGGGGCTCGCTGTTCACTTAAACTTGAAGATCAAATAATTGGCGAATGTCACTGTTTAGATGCTTTGCATATATGTTTCTTAGACTATATAGAAGCAATATATACAAAGAATTCAACCGTCTACCTGTTCCATTCATTGTTCTACTTGTAGAAAGTTACAAATAATTTCCATTTCATGATTATCAATGGGGCTCGCTGTTCACTTAAACTTGAAGAACAAAAATTTGGCGAATGGTACTGTTTTGATGCTTTGCATATATGTTTCTTAGATTATATAGAAGCAATATATACAAAGATTTCAACCGTCTACCTGTTCCATTCATTGCTCTACTTGTCGAAATTTACAAATAATTTCCTTTAAAGGATTAACAATGGGGCTCGTTGTTCACTTAAACTTGAAGATCAAAAAATTGGCGATTGTTACTGTTTAGATGCTTTGCATATATGTTTCTTAGATTATATAGAAGCAATATATACAATGATTTCAACCGTCTACCTATTCCATTCATTGTTCTACTTGCCGAAATTTACAAATAATTTCCTTTAAAGGAATAACAATGGGGCGCGCTGTTCACTTAAACTTGAAGATCAAATAATTGGCGAATGTCACTGTTTAGATGCTTTGCATATAGGTTTCTTAGACTATATAGAAGCAACATATACAAATATTTCAACCGTCTACCTGTTCTGTTCATTGTTCTACTTGTAGAAAGTTACAAATAATTTCCGTTTCATGATTATCAATGGGGCTCGTTGTTCACTTAAACTTGAAGAACAAAAATTCGGCGAATGGTACTGTTTGGATGCTTTGCATATATGTTTCTTAGACTATATAGAAGCAATATATACAAAGAATTCAACCGTCTACCTGTTCCATTCATTGTTCTACTTGTAGAAAGTTACAAATAATTTCCATTTCATGATTATCAATGGGGCTCGCTGTTCACTTAAACTTGAAGGACAAAAATTTGGCAAATGGTACTGTTTGGATGCTTTGCATATATGTTTCTTAGATTATATAGAAGCAATATATACAAAGATTTCAACCGTCTACCTGTTCCATTCATTGTTCTACTTCTCGAAATTTACAAATAATTTCCTTTAAAGGATTAACATTGGGGCTCGTTGTTCACTTAAACTTGAAGATCAAAAAATTGGCGATTGTTACTGTTTAGATGCTTTGCATGTATTTTTCTTAGATTATATAGAAGCAATATATACAATAATTTCAACCGTCTACCTATTCCATTCATTGTTCTACTTGTCGAAAGTTACAAATAATTTCCGTTAAGGGATTAACAATGGGGATCGTAGTTTACTTAAACTTGAAGAACAAAAAATTGGCGAATTGTACTGTTTGGATGCTTTGCATATATGTTTCTTAGACTATTTAGAAGCAATATATACAATGATTTCAACCGTCTACCTATTCCATTCATTGTTCTACTTGCCGAAATTTACAAATAATTTCCTTTAAAGGATTAACAATGGGGCTCGTAGTTCACTTAAACTTGAAGAGCAAAAAATTGTCGAATTGTACTGTTTGGATGCTTTGTATATATGTTTCTTAGACTATATAGAAGCAATATATACAATGATTTCAACCGTCTACCTGTTCCATTCATTGTTCTACTTGTCGAAAGTTACAAATAATTTCCGTTAATGGATTAACAATGGGGATCGTAGTTTACTTAAACTTGAAGAACAAAAAATTGGCGAATTGTACTGTTTGGATGCTTTGCATATATGTTTCTTAGACTATATAGAAGCAATATATACAAAGAATTCAACCGTCTACCTGTTCCATTCATTGTTCTACTTGTAGAAAGTTACAAATAATTTCCATTTCATGATTATCAATGGGGCTCGCTGTTCACTTAAACTTGAAGAACAAAAAATTGGCGAATGGTACTGTTTGGATGCTTTGCATATATGTTTCTTAGACTATATAGAAGCAATATATACAAAGAATTCAACCGTCTACCTGTTCCATTCATTGTTCTACTTGTAGAAAGTTACAAATAATTTCCATTTCATGATTATCAATGGGGCTCGCTGTTCACTTAAACTTGAAGAACAAAAAATTGGCGAATGGTACTGTTTGGATGCTTTGCATATATGTTTCTTAGACTATATAGAAGCAATATATACAAAGAATTCAACCATCTACCTGTTCCATTCATTGTTCTACTTGTAGAAAGTTACAAATAATTTCCATTTCATGATTATCAATGGGGCTCGCTGTTCACTTAAACTTGAAGAACAAAAATTTGGCGAATGGTACTGTTTGGATGCTTTGCATATATGTTTCTTAGATTATATAGAAGCAATATATACAAAGATTTCAACCGTCTACCTGTTCCATTCATTGTTCTACTTCTCGAAATTTACAAATAATTTCCTTTAAAGGATTAACATTGGGGCTCGTTGTTCACTTAAACTTGAAGATCAAAAAATTGGCGATTGTTACTGTTTAGATGCTTTGCATATATGTTTCTTAGATTATATAGAAGCAATATATACAATAATTTCAACCGTCTACCTATTCCATTCATTGTTCTACTTGTCGAAAGTTACAAATAATTTCCATTTCATGATTATCAATGGGGCTCGCTGTTCACTTAAACTTGAAGAACAAAAAATTGGCGAATGGTACTGTTTGGATGCTTTGCATATATGTTTCTTAGACTATATAGAAGCAATATATACAAAGAATTCAACCATCTACCTGTTCCATTCATTGTTCTACTTGTAGAAAGTTACAAATAATTTCCATTTCATGATTATCAATGGGGCTCGCTGTTCACTTAAACTTGAAGAACAAAAATTTGGCGAATGGTACTGTTTGGATGCTTTGCATATATGTTTCTTAGATTATATAGAAGCAATATATACAAAGATTTCAACCGTCTACGTGTTCCAATCATTGTTCTACATGTAGAAAGTTACAAATAATTTCCATTTCATGATTATCAATGGGGCTCGCTGTTCACTTAAACTTGAAGATCAAAAAATTGGCGATTGTTACTGTTTGGATGCTTTGCATATATGTTTCTTAGACTATATAGAAGCAATATATACAAAGATTTCAACCGTCTACCTGTTCCATTCATTGTTCTACTTGTCGAAAGTTACAAATAATTTCCGATAACGGATTAACCATTGGGGCTCATTGTTCACTTAAACTTGAAGAACAAAAAATTGGCGTATTGTACTGTTTGGATGCTTTGCATATATGTTTCTTATACTATATAGAAGCAATATATACAAAGATTTCAACCGTCTACCTGTTCCATTCATTGTTCTACTTGTCGAAAGTTACAAATAATTTCCGATAACGGATTAACCATTGGGGCTCATTGTTCACTTAAACTTGAAGAACAAAAAATTGGCGAATTGTACTGTTTGGATGCTTTGCATATATGTTTCTTATACTATATAGAAGCAATATATACAAAGATTTCAACCGTCTACCTGTTCCATTCACTGTTCTACTTGTCGAAAGTTACAAATAATTTCCGATAAAGGATTAACAATGGGGATCGTAGTTTACTTAAACTTGAAGAACAAAAAATTGGCGAATTGTACTGTTTGGATGCTTTGCATATATGTTTCGTAGATTATATAGAAGCAATATATACAAAGATTTCGACCGTCTACCTGATCCAATCATTGTTCTACTTGTCGAAATTTACAAATAATTTCCTTTACAGGATTAACAATGGGGCTCGTAATTCACTTAAAATTGAAGAACAAAAAATTGGCGAATTGTACTGTTTGGATGCTTTGCATATATGTTTCTTAGACTATATGGAAGCAATATATACAAAGATTTCAACCGTCTACGTGTTCCAATCATTGTTCTACTTGTAGAAAGTTACAAATAATTTCCGTTTCATGATTATCAATGGGGCTCGTTGTTCACTTAAACTTGAAGAACAAAAAATTGGCGAATGGTACTGTTTGGATGCTTTGCATATATGTTTCGTAGATTATATAGAAGCAATATATACAAAGATTTCGACCGTCTACCTGATCCAATCATTGTTCTACTTGTCGAAATTTACAAATAATTTCCTTTACAGGATTAACAATGGGGCTCGTAATTCACTTAAAATTGAAGAACAAAAAATTGGCGAATTGTACTGTTTGGATGCTTTGCATATATGTTTCTTATACTATAAAGAAGCAATATATACAAAGATTTCAACCGTCTACCTGTTCCATTCACTGTTCTACTTGTCGAAAGTTACAAATAATTTCCGTTAAGGGTTTAACAATGGGGATCGTAGTTCACTTAAACTTGAAGAACAAAAAATTGGCGAATTGTACTGTTTGGATGCTTTGCGTACATGTTTCTTAGACTATATGGAAGCAATATATACAAAGATTTCAACCGTCTACGTGTTCCAATCATTGTTCTACTTGTCGAAATTTACAAATAATTTCCTTTAAAGGATTAACAATGGGGCTCGTTGTTCACTTAAACTTGAAGAACAAAAAAGTGGCGAATGGTACTGTTTGGATGCTTTGCATATATGTTTCTTAGACTATAAAGAAGCAATATATTCATTGATTTCAACCGTCTACCTGTTCCATTCATTGTTCTACTTGTCGCGAGTTACAAATAATTTCCCTTAAAGTATTAACAATGGGGCTCGTAGTTCACTTAAACTTGAAGATCAAATAATCGGCGAATTGTACTGTTTGGATGATTTGCATATATGTTTCTTAGACTGTATAGAAGCAATATATACAAAGATTTCAACCGTCTACCTGTTCCATTCATTGTTCTACTTGTCGAAATTTACAAATAATTTCCGATAAAGGATTAACCATTGGGGCTCATTGTTCACTTAAACTTGAAGAACAAAAAATTGGCGAATTGTACTGTTTGGATGCTTTGCATATATGTTTCTTAGACTATATAGAAGCAATATATACAAAGATTTCAACCGTCTACCTGTTCCATTCATTGTTCTACTTGTCGAAATTTACAAATAATTTCCTTTAAAGGATTAACAATGGGGCTCATAGTTCACTTAAACCTGAAGAACAAAAAATTGGCGAATTGTACTGTTTGGAGGCTTTGCATATATGTTTCTTAGACTCTTTAGAAGCAATATATAGAAAGATTTCACCCGTCTACCTGTACTATTCATTGTTCTACTTGTAGAATGTTACAAATAATTTCCATTTCATGATTATCAATGTGGCTCGCTGTTCACTTAAACTTGAAGATCAAAAAATTGGCGATGGTTACTGTTTAGATGCTTTGCATATATGTTTCTTAGACTATATAGAAGCAATATATACAAAGATTTCAACCGTCTACCTGTTCCATTCATTGTTCTACTTGTCGAAATTTACAAATAATTTCCGATAAAGGATTAACCATTGGGGCTCATTGTTCACTTAAACTTGAAGAACAAAAAATTGGCGAATTGTACTGTTTGGATGCTTTGCATATATGTTTCTTAGACTATATAGAAGCAATATATACAAAGATTTCAACCGTCTACCTGTTCCATTCATTGTTCTACTTGTCGAAATTTACAAATAATTTCCTTTAAAGGATTAACAATGGGGCTCATAGTTCACTTAAACCTGAAGAACAAAAAATTGGCGAATTGTACTGTTTGGAGGCTTTGCATATATGTTTCTTAGACTCTTTAGAAGCAATATATAGAAAGATTTCACCCGTCTACCTGTACTATTCATTGTTCTACTTGTAGAATGTTACAAATAATTTCCATTTCATGATTATCAATGTGGCTCGCTGTTCACTTAAACTTGAAGATCAAAAAATTGGCGATGGTTACTGTTTAGATGCTTTGCATATATGTTTCTTAGACTATATAGAAGCAGTATATACAATGATTTCAACCGTCTACCTGTTCCATTCATTGTTCTACTTGTCGCAAGTTATAAATAATTTCCTTTAAAGGATTAACCATTGGGGCTCTTTGTTCACTTAAACTTGTAGAACAAAAAATTGGCGAATGGTACTGTTTGGATGCTTTGCATATATGTTTCTTAGACTATATAGAAGCAATATATACAAAGATTTCAACCGTCTACCTGTTCCATTCATTGTTCTACTTGTCGAAAGTTACAAATAATTTCCGATAAAGGATTAACCATTGGGGCTCATTGTTCACTTAAACTTGAAGAACAAAAAATTGGCGAATTGTACTGTTTGGATGCTTTGCATATATGTTTCTTAGACTATATAGAAGCAATATATACAAAGATTTCAACCGTCTACCTGTTCCATTCATTGTTCTACTTGTCGAAATTTACAAATAATTTCCTTTAAAGGATTAACAATGGGGCTCATAGTTCACTTAAACCTGAAGAACAAAAAATTGGCGAATTGTACTGTTTGGAGGCTTTGCATATATGTTTCTTAGACTCTTTAGAAGCAATATATAGAAAGATTTCACCCGTCTACCTGTACTATTCATTGTTCTACTTGTAGAAAGTTACAAATAATTTCCATTTCATGATTATCAATGTGGCTCGCTGTTCACTTAAACTTGAAGATCAAAAAATTGGCGATGGTTACTGTTTAGATGCTTTGCATATATGTTTCTTAGACTATATAGAAGCAATATATACATAGATTTCAACCATCTACCTGTTCCATTCATTGTTCTACTTGTCGAAAGTTACAAATAATTTCCGATAACGGATTAACCATTGGGGCTCATTCTTCACTTAAACTTGAAGAGCAAAAAATTGGCGAATTGTACTGTTTGGATGCTTTGCATATATGTTTCTTATACTATAAAGAAGCAATATATACAAAGATTTCAACCGTCTACCTGTTCCATTCACTGTTCTACTTGTCGAAAGTTACAAATAATTTCCGTTAAGGGTTTAACAATGGGGATCGTAGTTCACTTAAACTTGAAGAACAAAAAATTGGCGAATTGTACTGTTTGGATGCTTTGCGTACATGTTTCTTAGACTATATGGAAGCAATATATACAAAGATTTCAACCGTCTACGTGTTCCAATCATTGTTCTACTTGTCGAAATTTACAAATAATTTCCTTTAAAGGATTAACAATGGGGCTCGTTGTTCACTTAAACTTGAAGAACAAAAAAGTGGCGAATGGTACTGTTTGGATGCTTTGCATATATGTTTCTTAGACTATAAAGAAGCAATATATTCATTGATTTCAACCGTCTACCTGTTCCATTCATTGTTCTACTTGTCGCGAGTTACAAATAATTTCCCTTAAAGTATTAACAATGGGGCTCGTAGTTCACTTAAACTTGAAGATCAAATAATCGGCGAATTGTACTGTTTGGATGATTTGCATATATGTTTCTTAGACTATATAGAAGCAATATATACAAAGATTTCAACCGTCTACCTGTTCCATTCATTGTTCTACTTGCCGAAATTTACAAATAATTTCCTTTAAAGGATTAACAATGGGGCTCGTAGTTCACTTAAACTTGAAGAGAAAAAAATTTTCGAATTGTACTGTTTGGATGCTTTGCATATATGTTTCTTAGACTATATAGAAGCAATATATACAATGATTTCAACCGTCTACCTGTTCCATTCATTGTTCTACTTGTCGAAATTTACAAATAATTTCCGATAAAGGATTAACCATTGGGGCTCATTGTTCACTTAAACTTGAAGAACAAAAAATTGGCGAATTGTACTGTTTGGATGCTTTGCATATATGTTTCTTAGACTATATAGAAGCAATATATACAAAGATTTCAACCGTCTACCTGTTCCATTCATTGTTCTACTTGTCGAAATTTACAAATAATTTCCGATAACGGATTAACCATTGGGGTTCATTGTTCACTTAAACTTGAAGATAAAAAAATTGGCGAATGTTACCGTTTAGATGCTTTGCATATAAGTTTCTTAGACTATATAGAAGCAATATATACAAAGATTTCAACCGTCTACCTGTTCCATTCATTGTTCTACTTGTCGAAAGTTACAAATAATTTCCGAAAACGGATTAACCATTGGGGCTCGTTGTTCACTTAAACTTGAAGAACAAAAAATTGGCGAATTGTACTGTTTAGATGCTTTGCATATATGTTTCTTAGACTATATAGAAGCAGTATATACAATGATTTCAACCGTCTACCTGTTCCATTCATTGTTCTACTTGTCGCAAGTTATAAATAATTTCCTTTAAAGGATTAACCATTGGGGCTCTTTGTTCACTTAAACTTGTAGAACAAAAAATTGGCGAATGGTACTGTTTGGATGCTTTGCATATATGTTTCTTAGACTATATAGAAGCAATATATACAAAGATTTCAACCGTCTACCTGTTCCAATCATTGTTCTACTTGTAGAAAGTTACAATTAATTTCCGTTAAAGGATTAACAATGGGGCTCGTAGTTCACTTAAACTTGAAGATCAAAAAATTGGCGATTGTTACTGTTTAGATGCTTTGCATATATGTTACTTAGATTATATAGAAGCAATATATACAAAGATGTCAACCGTCTACCTGTTCCATTCATTGTTCTACTTGTCGAAAATTACAAATAATTTCCGATAAAGGATTAACCATTGGGGCTCATTGTTCACTTAAACTTGAAGAACAAAAAATTGGCGAATGGTACGGTTTGGATGCTTTGCGTACATGTTTCTTAGACTATATGGAAGCAATATATACAAAGATTTCAACCGTCTACGTGTTCCAATCATTGTTCTACTTGTCGAAATTTACAAATAATTTCTTTTAAAGGATTAACAATGGGGCTCGTTGTTCACTTAAACTTGAAGAACAATAAATTGGCGAATTGTACTGTTTGGATGCTTTGCATATATGCTTCTTAGACTATATAGAAGCAATATATACAAAGAATTCAACCGTCTACCTGTTCCATTCATTGTTCTACTTGTCGAAATTTACAAATAATTTCCGTTAAAGTATTAACAATGGGGCTCGTAGTTCACTTAAACTTGAAGATCAAATAATTGGCGAATTGTACTGTGTGGATGATTTGCAGATATGTTTCTTAGACTATATAGAAGCAATATATACAATGATTTCAACCGTCTACCTGTTCCATTCATTGTTCTACTTGTCGAAAGTTAGAAATAATTTCCGTTAAGGGATTAACAATGGGAATCGTAGTTTACTTAAACTTGAAGAACAAGAAATTGGCGAATTGTACTGTTTGGATGATTTGCATATATGTTTCTTAGACTATATAGAAGCAATATATACAATGATTTCAACAGTCTACCTGTTCAATTCATTGTTCTACTTGTCGAAATTTACAAATAATTTCCTTTAAAGGATTAACAATGGGGCTCGTAGTTCACTTAAACTTGAAGAACAAAAAATTGGCGAATGGTACTGTTTGGATGCTTTGCATATATGTTTCTTAGACTATATAGAAGCAATATATACAAAGATTTCAACCGTCTACCTGTTCCATTCATTGTTCTACTTGTTTAAAGTTACAAATAATTTCCGATAAAGGATTAACAATGGGGCTCATTGTTCACTTAAACTTGAAGAACAAAAAATTGGCGAATGGTACTGTTTGGATGCTTTGCATATATGTTTCTTAGACTATATAGAAGCAATATGTACATTGATTTCAACCGTCTACCTGTTCCACTTATTGTTCTACTTGTCGCAAGTTACAAATAATTTCCGTTAAAGTATTAACAATGGGGCTCGTAGTTCACTTAAACATGAAGATGAAATAATTGGCGAATTGTACTGTTTGGATTCTTTGCATATATGTTTCTTAGATTATATAGAAGCAATATATACAAAGATATCAACCGTCTACCTGTTCCATTCATTGTTCTACTTGTCGAAAATTACAAATAATTTCCGATAAAGGATTAACCATTGGGGCTCATTGTTCACTAAACTTGAAGAACAAAAAATTGGCGAATGGTACTGTTTGGATGCTTTGCATATATGTTTCTTAGACTATATAGAAGCAATATATACAAAGATTTCAACCGTCTACCTGTTCCATTCATTGTTCTACTTGTCGAAAGTTACAATTAATTTCCGTTAAAGGATTAACAATGGGGCTCGTAGTTCACTTAAACTTGAAGTACAAAAAATTGGCGAATTGTACTGTTTGGATGCTTTGCATATATGTTTCGTAGACTATATAGAAGCAATATATACAAATATTTCAACCGTCTAACTGTTCCATTCATTGTTCTACTTGTCGAAAATTACAAATAATTTCCGATAAAGGATTAACCATTGGGGCTCATTGTTCACTTAAACTTGAAGAACAAAAAAGTGGCGAATGGTACTGTTTGGATGCTTTGCATATATGTTTCTTAGACTATAAGGAAGCAATATATACATTGATTTCGACCGTCTACCTGTTCCATTCATTGTTCTACTTGTCGAAAGTTACAAATAATTTCCTTTAAAGGATTAACAATGGGGCTCATTGTTCACTTAAACTTGAAGAACAAAAAATTGGCGAATTGTACTGTTTGGATGCTTTGCATATATGTTTCTCATACTATATAGAAGCAATATATACAATGATTTCAACAGTCTACCTGTTCCATTCATTGTTCTACTTGTCGAAATTTACAAATAATTTCCGATAAAGTATTAACCATTGGGGCTCATTGTTCACTTAAACTTGAAGAACTAAAAATTGGCGAATTGTACTGTTTGGATGCTTTGCATATATGTTTCTTAGACTATATACAAGCAATATATACAAAGATTTCAACCGTCTACCTGTTCCATTCATTGTTCTACTTGTCGAAAGTTACAAATAATTTCCGATAAAGGATTAACCATTGGGGCTCTTTGTTCACTTAAACTTGAAGAACAAAAAATTGGCGAATGGTACTGTTTGGATGCTTTGCATATATGTTTCTTATACTATATAGAAGCAATATATACAAAGATTTCAACCGTCTACCTGTTCCATTCACTGTTCTACTTGTCGAAAGTTACAAATAATTTCCGTTCAGGGATTATCAATGGGGATCGTAGTTTACTTAAACTTGAAGAACAAAAAATTGGCGAATTGTACTGTTTGTATGCTTTGCATAAATGTTTCTTAGACTATATAGAAGCAATATATACAATCATTTCAACAGTCTACCTGTTCCATTCATTGTTCTACTTGTCGAAAGTCACAAATAATTTCCTTTAAAGGATTAACAATGGAGCTCGCAGTTCACTTAAACTTGAAGAACAAAAAATTGGCGAATGGTACTGTTTGGATGCTTTGCATATATGTTTCTTATACTATATAGAAGCAATAGATTCAAAGATTTCAACCGTCTACCTGTTCCATTCAATGTTCTACTTGTCGAAAGTTACAAATAATTTCCGTTTCATGATTATCAATGGGGCTCGTAGTTCACTTAAACTTGAAGAACAAAAAATTGGCGAATGGTACTGTTTGGATGCTTTGCATATATGTTTCTTAGACTATATAGAAGCAATATATACAAAGATTTCAACCGTCTACCTGTTCCATTCATTGTTCTACTTGTCGAAAGTTACAATTAATTTCCGTTAAAGGATTAACAATGGGGCTCGTAGTTCACTTAAACTTGAAGTACAAAAAATTGGCGAATTGTACTGTTTGTATGCTTTGCATAAATGTTTCTTAGACTATATAGAAGCAATATATACAATGATTTCAACAGTCTACCTGTTCCATTCATTGTTCTACTTGTCGAAAGTCACAAATAATTTCCTTTAAAGGATTAACAATGGAGCTCGCAGTTCACTTAAACTTGAAGAACAAAAAATTGGCGAATTGTACTGTTTGGATGCTTTGCGTACATGTTTCTTAGACTATATGGAAGCAATATATACAAAGATTTCAACCGTCTACGTGTTCCAATCATTGTTCTACTTGTCGAAATTTACAGATAATTTCCTTTAAAGGATTAACAATGGGGCTCGTTGTTCACTTAAACTTGAAGAACAAAAAAGTGGCGAATGGTACTGTTTGGATGCTTTGCATATATGTTTCTTAGACTATAAGGAAGCAATATATACATTGATTTCAACCGTCTACCTGTTCCATTCATTGTTCTACTTGTCGCAAGTTACAAATAATTTCCGTTAAAGTATTAACAATGGGGCTCGTAGTTCACTTAAACTTGAAGATCAAATAATTGGCGAATTGTACTGTTTGGATGATTTGCATATATGTTTCTTAGACTATATGGAAGCAATATATACAAAGATTTCAACCGTCTACGTGTTCCAATCATTGTTCTACTTGTCGAAAGTTACAAATAATTTCCGATAAAGGATTAACAATGGGGCTCATTGTTCACTTAAACTTGAAGAACAAAAAATTGGCGAATGGTACTGTTTGGATGCTTTGCATATATGTTTCTTAGACTATATGGAAGCAATATATACAAAGATTTCAACCGTGTGCGTGTTCCAATCATTGTTCTAATTGTAGAAAGTTACAATTAATTTCCGTTAAAGGATTAACAATGGGGCTCGTAGTTCACTTAAACTTGAAGAACAAAAATTTGGCGAATTGTACTGTTTGGATGCTTTGCATATATGTTTCGTAGGTTATATAGAAGCAATATATACAATGATTTCAACCGTCTACCTGTTCCATTCATTGTTCTACTTGTCGAAAATTAGAAATAATTTCCGATAAAGGATTAACCATTGGGGCTCATTGTTCACTAAACTTGAAGAACAAAAAATTGTCGAATTGTACTGTTTGGATGCTTTGCATATATGTTTCTTAGACTATATAGAAGCAATATATACAATGATTTCAACCGTCTACCTGTTCCATTCATTGTTCTACTTGTCGAAAGTTACAAATAATTTCCGTCAAGGGATTAACAATGGGGATCGTAGTTTACTTAAACTTGAAGAACAAAAAATTGGCGAATTGTACTGTTTGGATGCTTTGCATATATGTTTCTTAGACTATTTAGAAGCAATATATACAATGATTTCAACAGTCTACCTGTTCCATTCATTGTTCTACTTGTCGAAATTTACAAATAATTTCCTTTAAAGGATTAACAATGGGGCTCGTAGTTCACTTAAACTTGAGGAACAAAAAATTGGCGAATGGTACTGTTTGGATGCTTTGCATATATGTTTCTTAGACTATATAGAAGCAATATATACATAGATTTCAACCATCTACCTGTTCCATTCATTGTTCTACTTGTCGAAAGTTACAAATAATTTCCGATAACGGATTAACCATTGGGGCTCATTCTTCACTTAAACTTGAAGAGCAAAAAATTGGCGAATTGTACTGTTTGGATGCTTTGCATATATGTTTCTTATACTATAAAGAAGCAATATATACAAAGATTTCAACCGTCTACCTGTTCCATTCACTGTTCTACTTGTCGAAAGTTACAAATAATTTCCGTTAAGGGTTTAACAATGGGGATCGTAGTTCACTTAAACTTGAAGAACAAAAAATTGGCGAATTGTACTGTTTGGATGCTTTGCGTACATGTTTCTTAGACTATATGGAAGCAATATATACAAAGATTTCAACCGTCTACGTGTTCCAATCATTGTTCTACTTGTCGAAATTTACAAATAATTTCCTTTAAAGGATTAACAATGGGGCTCGTTGTTCACTTAAACTTGAAGAACAAAAAAGTGGCGAATGGTACTGTTTGGATGCTTTGCATATAAATTTCTTAGACTATATAGAAGCAATATATACAAAGATTTCAACCGTCTACCTGTTCCATTCATTGTTCTACTTGTCGAAAGTTACAATTAATTTCCGTTAAAGGATTAACAATGGGGCTCGAAGTTCACTTAAACTTGAAGTACAAAAAATTGGCGAATTGTACTGTTTGGATGCTTTGCATATATGTTTCGTAGACTATATAGAAGCAATATATACAAATATTTCAACCGTCTAACAGTTCCATTCATTGTTCTACTTGTCGAAAATTACAAATAATTTCCGATAAAGGATTAACCATTGGGGCTCATTGTTCACTTAAACTTGAAGAACAAAAAAGTGGCGAATGGTACTGTTTGGATGCTTTGCATAAATGTTTCTTAGACTATATGGAAGCAATATATACAAAGATTTCAACCGTCTGCGTGTTCCAATCATTGTTCTAATTGTAGAAAGTTACAATTAATTTCCGTTAAAGGATTAACAATGGGGATCGTAGTTTACTTAAACTTGAAGAACAAAAAATTGGCGAATTGTACTGTTTGTATGCTTTGCATAAATGTTTCTTAGACTATATAGAAGCAATATATACAATGATTTCAACAGTCTACCTGTTCCATTCATTGTTCTACTTGTCGAAAGTCACAAATAATTTCCTTTAAAGGATTAACAATGGAGCTCGCAGTTCACTTAAACTTGAAGAACAAAAAATTGGCGAATTGTACTGTTTGGATGCTTTGCGTACATGTTTCTTAGACTATATGGAAGCAATATATACAAAGATTTCAACCGTCTACGTGTTCCAATCATTGTTCTACTTGTCGAAATTTACAGATAATTTCCTTTAAAGGATTAACAATGGGGCTCGTTGTTCACTTAAACTTGAAGAACAAAAAAGTGGCGAATGGTACTGTTTGGATGCTTTGCATATATGTTTCTTAGACTATAAGGAAGCAATATATACATTGATTTCAACCGTCTACCTGTTCCATTCATTGTTCTACTTGTCGCAAGTTACAAATAATTTCCGTTAAAGTATTAACAATGGGGCTCGTAGTTCACTTAAACTTGAAGATCAAATAATTGGCGAATTGTACTGTTTGGATGATTTGCATATATGTTTCTTAGACTATATGGAAGCAATATATACAAAGATTTCAACCGTCTACGTGTTCCAATCATTGTTCTACTTGTCGAAAGTTACAAATAATTTCCGATAAAGGATTAACAATGGGGCTCATTGTTCACTTAAACTTGAAGAACAAAAAATTGGCGAATGGTACTGTTTGGATGCTTTGCATATATGTTTCTTAGACTATATGGAAGCAATATATACAAAGATTTCAACCGTGTGCGTGTTCCAATCATTGTTCTAATTGTAGAAAGTTACAATTAATTTCCGTTAAAGGATTAACAATGGGGCTCGTAGTTCACTTAAACTTGAAGAACAAAAATTTGGCGAATTGTACTGTTTGGATGCTTTGCATATATGTTTCGTAGGTTATATAGAAGCAATATATACAATGATTTCAACCGTCTACCTGTTCCATTCATTGTTCTACTTGTCGAAAATTAGAAATAATTTCCGATAAAGGATTAACCATTGGGGCTCATTGTTCACTAAACTTGAAGAACAAAAAATTGTCGAATTGTACTGTTTGGATGCTTTGCATATATGTTTCTTAGACTATATAGAAGCAATATATACAATGATTTCAACCGTCTACCTGTTCCATTCATTGTTCTACTTGTCGAAAGTTACAAATAATTTCCGTCAAGGGATTATCAATGGGGATCGTAGTTTACTTAAACTTGAAGTACAAAAAATTGGCGAATTGTACTGTTTGGATGCTTTGCATATATGTTTCTTAGACTATTTAGAAGCAATATATACAATGATTTCAACAGTCTACCTGTTCCATTCATTGTTCTACTTGTCGAAATTTACAAATAATTTCCTTTAAAGGATTAACAATGGGGCTCGTAGTTCACTTAAACTTGAGGAACAAAAAATTGGCGAATGGTACTGTTTGGATGCTTTGCATATATGTTTCTTAGACTATATAGAAGCAATATATACATAGATTTCAACCATCTACCTGTTCCATTCATTGTTCTACTTGTCGAAAGTTACAAATAATTTCCGATAACGGATTAACCATTGGGGCTCATTCTTCACTTAAACTTGAAGAGCAAAAAATTGGCGAATTGTACTGTTTGGATGCTTTGCATATATGTTTCTTATACTATAAAGAAGCAATATATACAAAGATTTCAACCGTCTACCTGTTCCATTCACTGTTCTACTTGTCGAAAGTTACAAATAATTTCCGTTAAGGGTTTAACAATGGGGATCGTAGTTCACTTAAACTTGAAGAACAAAAAATTGGCGAATTGTACTGTTTGGATGCTTTGCGTACATGTTTCTTAGACTATATGGAAGCAATATATACAAAGATTTCAACCGTCTACGTGTTCCAATCATTGTTCTACTTGTCGAAATTTACAAATAATTTCCTTTAAAGGATTAACAATGGGGCTCGTTGTTCACTTAAACTTGAAGAACAAAAAAGTGGCGAATGGTACTGTTTGGATGCTTTGCATATAAATTTCTTAGACTATATAGAAGCAACATATACAAAGATTTCAACCGTCTACCTGTTCTATTCATTGTTCTACTTGTAGAAAGTTACAAATAATTTCCGTTTCATGATTATCAATGGGGCTCGTAGTTCACTTAAACTTGAAGAACAAAAAATTGGCGAATGGTACTGTTTGGATGCTTTGCATATATGTTTCTTAGACTATATAGAAGCAATATATACAAAGATTTCAACCGTCTACCTGTTCCATTCATTGTTCTACTTGTCGAAAGTTACAATTAATTTCCGTTAAAGGATTAACAATGGGGCTCGTAGTTCACTTAAACTTGAAGTACAAAAAATTGGCGAATTGTACTGTTTGGATGCTTTGCATATATGTTTCGTAGACTATATAGAAGCAATATATACAAATATTTCAACCGTCTAACAGTTCCATTCATTGTTCTACTTGTCGAAAATTACAAATAATTTCCGATAAAGGATTAACCATTGGGGCTCATTGTTCACTTAAACTTGAAGAACAAAAAAGTGGCGAATGGTACTGTTTGGATGCTTTGCATAAATGTTTCTTAGACTATATGGAAGCAATATATACAAAGATTTCAACCGTCTGCGTGTTCCAATCATTGTTCTAATTGTAGAAAGTTACAATTAATTTCCGTTAAAGGATTAACAATGGGGATCGTAGTTTACTTAAACTTGAAGAACAAAAAATTGGCGAATTGTACTGTTTGTATGCTTTGCATAAATGTTTCTTAGACTATATAGAAGCAATATATACAATGATTTCAACAGTCTACCTGTTCCATTCATTGTTCTACTTGTCGAAAGTCACAAATAATTTCCTTTAAAGGATTAACAATGGAGCTCGCAGTTCACTTAAACTTGAAGAACAAAAAATTGGCGAATTGTACTGTTTGGATGCTTTGCGTACATGTTTCTTAGACTATATGGAAGCAATATATACAAAGATTTCAACCGTCTACGTGTTCCAATCATTGTTCTACTTGTCGAAATTTACAGATAATTTCCTTTAAAGGATTAACAATGGGGCTCGTTGTTCACTTAAACTTGAAGAACAAAAAAGTGGCGAATGGTACTGTTTGGATGCTTTGCATATATGTTTCTTAGACTATAAGGAAGCAATATATACATTGATTTCAACCGTCTACCTGTTCCATTCATTGTTCTACTTGTCGCAAGTTACAAATAATTTCCGTTAAAGTATTAACAATGGGGCTCGTAGTTCACTTAAACTTGAAGATCAAATAATTGGCGAATTGTACTGTTTGGATGATTTGCATATATGTTTCTTAGACTATATGGAAGCAATATATACAAAGATTTCAACCGTCTACGTGTTCCAATCATTGTTCTACTTGTCGAAAGTCACAAATAATTTCCTTTAAAGGATTAACAATGGAGCTCGCAGTTCACTTAAACTTGAAGAACAAAAAATTGGCGAATTGTACTGTTTGGATGCTTTGCGTACATGTTTCTTAGACTATATGGAAGCAATATATACAAAGATTTCAACCGTCTACGTGTTCCAATCATTGTTCTACTTGTCGAAATTTACAGATAATTTCCTTTAAAGGATTAACAATGGGGCTCGTTGTTCACTTAAACTTGAAGAACAAAAAAGTGGCGAATGGTACTGTTTGGATGCTTTGCATATATGTTTCTTAGACTATAAGGAAGCAATATATACATTGATTTCAACCGTCTACCTGTTCCATTCATTGTTCTACTTGTCGCAAGTTACAAATAATTTCCGTTAAAGTATTAACAATGGGGCTCGTAGTTCACTTAAACTTGAAGATCAAATAATTGGCGAATTGTACTGTTTGGATGATTTGCATATATGTTTCTTAGACTATATGGAAGCAATATATACAAAGATTTCAACCGTCTACGTGTTCCAATCATTGTTCTACTTGTCGAAAGTTACAAATAATTTCCGATAAAGGATTAACAATGGGGCTCATTGTTCACTTAAACTTGAAGAACAAAAAATTGGCGAATGGTACTGTTTGGATGCTTTGCATATATGTTTCTTAGACTATATGGAAGCAATATATACAAAGATTTCAACCGTGTGCGTGTTCCAATCATTGTTCTAATTGTAGAAAGTTACAATTAATTTCCGTTAAAGGATTAACAATGGGGCTCGTAGTTCACTTAAACTTGAAGAACAAAAATTTGGCGAATTGTACTGTTTGGATGCTTTGCATGTATGTTTCGTAGGTTATATAGAAGCAATATATACAATGATTTCAACCGTCTACCTGTTCCATTCATTGTTCTACTTGTCGAAAATTAGAAATAATTTCCGATAAAGGATTAACCATTGGGGCTCATTGTTCACTTAAACTTGAAGAACTAAAAATTGGCGAATTGTACTGTTTGGATGCTTTGCATATATGTTTCTTAGACTATATAGAAGCAATATATACAAAGATTTCAACCGTCTACCTGTTCCATTCATTGTTCTACTTGTCGAAAGTTACAAATAATTTCCGATAAAGGATTAACCATTGGGGCTCTTTGTTCACTTAAACTTGAAGAACAAAAAATTGGCGAATGGTACTGTTTGGATGCTTTGCATATATGTTTCTTATACTATATAGAAGCAATATATACAAAGATTTCAACCGTCTACCTGTTCCATTCACTGTTCTACTTGTCGAAATTTACAAATAATTTCCGTTAAGGGATTAACAATGGGGATCGTAGTTTACTTAAACTTGAAGAACAAAAAATTGGCGAATTGTACTGTTTGTATGCTTTGCATAAATGTTTCTTAGACTATATAGAAGCAATATATACAATGATTTCAACAGTCTACCTGTTCCATTCATTGTTCTACTTGTCGAAAGTCACAAATAATTTCCTTTAAAGGATTAACAATGGAGCTCGCAGTTCACTTAAACTTGAAGAACAAAAAATTGGCGAATGGTACTGTTTGGATGCTTTGCATATATGTTTCTTATACTATATAGAAGCAATAGATTCAAAGATTTCAACCGTCTACCTGTTCCATTCAATGTTCTACTTGTCGAAAGTTACAAATAATTTCCGTTTCATGATTATCAATGGGGCTCGTAGTTCACTTAAACTTGAAGAACAAAAAATTGGCGAATGGTACTGTTTGGATGCTTTGCATATATGTTTCTTAGACTATATAGAAGCAATATATACAAAGATTTCAACCGTCTACCTGTTCCATTCATTGTTCTACTTGTCGAAAGTTACAATTAATTTCCGTTAAAGGATTAACAATGGGGCTCGTAGTTCACTTAAACTTGAAGTACAAAAAATTGGCGAATTGTACTGTTTGGATGCTTTGCATATATGTTTCGTAGACTATATAGAAGCAATATATACAAATATTTCAACCGTCTAACAGTTCCATTCATTGTTCTACTTGTCGAAAATTACAAATAATTTCCGATAAAGGATTAACCATTGGGGCTCATTGTTCACTTAAACTTGAAGAACAAAAAAGTGGCGAATGGTACTGTTTGGATGCTTTGCATAAATGTTTCTTAGACTATATGGAAGCAATATATACAAAGATTTCAACCGTCTGCGTGTTCCAATCATTGTTCTAATTGTAGAAAGTTACAATTAATTTCCGTTAAAGGATTAACAATGGGGATCGTAGTTTACTTAAACTTGAAGAACAAAAAATTGGCGAATTGTACTGTTTGTATGCTTTGCATAAATGTTTCTTAGACTATATAGAAGCAATATATACAATGATTTCAACAGTCTACCTGTTCCATTCATTGTTCTACTTGTCGAAAGTCACAAATAATTTCCTTTAAAGGATTAACAATGGAGCTCGCAGTTCACTTAAACTTGAAGAACAAAAAATTGGCGAATTGTACTGTTTGGATGCTTTGCGTACATGTTTCTTAGACTATATGGAAGCAATATATACAAAGATTTCAACCGTCTACGTGTTCCAATCATTGTTCTACTTGTCGAAATTTACAGATAATTTCCTTTAAAGGATTAACAATGGGGCTCGTTGTTCACTTAAACTTGAAGAACAAAAAAGTGGCGAATGGTACTGTTTGGATGCTTTGCATATATGTTTCTTAGACTATAAGGAAGCAATATATACATTGATTTCAACCGTCTACCTGTTCCATTCATTGTTCTACTTGTCGCAAGTTACAAATAATTTCCGTTAAAGTATTAACAATGGGGCTCGTAGTTCACTTAAACTTGAAGATCAAATAATTGGCGAATTGTACTGTTTGGATGATTTGCATATATGTTTCTTAGACTATATGGAAGCAATATATACAAAGATTTCAACCGTCTACGTGTTCCAATCATTGTTCTACTTGTCGAAAGTTACAAATAATTTCCGATAAAGGATTAACAATGGGGCTCATTGTTCACTTAAACTTGAAGAACAAAAAATTGGCGAATGGTACTGTTTGGATGCTTTGCATATATGTTTCTTAGACTATATGGAAGCAATATATACAAAGATTTCAACCGTGTGCGTGTTCCAATCATTGTTCTAATTGTAGAAAGTTAGAATTAATTTCCGTTAAAGGATTAACAATGGGGCTCGTAGTTCACTTAAACTTGAAGAACAAAAATTTGGCGAATTGTACTGTTTGGATGCTTTGCATATATGTTTCGTAGGTTATATAGAAGCAATATATACAATGATTTCAACCGTCTACCTGTTCCATTCATTGTTCTACTTGTCGAAAATTAGAAATAATTTCCGATAAAGGATTAACCATTGGGGCTCATTGTTCACTAAACTTGAAGAACAAAAAATTGTCGAATTGTACTGTTTGGATGCTTTGCATATATGTTTCTTAGACTATATAGAAGCAATATATACAATGATTTCAACCGTCTACCTGTTCCATTCATTGTTCTACTTGTCGAAAGTTACAAATAATTTCCGTCAAGGGATTAACAATGGGGATCGTAGTTTACTTAAACTTGAAGAACAAAAAATTGGCGAATTGTACTGTTTGGATGCTTTGCATATATGTTTCTTAGACTATTTAGAAGCAATATATACAATGATTTCAACAGTCTACCTGTTCCATTCATTGTTCTACTTGTCGAAATTTACAAATAATTTCCTTTAAAGGATTAACAATGGGGCTCGTAGTTCACTTAAACTTGAGGAACAAAAAATTGGCGAATGGTACTGTTTGGATGCTTTGCATATATGTTTCTTAGACTATATAGAAGCAATATATACATAGATTTCAACCATCTACCTGTTCCATTCATTGTTCTACTTGTCGAAAGTTACAAATAATTTCCGATAACGGATTAACCATTGGGGCTCATTCTTCACTTAAACTTGAAGAGCAAAAAATTGGCGAATTGTACTGTTTGGATGCTTTGCATATATGTTTCTTATACTATAAAGAAGCAATATATACAAAGATTTCAACCGTCTACCTGTTCCATTCACTGTTCTACTTGTCGAAAGTTACAAATAATTTCCGTTAAGGGTTTAACAATGGGGATCGTAGTTCACTTAAACTTGAAGAACAAAAAATTGGCGAATTGTACTGTTTGGATGCTTTGCGTACATGTTTCTTAGACTATATGGAAGCAATATATACAAAGATTTCAACCGTCTACGTGTTCCAATCATTGTTCTACTTGTCGAAATTTACAAATAATTTCCTTTAAAGGATTAACAATGGGGCTCGTTGTTCACTTAAACTTGAAGAACAAAAAAGTGGCGAATGGTACTGTTTGGATGCTTTGCATATATGTTTCTTAGACTATAAAGAAGCAATATATTCATTGATTTCAACCGTCTACCTGTTCCATTCATTGTTCTACTTGTCGCGAGTTACAAATAATTTCCCTTAAAGTATTAACAATGGGGCTCGTAGTTCACTTAAACTTGAAGATCAAATAATCGGCGAATTGTACTGTTTGGATGATTTGCATATATGTTTCTTAGACTATATAGAAGCAATATATACAAAGATTTCAACCGTCTACCTGTTCCATTCATTGTTCTACTTGCCGAAATTTACAAATAATTTCCTTTAAAGGATTAACAATGGGGCTCGTAGTTCACTTAAACTTGAAGAGAAAAAAATTTTCGAATTGTACTGTTTGGATGCTTTGCATATATGTTTCTTAGACTATATAGAAGCAATATATACAATGATTTCAACCGTCTACCTGTTCCATTCATTGTTCTACTTGTCGAAATTTACAAATAATTTCCGATAAAGGATTAACCATTGGGGCTCATTGTTCACTTAAACTTGAAGAACAAAAAATTGGCGAATTGTACTGTTTGGATGCTTTGCATATATGTTTCTTAGACTATATAGAAGCAATATATACAAAGATTTCAACCGTCTACCTGTTCCATTCATTGTTCTACTTGTCGAAAGTTACAAATAATTTCCGATAAAGGATTAACCATTGGGGCTCATTGTTCACTTAAACTTGAAGAACAAAAAATTGGCGAATGGTACTGTTTGGATGCTTTGCATATATGTTTCTTAGACTATATAGAAGCAATATATACAAAGATTTCAACCGTCTACCTTTTGCATTCATTGTTCTTCTTGTCGAAAGTTACAAATAATTTCCGATAACGGATTAACCATTGGGGCTCATTGTTCACTTAAACTTGAAGAACAAAAAATTGGCGAGTGGTACTGTTTGGATGCTTTGCATATATGTTTCTTAGACTATATAGAAGCAATATATACAAAGATTTCAACCGTCTACCATTTCCATTCATTGTTCCTCTTGTCGAAAGTTACAAATAATTTCCGATAACGGATTCACCATTGGGGCTCATTGTTCACTTAAACTTGAAGAACAAAAAATTGGCGAATTGTACTTTTTGGGTGCTTTGCATATATGTTTCTTATACTATATAGAAGCAATATATACAAAGATTTCAATCGTCTACCTGTTCCATTCACAGTTCTACATGTCGAAAGTTACAAATAATTTCCGTTAAGGGATTAACAATGGGGATCGTAGTTCACTTAAACTTGAAGAACAAAAAATTGGCGAATTGTACTGTTTGGATGCTTTGCGTACATCTTTCTTAGACTATATAGAAGCAATATATACAATGATTTCAATCGTCTACCTGTTCCATTCACAGCTCTACTTGTCGAAAATTACAAATAATTTCCGATAATGGATTAACAATGGGGCTCATTTTCACTTAAACTTGAAGAACAAAAAATTGGAGAATTGTACTGTTTGGATGCTTTGCATATATGTTTCGTAGACTATATAGAAGCAATATATACAAATATTTCAACCGTCTAACTGTTCCATTCATTGTTCTACTCGTCGAAAATTGCAAATAATTTCCGATAAAGTATTAACCATTGGTGCTCATTGTTCACTTAAACTTGAAGAACAAAAAATTGGCGAATGGTACTGTTTGGATGCTTTGCATATATGTTTCTTTGACTATATAGAAGCAATATATACAAAGATTTCAACCGTCTACCTGTTCCATTCACTGTTCTACTTGTCGAAAGTTACAAATAATTTCCGTTAAGGGATTAACAATGGGGATCGTAGTTCACTTAAACTTGAAGAACAAAAAATTGGCGAATTGTACTGTTTGGATGCTTTGCGTACATGTTTCTTAGACTATATAGAAGCAATATATACAAAGATTTCAACCGTCTACCTGTTCCATTCATTGTTCTACTTGTCGAAAGTTACAAATAATTTCCGATAAAGGATTAACCATTGGGGCTCTTTGTTCACTTAAACTTGTAGAACAAAAAATTGGCGAATGGTACTGTTTGGATGCTTTGCATATATGTTTCTGAGACTATATAGAAGCAATATATACAAAGATTTCAACCGTCTACCTGTTCCATTCACAGTTCTACTTGTCGAAAATTACAAATAATTTCCGATAATGGATTAACAATGGGGCTCATTTTCACTTAAACTTGAAGAACAAAAAATTGGCGAATGGTACTGTTTGGATGCTTTGCATATATGTTTCTTTGACTATATAGAAGCAATATATACAAAGATTTCAACCGTCTACCTGTTCCATTCACTGTTCTACTTGTCGAAAGTTACAAATAATTTCCGTTAAGGGATTAACAATGGGGATCGTAGTTCACTTAAACTTGAAGAACAAAAAATTGGCGAATTGTACTGTTTGGATGCTTTGCGTACATGTTTCTTAGACTATATAGAAGCAATATATACAAAGATTTCAACCGTCTACCTGTTCCGTTCATTGTTCTACTTGTCGAAAGTTACAAATAATTTCCGATAAAGGATTAACCATTGGGGCTCTTTGTTCACTTAAACTTGTAGAACAAAAAATTGGCGAATGGTACTGTTTGGATGCTTTGCATATATGTTTCTTAGACTATATAGAAGCAATATATGCAATGATTTCAACCGTCTACCTGTTCCATTCATTGTTCTACTTGTCGAAATTTACAAATAATTTCCGTTAAGGGATTAACAATGGGGATCGTAGTTTACTTAAACTTGAAGAACAAAAAATTGGCGAATTGTACTGTTTGGATGCTTTGCATATATGTTTCTTAGACTATATAGAAGCAATATATACAAAGATTTCAACCGTCTACCTGTTCCATTCATTGTTCTACTTGTCGAAAGTTACAAATAATTTCCGATAACGGATTAACCATTGGGGCTCATTGTTCACTTAAACTTGAAGAACAAAAAATTGGCGAATGGTACTGTTTGGATACTTTGCATATATGTTTCTTAGATTATATAGAAGCAATATATACAAAGATTTCAACCGTCTACCTGTTCATTCATTGTTCTACTTGTCGAAAATTACAAATAATTTCCGATAAAGGATTAACCATTGGGGCTCATTGTTCACTAAACTTGAAGAACAAAAAATTCAACCGTCTACCTGTTCCATTCATTGTTCTACTTGTCGAAAGTTACAAATAATTTCCGTCAAGGGATTAACAATGGGGATCGTAGTTTACTTAAACTTGAAGAACAAAAAATTGGCGAATTGTACTGTTTGGATGCTTTGCATATATGTTTCTTAGACTATTTAGAAGCAATATATACAATGATTTCAACAGTCTACCTGTTCCATTCATTGTTCTACTTGTCGAAATTTACAAATAATTTCCTTTAAAGGATTAACAATGGGGCTCGTAGTTCACTTAAACTTGAAGAACAAAAAATTGGCGAATGGTACTGTTTGGATGCTTTGCATATATGTTTCTTAGACTATATAGAAGCAATATATACAAAGATTTCAACCATCTACCTGTTCCATTCATTGTTCTACTTGTCGAAATTTACAAATAATTTCCGATAAAGGATTAACCATTGGGTCTCATTGTTCACTTAAACTTGAAGAACAAAAAATTGGCGAATTGTACTGTTTGGATGCTTTGCATATATGTTTCATAGACTATATAGAAGCAATATATACAAAGATTTCAACCGTCTACCTGTTCCATTCATTGTTCTACTTGTCGAAAGTTACAAATAATTTCCTTTAAAGGATTAACAATGGGGCTCGTTGTTCACTTAAACTTGAAGAACAATAAATTGGCGAATTGTGCTGTTTGGATGCTTTGCATATATGTTTCTTAGACTATATAGAAGCAATATATACAAAGATTTCAACCGTCTACCTGTTCCATTCATTGTTCTACTTGTCGAAAGTTACAAATAATTTCCGATAACGGATTAACCATTGGGGCTCATTGTTCACTTAAACTTGAAGAACAAAAAATTGTCGAATGGTACTGTTTGGATGCTTTGCATATATGTTTCGTAGGCTATATAGAAGCAATATACACAATGATTTCAACCGTCTACCTGATCCATTCATTGTTTTACTTGTCGAAATTTACAAATAATTTCCTTTAAAGGATTAACAATGGGGCTCGTAGTTCACTTAAACTTGAAGAACAAAAAATTGGCGAATTGTACTGTTTGGATGCTTTGCATATGTGTTTCTTAGACTATTTAGAAGCACTATATAGAAAGATTTCACCCGTCTACCTGTACTATTCATTGTTCTACTTGTAGAAAGTTACAAATAATTTCCATTTCATGATTATCAATGGGGCTCGCTGTTCACTTAAACTTGAAGATCAAAAAATTGGCGATTGTTACTGTTTAGATGCTTTGCATATAGGTTTCTTAGACTATATAGAAGCAACATATACAAAGATTTCAATCGTCTACCTGTACTATTCATTGTTCTACTTGTAGAAAGTTACAATTAATTTCCATTTCATGATTATCAATGGGGCTCGCTGTTCACTTAAACTTGAAGATCAAAAAATTGGCGATTGTTACTGTTTAGATGCTTTGCATATAGGTTTCTTAGACTATATAGAAGCAACATATACAAAGATTTCAACCGTCTACCTGTTCTGTTCATTGTTCTACTTGTAGAAAGTTACAAATAATTTCCGTTTCATGATTATCAATGGGGCTCGTTGTTCACTTAAACTTGAAGAACAAAAATTTGGCGAATGGTACTGTTTGAATGCTTTGCATATATGTTTCTTAGATTATATAGAAGCAATATATACAAAGATTTCAACCGTCTACCTGTACTATTCATTGTTCTACTTGTAGAAATTTACAAATAATTTCCATTTCATGATTATCAATGGGGCTCGCTGTTCACTTAAACTTGAAGAACAAAAAATTGGCGAATGGTACTGTTTGGATGCTTTGCATATATGTTTCTTAGACTATATAGAAGCAATATATACAAAGATTTCAACCGTCTACCTGTTCCATTCATTGTTCTACTTGTCGAAAGTTACAAATAATTTCCGATAACGGATTAACCATTGGGGCTCATTGTTCACTTAAACTTGAAGAACAAAAAATTGTCGAATGGTACTGTTTGGATGCTTTGCATATATGTTTCGTAGGCTATATAGAAGCAATATATACAATGATTTCAACCGTCTACCTGATCCATTCATTGTTTTACTTGTCGAAATTTACAAATAATTTCCTTTAAAGGATTAACAATGGGGCTCGTAGTTCACTTAAACTTGAAGAACAAAAAATTGGCGAATTGTACTGTTTGGATGCTTTGCATATGTGTTTCTTAGACTATTTAGAAGCACTATATAGGAAGATTTCACCCGTCTACCTGTACTATTCATTGTTCTACTTGTAGAATGTTACAAATAATTTCCATTTCATGATTATCAATGGGGCTCGCTGTTCACTTAAACTTGAAGATCAAAAAATTGGCGATTGTTACTGTTTAGATACTTTGCATATATGTTTCTTAGACTATTTAGAAGCAATATATACAAAGATTTCAACCGTCTACCTGTACTATTCATTGTTCTACTTGTAGAAAGTTACAAATAATTTCCATTTCATGATTATCAATGGGGCTCGCTGTTCACTTAAACTTGAAGATCAAAAAATTGGCGATTGTTACTGTTTAGATGCTTTGCATATAGGTTTCTTAGACTATATAGAAGAAACATATACAAAGATTTCAACAGTCTACCAGTTCTATTCATTGTTCTACTTGTAGAAAGTTACAAATAATTTCCATTTCATGATTATCAATGGGGCTCGCTGTTCACTTAAACTTGAAGATCAAAAAATTGGCGATTGTTACTGTTTAGATGCTTTGCATATAGGTTTCTTAGACTATATAGAAGCAACATATACAAAGATTTCAATCGTCTACCTGTACTATTCATTGTTCTACTTTTAGAAAGTTACAATTAATTTCCATTTCATGATTATCAATGGGGCTCGCTGTTCACTTAAACTTGAAGATCAAAAAATTGGCGATTGTTACTGTTTAGATGCTTTGCATATAGGTTTCTTAGACTATATAGAAGCAACATATACAAAGATTTCAACCGTCTACCTGTTCTGTTCATTGTTCTACTTGTAGAAAGTTACAAATAATTTCCGTTTCATGATTATCAATGGGGCTCGTTGTTCACTTAAACTTGAAGAACAAAAATTTGGCGAATGGTACTGTTTGAATGCTTTGCATATATGTTTCTTAGATTATATAGAAGCAATATATACAAAGATTTCAACCGTCTACCTGTACTATTCATTGTTCTACTTGTAGAAATTTACAAATAATTTCCATTTCATGATTATCAATGGGGCTCGCTGTTCACTTAAACTTGAAGAACAAAAAATTGGCGAATGGTACTGTTTGGATGCTTTGCATATATGTTTCTTAGACTATATAGAAGCAATATATACAAAGATTTCAACCGTCTACCTGTTCCATTCATTGTTCTACTTGTCGAAAGTTACAAATAATTTCCGATAACGGATTAACCATTGGGGCTCATTGTTCACTTAAACTTGAAGAACAAAAAATTGTCGAATGGTACTGTTTGGATGCTTTGCATATATGTTTCGTAGGCTATATAGAAGCAATATATACAATGATTTCAACCGTCTACCTGATCCATTCATTGTTTTACTTGTCGAAATTTACAAATAATTTCCTTTAAAGGATTAACAATGGGGCTCGTAGTTCACTTAAACTTGAAGAACAAAAAATTGGCGAATTGTACTGTTTGGATGCTTTGCATATGTGTTTCTTAGACTATTTAGAAGCACTATATAGGAAGATTTCACCCGTCTACCTGTACTATTCATTGTTCTACTTGTAGAAAGTTACAAATAATTTCCATTTCATGATTATCAATGGGGCTCGCTGTTCACTTAAACTTGAAGATCAAAAAATTGGCGATTGTTACTGTTTAGATACTATGCATATAGGTTTCTTAGACTATATAGAAGCAACATATACAAAGATTTCAACCGTCTACCTGTTCTATTCATTGTTCTACTTGTAGAAAGTTACAAATAATTTCCGTTTCATGATTATCAATGGGGCTCGTTGTTGACTTAAACTTGAAGAACAAAAAATTGGCGAATGGTACTGTTTGGATGCTTTGCATATATGTTTCTTAGATTATATAGAAGCAATATATACAAAGATTTCAACCGTCTACCTGTACTATTCATTGCTCTACTTGTAGAAAGTTACAAATAATTTCCATTTCATGATTATCAATGGGGCTCGCTGTTCACTTAAACTTGAAGATCAAAAAATTGGCGATTGTTACTGTTTTTAGATGCTTTGCATATAGGTTTCTTAGACTATATAGAAGCAATATATACAAAGAATTCAACCGTCTACCTGTTCCATTCATTGTTCTACTTGTAGAAAGTTATAAATAATTTCCATTTCATGATTATCAATGGGGCTCGCTGTTCACTTAAACTTGAAGATCAAAAAATTGGCGATTGTTACTGTTTAGATACTTTGCATATAGGTTTCTTAGACTATATAGAAGCAACATATACAAAGATTTCAACCGTCTACCTGTTCTATTCATTGTTCTACTTGTAGAAAGTTACAAATAATTTCCGTTTCATGATTATCAATGGGGCTCGTTGTTGACTTAAACTTGAAGAACAAAAAATTGGCGAATGGTACTGTTTGGATGCTTTGCATATATGTTTCTTAGATTATATAGAAGCAATATATACAAAGATTTCAACCGTCTACCTGTACTATTCATTGTTCTACTTGTAGAAAGTTACAAATAATTTCCATTTCATGATTATCAATGGGGCTCGCTGTTCACTTAAACTTGAAGAACAAAAAATTGGCGAATGGTACTGTTTGGATGCTTTGCATATATGTTTCTTAGATTATATAGAAGCAATATATACAAAGATTTCAACCGTCTACCTGTTCCATTCATTGTTCTACTTGTCGAAATTTACAAATAATTTCCTTTAAAGGATTAACAATGGGGCTCGTTGTTCACTTAAACTTGAAGATCAAAAAATTGGCGATTGTTACTGTTTAGATGCTTTGCATATATGTTTCTTAGATTATATAGAAGCAATATATACAATGATTTCAACCGTCTACCTATTCCATTCATTGTTCTACTTGTCGAAAGTTACAAATAATTTCCGTTAAGGGATTAACAATGGGGATCGTTGTTTACTTAAACTTGAAGAACAAAAAATTGGCGAATTGTACTGTTTGGATGCTTTGCATATATGTTTCTTAGACTATTTAGAAGCAATATATACAATGATTTCAACCGTCTACCTATTCCATTCATTGTTTTACTTGCCGAAATTTACAAATAATTTCCTTTAAAGGATTAACAATGGGGCTCGTAGTTCACTTAAACTTGAAGAACAAAAAATTGGCGAATGGTACTGTTTGGATGCTTTGCATATATGTTTCTTAGACTATATAGAAGCAATATATACAAAGATTTCAACCGTCTACGTGTTCCAATCATTGTTCTACTTGTAGAAAGTTACAATTAATTTCCGTTAAAGGATTAACAATGGGGCTCGTAGTTCACTTAAACTTGAAGATAAAAAAATTGGCGATTGTTACTGTTTAGACGCTTTGCATATATGTTTCTTAGATTATATAGAAGCAATATATACAAAGATTTCAACCGTCTACCTGTTCCATTCATTGTTCTACTAGTCGAAAGTTACAAATAAATTCCGTTAAGGGATTAACAATGGGGATCGTAGTTTACTTAAACTTGAAGAACAAGAAATTGGCGAATTGTACTGTTTGGATGCTTTGCATATATGTTTCTTAGACTATATAGAAGCAATATATACAATGATTTCAACAGTCTACATGTTCCATTCATTGTTCTACTTGTCGAAATTTACAAATAATTTCCTTTAAAGGATTAACAATGGGGCTCGTAGTTCACTTAAACTTGAAGAACAAAAAATTGGCGAATGGTACTGTTTGGATGCTTTGAATATATGTTTCTTAGATTATATAGAAGCAATATATACAAAGATTTCAACCGTCTACGTGTTCCAATCATTGTTCTACTTGTAGAAAGTTACAATTAATTTCCGTTAAAGGATTAACAATGGGGCTCGTAGTTCACTTAAACTTGAAGAACAAAAAATTGGCGAATTGTACTGTTTGGATGCTTTGCATATATGTTTCGTAGGCTATATAGAAGCAATATATACAATGATTTCAACCGTCTACCTGATCCATTCATTGTTCTACTTGTCGAAAATTACAAATAATTTCCGATAAAGGATTAACCATTGGGGCTCATTGTTCACTTAAACTTGAAGAACAAAACATTGGCGAATTGTACTGTTTGGATGCTTTGCATATATGTTTCGTAGGCTATATAGAAGCAATATATACAATGATTTCAACCGTCTACCTGATCCAATCATTGTTCTACTTGTCGAAATTTACAAATAATTTCCTTTAAAGGATTAACAATGGGGCTCGTAGTTCACTTAAACTTGAAGAACAAAAAATTGAAGAATTGTACTGTTTGGATGCTTTGCATATATGTTTCTTAGACTATATAGAAGCAATATATACAAAGAATTCAACCGTCTACTTGTTCCATTCATTGTTCTACTTGTAGAAAGTTACAAATAATTTCCATTTCATGATTATCAATGGGGCTCGCTGTTCACTTAAACTTGAAGAACAAAAATTTGGCGAATGGTACTGTTTGGATGCTTTGCATATATGTTTCTTAGATTATATAGAAGCAATATATACAAAGATTTCAACCGTCTACCTGTTCCATTCATTGTTCTACTTGTCGAAATTTACAAATAATTTCCTTTAAAGGATTAACAATGGGGCTCGTTGTTCACTTAAACTTGAAGAACAAAAAATTGAAGAATTGTACTGTTTGGATGCTTTGCATATATGTTTCTTAGACTATTTAGAAGCAATATATAGAAAGATATCACCCGTCTACCTGTACTATTCATTGTTCTACTTGTAGAAAGTTACAAATAATTTCCATTTCATGATTATCAATGGGGCTCGCTGTTAACTTAAACTTGAAGATCAAAAAATTGGCGATGGTTACTGTTTAGATGCTTTGCATATATGTTTCTTAGATTATATAGAAGCAATATATACAAAGATTTCAACCGTCTACCTGTTCCATTCATTGTTCTACTTGCCGAAATTTACAAATAATTTCCTTTAAAGGATTAACAATGGGGCTCGTAGTTCACTTAAACTTGAAGAGCAAAAAATTGAAGAATTGTACTGTTTGGATGCTTTGCATATATGTTTCTTAGACTATATAGAAGCAATATATACAAAGAATTCAACCGTCTACTTGTTCCATTCATTGTTCTACTTGTAGAAAGTTACAAATAATTTCCATTTCATGATTATCAATGGGGCTCGCTGTTCACTTAAACTTGAAGAACAAAAATTTGGCGAATGGTACTGTTTGGATGCTTTGCATATATGTTTCTTAGATTATATAGAAGCAATATATACAAAGATTTCAACCGTCTACCTGTTCCATTCATTGCTCTACTTGTCGAAATTTACAAATAATTTCCTTTAAAGGATTAACAATGGGGCTCGTTGTTCACTTAAACTTGAAGATCAAAAAATTGGCGATTGTTACTGTTTAGATGCTTTGCATATATGTTTCTTAGATTATATAGAAGCAATATATACAATGATTTCAACCGTCTACCTATTCCATTCATTGTTCTACTTGTCGAAAGTTACAAATAATTTCCGTTAAGGGATTAACAATGGGGATCGTAGTTTACTTAAACTTGAAGAACAAAAAATTGGCGAATTGTACTGTTTGGGTGCTTTGCATATATGTTTCTTAGACTATTTAGAAGCAATATATACAATGATTTCAACCGTCTACCTGTTCCATTCATTGTTCTACTTGTCGAAAGTTACAAATAATTTCCGTTAATGGATTAACAATGGGGATCGTAGTTTACTTAAACTTGAAGAACAAAAAATTGGCGAATTGTACTGTTTGGATGCTTTGCATATATGTTTCTTAGACTATATAGAAGCAATATATACAATGATTTCAACCGTCTACCTATTCCATTCATTGTTCTACTTGCCGAAATTTACAAATAATTTCCATTTCATGATTATCAATGGGGCTCGCTGTTAACTTAAACTTGAAGATCAAAAAATTGGCGATGGTTACTGTTTAGATGCTTTGCATATATGTTTCTTAGATTATATAGAAGCAATATATACAAAGATTTCAACCGTCTACCTGTTCCATTCATTGTTCTACTTGCCGAAATTTACAAATAATTTCCTTTAAAGGATTAACAATGGGGCTCGTAGTTCACTTAAACTTGAAGAGCAAAAAATTGAAGAATTGTACTGTTTGGATGCTTTGCATATATGTTTCTTAGACTATATAGAAGCAATATATACAAAGAATTCAACCGTCTACTTGTTCCATTCATTGTTCTACTTGTAGAAAGTTACAAATAATTTCCATTTCATGATTATCAATGGGGCTCGCTGTTCACTTAAACTTGAAGAACAAAAATTTGGCGAATGGTACTGTTTGGATGCTTTGCATATATGTTTCTTAGATTATATAGAAGCAATATATACAAAGATTTCAACCGTCTACCTGTTCCATTCATTGCTCTACTTGTCGAAATTTACAAATAATTTCCTTTAAAGGATTAACAATGGGGCTCGTTGTTCACTTAAACTTGAAGATCAAAAAATTGGCGATTGTTACTGTTTAGATGCTTTGCATATATGTTTCTTAGATTATATAGAAGCAATATATACAATGATTTCAACCGTCTACCTATTCCATTCATTGTTCTACTTGTCGAAAGTTACAAATAATTTCCGTTAAGGGATTAACAATGGGGATCGTAGTTTACTTAAACTTGAAGAACAAAAAATTGGCGAATTGTACTGTTTGGGTGCTTTGCATATATGTTTCTTAGACTATTTAGAAGCAATATATACAATGATTTCAACCGTCTACCTGTTCCATTCATTGTTCTACTTGTCGAAAGTTACAAATAATTTCCGTTAATGGATTAACAATGGGGATCGTAGTTTACTTAAACTTGAAGAACAAAAAATTGGCGAATTGTACTGTTTGGATGCTTTGCATATATGTTTCTTAGACTATATAGAAGCAATATATACAATGATTTCAACCGTCTACCTATTCCATTCATTGTTCTACTTGCCGAAATTTACAAATAATTTCCTTTAAAGGATTAACAATGGGGCGCGCTGTTCACTTAAACTTGAAGATCAAATAATTGGCGAATGTCACTGTTTAGATGCTTTGCATATAGGTTTCTTAGACTATATAGAAGCAACATATACAAAGAATTCAACCGTCTACCTGTTCCATTCATTGTTCTACTTGTAGAAAGTTACAAATAATTTCCATTTCATGATTATCAATGGGGCTCGCTGTTCACTTAAACTTGAAGAACAAAAAATTGGCGAATGGTACTGTTTGGATGCTTTGCATATATGTTTCTTAGATTATATAGAAGCAATATATACAAAGATTTCAACCGTCTACCTGTTCCATTCATTGTTCTACTTGTCGAAATTTACAAATAATTTCCTTTAAAGGATTAACAATGGGGCTCGTTGTTCACTTAAACTTGAAGAACAAAAAATTGAAGAATTGTACTGTTTGGATGCTTTGCATATATGTTTCTTAGACTATTTAGAAGCAATATATAGAAAGATATCACCCGTCTACCTGTACTATTCATTGTTCTACTTGTAGAAAGTTACAAATAATTTCCATTTCATGATTATCAATGGGGCTCGCTGTTAACTTAAACTTGAAGATCAAAAAATTGGCGATGGTTACTGTTTAGATGCTTTGCATATATGTTTCTTAGATTATATAGAAGCAATATATACAAAGATTTCAACCGTCTACCTGTTCCATTCATTGTTCTACTTGCCGAAATTTACAAATAATTTCCTTTAAAGGATTAACAATGGGGCTCGTAGTTCACTTAAACTTGAAGAGCAAAAAATTGAAGAATTGTACTGTTTGGATGCTTTGCATATGTGTTTCTTAGACTATATAGAAGCAATATATACAAAGAATTCAACCGTCTACTTGTTCCATTCATTGTTCTACTTGTAGAAAGTTACAAATAATTTCCATTTCATGATTATCAATGGGGCTCGCTGTTCACTTAAACTTGAAGAACAAAAATTTGGCGAATGGTACTGTTTGGATGCTTTGCATATATGTTTCTTAGATTATATAGAAGCAATATATACAAAGATTTCAACCGTCTACCTGTTCCATTCATTGCTCTACTTGTCGAAATTTACAAATAATTTCCTTTAAAGGATTAACAATGGGGCTCGTTGTTCACTTAAACTTGAAGATCAAAAAATTGGCGATTGTTACTGTTTAGATGCTTTGCATATATGTTTCTTAGATTATATAGAAGCAATATATACAATGATTTCAACCGTCTACCTATTCCATTCATTGTTCTACTTGTCGAAAGTTACAAATAATTTCCGTTAAGGGATTAACAATGGGGATCGTAGTTTACTTAAACTTGAAGAACAAAAAATTGGCGAATTGTACTGTTTGGGTGCTTTGCATATATGTTTCTTAGACTATTTAGAAGCAATATATACAATGATTTCAACCGTCTACCTGTTCCATTCATTGTTCTACTTGTCGAAAGTTACAAATAATTTCCGTTAATGGATTAACAATGGGGATCGTAGTTTACTTAAACTTGAAGAACAAAAAATTGGCGAATTGTACTGTTTGGATGCTTTGCATATATGTTTCTTAGACTATATAGAAGCAATATATACAATGATTTCAACCGTCTACCTATTCCATTCATTGTTCTACTTGCCGAAATTTACAAATAATTTCCTTTAAAGGATTAACAATGGGGCGCGCTGTTCACTTAAACTTGAAGATCAAATAATTGGCGAATGTCACTGTTTAGATGCTTTGCATATAGGTTTCTTAGACTATATAGAAGCAACATATACAAAGAATTCAACCGTCTACCTGTTCCATTCATTGTTCTACTTGTAGAAAGTTACAAATAATTTCCATTTCATGATTATCAATGGGGCTCGCTGTTCACTTAAACTTGAAGAACAAAAAATTGGCGAATGGTACTGTTTGGATGCTTTGCATATATGTTTCTTAGATTATATAGAAGCAATATATACAAAGATTTCAACCGTCTACCTGTTCCATTCATTGTTCTACTTGTCGAAATTTACAAATAATTTCCTTTAAAGGATTAACAATGGGGCTCGTTGTTCACTTAAACTTGAAGATCAAAAAATTGGCGATTGTTACTGTTTAGATACTTTGCATATATGTTTCTTAGATTATATTGAAGCAATATATACAATGATTTCAACCGTCTACCTATTCCATTCATTGTTCTACTTTTCGAAAGTTACAAATAATTTCCGTTAAGGGATTAACAATGGGGATCGTTGTTTACTTAAACTTGAAGAACAAAAAATTGGCGAATTGTACTGTTTGGATGCTTTGCATATATGTTTCGTAGGCTATATAGAAGCAATATATACAATGATTTCAACCGTCTACCTGATCCAATCATTGTTCTACTTGTCGAAATTTACAAATAATTTCCTTTAAAGGATTAACAATGGGGCTCGTAGTTCACTTAAACTTGAAGAACAAAAAATTGAAGAATTGTACTGTTTGGATGCTTTGCATATATGTTTCTTAGACTATTTAGAAGCAATATATAGAAAGATATCACCCGTCTACCTGTACTATTCATTGTTCTACTTGTAGAAAGTTACAAATAATTTCCATTTCATGATTATCAATGGGGCTCGCTGTTAACTTAAACTTGAAGATCGAAAAATTGGCGATGGTTACTGTTTAGATGCTTTGCATATATGTTTCTTAGATTATATAGAAGCAATATATACAAAGATTTCAACCGTCTACCTGTTCCATTCATTGTTCTACTTGCCGAAATTTACAAATAATTTCCTTTAAAGGATTAACAATGGGGCTCGTAGTTCACTTAAACTTGAAGAGCAAAAAATTGGCGAATTGTACAGTTTGGACGCTTTGCATATATGTTTCTTGGACTATATAGAAGCAATATATACAATGATTTCAACCGTCTACGTGTTCCAATCATTGTTCTACTTGTCGAAATTTACAAATAATTTCCTTTAAAGGATTAACAATGGGGCTCGTAGTTCACTTAAACCTGAAGAACAAAAAATTGGCGAATTGTACTGTTTGGAGGCTTTGCATATATGTTTCTTAGACTCTTTAGAAGCAATATATAGAAAGATTTCACCCGTCTACCTGTACTATTCATTGTTCTACTTGTAGAAAGTTACAAATAATTTCCATTTCATGATTATCAATGGGGCTCGCTGTTCACTTAAACTTGAAGATCAAAAAATTGGCGATTGTTACTGTTTAGACGCTTTGCATATATGTTTCTTAGATTATATAGAAGCAATATATACAAAGATTTCAACCGTCTACCTGTTCCATTCATTGTTCTACTTGTCGAAAATTACAAATAATTTCCGATAAAGGATTAACTGTTGTGGCTCATTGTTCACTTAAACTTGAAGAACAAAAAATTGGCGAATGGTACTGTCTGCATGCTTTGCGTACATGTTCCTTAGACTATATGGAAGATATATACAAAGATTTCAACCGTCTACGTGTCCCAATCGTTGTCCTACTTGTCGAAATTTACAAATAATTTCCTTTAAAGGATTAACAATGCGGCTCGTAGTTCACTTAAACTGGAAGAGCAAAAAATTGGCTAATTGTACTGCTTGGACGCTTTGCATATATGTTTCTTGGACTATATAGAAGCAATATATACAAAGATTTCAACCGTCTACCTGTTCCATTCATTGTTCTACTTGTCGAAAATTACAAGTAATTTCCGATAAAGGATTAACCATTGGGGCTCATTGTTCACTTAAACTTGAAGAACAAGAAATTGGCGAATGGTACTGTTTGGATGCTTTGCGTACATGTTTCTTAGACTATATGGAAGCAATATATACAAAGATTTCAACCGTCTACGTGTTCCAATCATTGTTCTACTTGTAGAAAGTTACAATTAATTTCCGTTAACGGATTAACAATGGGGCTCGTAGTTCACTTAAACTTGAAGATAAAAAAATTGGCGATTGATACTGTTTAGACGCTTTGCATATATGTTTCTTAGATTATATAGAAGCAATATATACAAAGATTTCAACCGTCTACCTGTTCCATTCATTGTTCTACTTGTCGAAAATTACAAATAATTTCCGATAAAGGATTAACCATTGTGGCTCATTGTTCACTTAAACTTGAAGAACAAAAAATTGGCGAATGGTACTGTCTGGATGCTTTGCATATATGTTTCTTAAACTATATAGAAGCAATATATACAAAGATTTCAACAGTCCTCCTGTTCCATTCATTGTTCTACTTGTCGAAAGTTACAAATAATTTCCGATAACGGATTAACCATTGGGTGTCATTGTTCACTTAAACTTGAAGAACAAAAAATTGGCGAATTGTACTGTTTGGATGCTTTGCATATATGTTTCTTATACTATATAGAAGCAATATATACAAAGATTTAAACCGTCTACCTGTTCCATTCACTGTTCTACTTGTAGAAAGTTACAAATAATTTCCATTTCATGATTATCAATGGGGCTCGCTGTTCACTTAAACTTGAAGATAAAAAAATTGTCGAATTGTACTATTTGGATGCATTGCATATATGTTTCTTAGACTATATAGAAGCAATATATACAATGATTTCAACCGTCTACCTGTTCCATTCATTGTTCTATTTGTCGACAGTAACAAATAATTTCCGTTAAGGGATTAACAATGGGGATCGTAGTTTACTTAATCTTGAAGAACAAAAAATTGGCGAATTGTACTGTTTGGATGCTTTGCATATATGTTTCTTAGACTATATAGAAGCAATATATACAATGATTTCAACAGTCTACCTGTTCCATTCATTGTTCTACTTGTCGAAATTTACAAATAATTTCCTTTAAAGGATTAACAATGGGGCTCGTTGTTCACTTAAACTTGAAGATCAAAAAATTGGCGATTGTTACTGTTTAGATGCTTTGCATATATGTTTCTTAGATTATATTGAAGCAATATATACAATGATTTCAACCGTCTACCTATTCCATTCATTGTTCTACTTTTCGAAAGTTACAAATAATTTCCGTTAAGGGATTAACAATGGGGATCGTTGTTTACTTAAACTTGAAGAACAAAAAATTGGCGAATTGTACTGTTTGGATGCTTTGCATATATGTTTCTTAGACTATTTAGAAGCAATATATACAATGATTTCAACCGTCTACCTGTACTATTCATTGTTCTACTTGTAGAAAGTTACAAATAATTTCCATTTCATGATTATCAATGGGGCTCGCTGTTCACTTCAACTTGAAGATCAAAAAATTGGCGAATTGTACTGTTTGGATGCTTTTCATATATGTTTCTTAGACTATATAGCTGCAATATATACAAAGATTTCAACCGTCTACCTGTTCCATTCATTGTTCTACTTGTCGAAATTTACAAATAATTTCCTTTAAAGGATTAACAATGGGGCTCGTTGTTCACTTAAACTTGAAGAACAATAAATTGGCGAATTTTACTGTTTGGATGCTTTGCATATATGTTTCTTAGACTATTTAGAAGCAATATATAGAAAGATTTCACCCGTCTACCTGTACTATTCATTGTTCTACTTGTAGAAAGTTACAGATAATTTCCGTTTCATGATTATCAATGGGGCTCGTTGTTCACTTAAACTTGAAGAACAAAAATTTGGCGAATGGTACTGTTTGGATGCTTTGCATATAGGTTTCTTAGACTATATAGAAGCAATATATACAAAGAATTCAACCGTCTAAATGTTCCATTCATTGTTCTACTTGTAGAAAGTTACAAATAATTTCCATTTCATGATTATCAATGGGGCTCGCTGTTCACTTAAACTTGAAGAACAAGAAATTGGCGAATGGTACTGTTTGGATGCTTTGCATATATGTTTCTTAGATTATATAGAAGCAATATATACAAAGATTTCAACCGTCTACCTGTACTATTCATTGTTCTACTTGTAGAAATTTACAAATAATTTCCATTTCATGATTATCAATGGGGCTCGCTGTTCACTTAAACTTGAAGATCAAAAAATTGGCGATCGTTACTGTTTAGATGCTTTGCATATAGGTTTCTTAGACTATATAGAAGCAACATATACAAATATTTCAACCGTCTACCTGTTCTGTTCATTGTTCTACTTGTAGAAAGTTACAAATAATTTCCGTTTCATGATTAACAATGGGGATCGTAGTTTACTTAAACTTGAAGAACAAAAAATTGGCGAATTGTACTGTTTGGATGCTTTGCATATAGGTTTCTTAGACTATATAGAAGCAATATATACAAAGATTTCAACCGTCTACCTGTTCCATTCATTGTTCTACTTGTCGAAATTTACAAATAATTTCCTTTAAAGGATTAACAATGGGGCTCGTTGTTCACTTAAACTTGAAGAACAAAAAATTGGCGAATGGTACTGTTTGGATGCTTTGCATATATGTTTCTTAGACTATATAGAAGCAATATATACAAAGAATTCAACCGTCTACTTGTTCCATTCATTGTTCTACTTGTAGAAAGTTACAAATAATTTCCATTTCATGATTATCAATGGGGCTCGCTGTTCACTTAAACTTGAAGAACAAAAATTTGGCGAATGGTACTGTTTGGATGCTTTGCATATATGTTTCTTAGATTATATAGAAGCAATATATACAAAGATTTCAACCGTCTACCTGTTCCATTCATTGCTCTACTTGTCGAAATTTACAAATAATTTCCTTTAAAGGATTAACAATGGGGCTCGTTGTTCACTTAAACTTGAAGATCAAAAAATTGGCGATTGTTACTGTTTAGATGCTTTGCATATATGTTTCTTAGATTATATAGAAGCAATATATACAATGATTTCAACCGTCTACCTATTCCATTCATTGTTCTACTTGTCGAAAGTTACAAATAATTTCCGTTAAGGGATTAACAATGGGGATCGTAGTTTACTTAAACTTGAAGAACAAAAAATTGGCGAATTGTACTGTTTGGGTGCTTTGCATATATGTTTCTTAGACTATTTAGAAGCAATATATACAATGATTTCAACCGTCTACCTGTTCCATTCATTGTTCTACTTGTCGAAAGTTACAAATAATTTCCGTTAATGGATTAACAATGGGGATCGTAGTTTACTTAAACTTGAAGAACAAAAAATTGGCGAATTGTACTGTTTGGATGCTTTGCATATATGTTTCTTAGACTATATAGAAGCAATATATACAATGATTTCAACCGTCTACCTATTCCATTCATTGTTCTACTTGCCGAAATTTACAAATAATTTCCTTTAAAGGATTAACAATGGGGCGCGCTGTTCACTTAAACTTGAAGATCAAATAATTGGCGAATGTCACTGTTTAGATGCTTTGCATATAGGTTTCTTAGACTATATAGAAGCAACATATACAAAGAATTCAACCGTCTACCTGTTCCATTCATTGTTCTACTTGTAGAAAGTTACAAATAATTTCCATTTCATGATTATCAATGGGGCTCGCTGTTCACTTAAACTTGAAGAACAAAAAATTGGCGAATGGTACTGTTTGGATGCTTTGCATATATGTTTCTTAGATTATATAGAAGCAATATATACAAAGATTTCAACCGTCTACCTGTTCCATTCATTGTTCTACTTGTCGAAATTTACAAATAATTTCCTTTAAAGGATTAACAATGGGGCTCGTTGTTCACTTAAACTTGAAGAACAAAAAATTGAAGAATTGTACTGTTTGGATGCTTTGCATATATGTTTCTTAGACTATTTAGAAGCAATATATAGAAAGATATCACCCGTCTACCTGTACTATTCATTGTTCTACTTGTAGAAAGTTACAAATAATTTCCATTTCATGATTATCAATGGGGCTCGCTGTTAACTTAAACTTGAAGATCAAAAAATTGGCGATGGTTACTGTTTAGATGCTTTGCATATATGTTTCTTAGATTATATAGAAGCAATATATACAAAGATTTCAACCGTCTACCTGTTCCATTCATTGTTCTACTTGCCGAAATTTACAAATAATTTCCTTTAAAGGATTAACAATGGGGCTCGTAGTTCACTTAAACTTGAAGAGCAAAAAATTGAAGAATTGTACTGTTTGGATGCTTTGCATATATGTTTCTTAGACTATATAGAAGCAATATATACAAAGAATTCAACCGTCTACTTGTTCCATTCATTGTTCTACTTGTAGAAAGTTACAAATAATTTCCATTTCATGATTATCAATGGGGCTCGCTGTTCACTTAAACTTGAAGAACAAAAATTTGGCGAATGGTACTGTTTGGATGCTTTGCATATATGTTTCTTAGATTATATAGAAGCAATATATACAAAGATTTCAACCGTCTACCTGTTCCATTCATTGCTCTACTTGTCGAAATTTACAAATAATTTCCTTTAAAGGATTAACAATGGGGCTCGTTGTTCACTTAAACTTGAAGATCAAAAAATTGGCGATTGTTACTGTTTAGATGCTTTGCATATATGTTTCTTAGATTATATAGAAGCAATATATACAATGATTTCAACCGTCTACCTATTCCATTCATTGTTCTACTTGTCGAAAGTTACAAATAATTTCCGTTAAGGGATTAACAATGGGGATCGTAGTTTACTTAAACTTGAAGAACAAAAAATTGGCGAATTGTACTGTTTGGGTGCTTTGCATATATGTTTCTTAGACTATTTAGAAGCAATATATACAATGATTTCAACCGTCTACCTGTTCCATTCATTGTTCTACTTGTCGAAAGTTACAAATAATTTCCGTTAATGGATTAACAATGGGGATCGTAGTTTACTTAAACTTGAAGAACAAAAAATTGGCGAATTGTACTGTTTGGATGCTTTGCATATATGTTTCTTAGACTATATAGAAGCAATATATACAATGATTTCAACCGTCTACCTATTCCATTCATTGTTCTACTTGCCGAAATTTACAAATAATTTCCTTTAAAGGATTAACAATGGGGCGCGCTGTTCACTTAAACTTGAAGATCAAATAATTGGCGAATGTCACTGTTTAGATGCATTGCATATAGGTTTCTTAGACTATATAGAAGCAACATATACAAAGAATTCAACCGTCTACCTGTTCCATTCATTGTTCTACTTGTAGAAAGTTACAAATAATTTCCATTTCATGATTATCAATGGGGCTCGCTGTTCACTTAAACTTGAAGAACAAAAAATTGGCGAATGGTACTGTTTGGATGCTTTGCATATATGTTTCTTAGATTATATAGAAGCAATATATACAAAGATTTCAACCGTCTACCTGTTCCATTCATTGTTCTACTTGTCGAAATTTACAAATAATTTCCTTTAAAGGATTAACAATGGGGCTCGTTGTTCACTTAAACTTGAAGATCAAAAAATTGGCGATTGTTACTGTTTAGATGCTTTGCATATATGTTTCTTAGATTATATTGAAGCAATATATACAATGATTTCAACCGTCTACCTATTCCATTCATTGTTCTACTTTTCGAAAGTTACAAATAATTTCCGTTAAGGGATTAACAATGGGGATCGTTGTTTACTTAAACTTGAAGAACAAAAAATTGGCGAATTGTACTGTTTGGATGCTTTGCATATATGTTTCGTAGGCTATATAGAAGCAATATATACAATGATTTCAACCGTCTACCTGATCCAATCATTGTTCTTCTTGTCGAAATTTACAAATAATTTCCTTTAAAGGATTAACAATGGGGCTCGTAGTTCACTTAAACTTGAAGAACAAAAAATTGAAGAATTGTACTGTTTGGATGCTTTGCATATATGTTTCTTAGACTATTTAGAAGCAATATATAGAAAGATATCACCCGTCTACCTGTACTATTCATTGTTCTACTTGTAGAAAGTTACAAATAATTTCCATTTCATGATTATCAATGGGGCTCGCTGTTAACTTAAACTTGAAGATCAAAAAATTGGCGATGGTTACTGTTTAGATGCTTTGCATATATGTTTCTTAGATTATATAGAAGCAATATATACAAAGATTTCAACCGTCTACCTGTTCCATTCATTGTTCTACTTGCCGAAATTTACAAATAATTTCCTTTAAAGGATTAACAATGGGGCTCGTAGTTCACTTAAACTTGAAGAGCAAAAAATTGGCGAATTGTACAGTTTGGACGCTTTGCATATATGTTTCTTGGACTATATAGAAGCAATATATACAATGATTTCAACCGTCTACGTGTTCCAATCATTGTTCTACTTGTCGAAATTTACAAATAATTTCCTTTAAAGGATTAACAATGGGGCTCGTAGTTCACTTAAACCTGAAGAACAAAAAATTGGCGAATTGTACTGTTTGGAGGCTTTGCATATATGTTTCTTAGACTCTTTAGAAGCAATATATAGAAAGATTTCACCCGTCTACCTGTACTATTCATTGTTCTACTTGTAGAAAGTTACAAATAATTTCCATTTCATGATTATCAATGGGGCTCGCTGTTCACTTAAACTTGAAGATCAAAAAATTGGCGATTGTTACTGTTTAGACGCTTTGCATATATGTTTCTTAGATTATATAGAAGCAATATATACAAAGATTTCAACCGTCTACCTGTTCCATTCATTGTTCTACTTGTCGAAAATTACAAATAATTTCCGATAAAGGATTAACTGTTGTGGCTCATTGTTCACTTAAACTTGAAGAACAAAAAATTGGCGAATGGTACTGTCTGCATGCTTTGCGTACATGTTCCTTAGACTATATGGAAGATATATACAAAGATTTCAACCGTCTACGTGTTCCAATCGTTGTCCTACTTGTCGAAATTTACAAATAATTTCCTTTAAAGGATTAACAATGCGGCTCGTAGTTCACTTAAACTTGAAGAGCAAAAAATTGGCTAATTGTACTGCTTGGACGCTTTGCATATATGTTTCTTGGACTATATAGAAGCAATATATACAAAGAATTCAACCGTCTACCTGTTCCATTCATTGTTCTACTTGTCGAAAATTACAAGTAATTTCCGATAAAGGATTAACCATTGGGGCTCATTGTTCACTTAAACTTGAAGAACAAGAAATTGGCGAATGGTACTGTTTGGATGCTTTGCGTACATGTTTCTTAGACTATATGGAAGCAATATATACAAAGATTTCAACCGTCTACGTGTTCCAATCATTGTTCTACTTGTAGAAAGTTACAATTAATTTCCGTTAAAGGATTAACAATGGGGCTCGTAGTTCACTTAAACTTGAAGATAAAAAAATTGGCGATTGATACTGTTTAGACGCTTTGCATATATGTTTCTTAGATTATATAGAAGCAATATATACAAAGATTTCAACCGTCTACCTGTTCCATTCATTGTTCTACTTGTCGAAAATTACAAATAATTTCCGATAAAGGATTAACCATTGTGGCTCATTGTTCACTTAAACTTGAAGAACAAAAAATTGGCGAATGGTACTGTCTGGATGCTTTGCATATATGTTTCTTAGACTATATAGAAGCAATATATACAATGATTTCAACCGTCTACCTGATCCATTCATTGTTCTACTTGTCGAAATTTACAAATAATTTCCTTTAAAGGATTAACAATGGGGCTCGTAGTTCACTTAAACTTGAAGAACTAAAAATTGGCGAATGGTACTGTTTGGATGCTTCGCATATATGTTTCTTAAACTATATAGAAGCAATATATACAAAGATTTCAACAGTCCTCCTGTTCCATTCATTGTTCTACTTGTCGAAAGTTACAAATAATTTCCGATAACGGATTAACCATTGGGTGTCATTGTTCACTTAAACTTGAAGAACAAAAAATTGGCGAATTGTACTGTTTGGATGCTTTGCATATATGTTTCTTATACTATATAGAAGCAATATATACAAAGATTTAAACCGTCTACCTGTTCCATTCACTGTTCTACTTGTAGAAAGTTACAAATAATTTCCATTTCATGATTATCAATGGGGCTCGCTGTTCACTTAAACTTGAAGAACAAAAATTTGGCGAATGGTACTGTTTGGATGCTTTGCATATATGTTTCTTAGATTATATAGAAGCAATATATACAAAGATTTCAACCGTCTACCTGTTCCATTCATTGTTCTACTTGTCGAAATTTACAAATAATTTCCTTTAAAGGATTAACAATGGGGCTCGTTGTTCACTTAAACTTGAAGATCAAAAAATTGGCGATTGTTACTGTTTAGATGCTTTGCATATATGTTTCTTAGATTATATTGAAGCAATATATACAATGATTTCAACCGTCTACCTATTCCATTCATTGTTCTACTTTTCGAAAGTTACAAATAATTTCCGTTAAGGGATTAACAATGGGGATCGTTGTTTACTTAAACTTGAAGAACAAAAAATTGGCGAATTGTACTGTTTGGATGCTTTGCATATATGTTTCGTAGGCTATATAGAAGCAATATATACAATGATTTCAACCGTCTACCTGATCCAATCATTGTTCTTCTTGTCGAAATTTACAAATAATTTCCTTTAAAGGATTAACAATGGGGCTCGTAGTTCACTTAAACTTGAAGAACAAAAAATTGAAGAATTGTACTGTTTGGATGCTTTGCATATATGTTTCTTAGACTATTTAGAAGCAATATATAGAAAGATATCACCCGTCTACCTGTACTATTCATTGTTCTACTTGTAGAAAGTTACAAATAATTTCCATTTCATGATTATCAATGGGGCTCGCTGTTAACTTAAACTTGAAGATCAAAAAATTGGCGATGGTTACTGTTTAGATGCTTTGCATATATGTTTCTTAGATTATATAGAAGCAATATATACAAAGATTTCAACCGTCTACCTGTTCCATTCATTGTTCTACTTGCCGAAATTTACAAATAATTTCCTTTAAAGGATTAACAATGGGGCTCGTAGTTCACTTAAACTTGAAGAGCAAAAAATTGGCGAATTGTACAGTTTGGACGCTTTGCATATATGTTTCTTGGACTATATAGAAGCAATATATACAATGATTTCAACCGTCTACGTGTTCCAATCATTGTTCTACTTGTCGAAATTTACAAATAATTTCCTTTAAAGGATTAACAATGGGGCTCGTAGTTCACTTAAACCTGAAGAACAAAAAATTGGCGAATTGTACTGTTTGGAGGCTTTGCATATATGTTTCTTAGACTCTTTAGAAGCAATATATAGAAAGATTTCACCCGTCTACCTGTACTATTCATTGTTCTACTTGTAGAAAGTTACAAATAATTTCCATTTCATGATTATCAATGGGGCTCGCTGTTCACTTAAACTTGAAGATCAAAAAATTGGCGATTGTTACTGTTTAGACGCTTTGCATATATGTTTCTTAGATTATATAGAAGCAATATATACAAAGATTTCAACCGTCTACCTGTTCCATTCATTGTTCTACTTGTCGAAAATTACAAATAATTTCCGATAAAGGATTAACTGTTGTGGCTCATTGTTCACTTAAACTTGAAGAACAAAAAATTGGCGAATGGTACTGTCTGCATGCTTTGCGTACATGTTCCTTAGACTATATGGAAGATATATACAAAGATTTCAACCGTCTACGTGTTCCAATCGTTGTCCTACTTGTCGAAATTTACAAATAATTTCCTTTAAAGGATTAACAATGCGGCTCGTAGTTCACTTAAACTTGAAGAGCAAAAAATTGGCTAATTGTACTGCTTGGACGCTTTGCATATATGTTTCTTGGACTATATAGAAGCAATATATACAAAGAATTCAACCGTCTACCTGTTCCATTCATTGTTCTACTTGTCGAAAATTACAAGTAATTTCCGATAAAGGATTAACCATTGGGGCTCATTGTTCACTTAAACTTGAAGAACAAGAAATTGGCGAATGGTACTGTTTGGATGCTTTGCGTACATGTTTCTTAGACTATATGGAAGCAATATATACAAAGATTTCAACCGTCTACGTGTTCCAATCATTGTTCTACTTGTAGAAAGTTACAATTAATTTCCGTTAAAGGATTAACAATGGGGCTCGTAGTTCACTTAAACTTGAAGATAAAAAAATTGGCGATTGATACTGTTTAGACGCTTTGCATATATGTTTCTTAGATTATATAGAAGCAATATATACAAAGATTTCAACCGTCTACCTGTTCCATTCATTGTTCTACTTGTCGAAAATTACAAATAATTTCCGATAAAGGATTAACCATTGTGGCTCATTGTTCACTTAAACTTGAAGAACAAAAAATTGGCGAATGGTACTGTCTGGATGCTTTGCATATATGTTTCTTAGACTATATAGAAGCAATATATACAATGATTTCAACCGTCTACCTGATCCATTCATTGTTCTACTTGTCGAAATTTACAAATAATTTCCTTTAAAGGATTAACAATGGGGCTCGTAGTTCACTTAAACTTGAAGAACTAAAAATTGGCGAATGGTACTGTTTGGATGCTTCGCATATATGTTTCTTAAACTATATAGAAGCAATATATACAAAGATTTCAACAGTCCTCCTGTTCCATTCATTGTTCTACTTGTCGAAAGTTACAAATAATTTCCGATAACGGATTAACCATTGGGTGTCATTGTTCACTTAAACTTGAAGAACAAAAAATTGGCGAATTGTACTGTTTGGATGCTTTGCATATATGTTTCTTATACTATATAGAAGCAATATATACAAAGATTTAAACCGTCTACCTGTTCCATTCACTGTTCTACTTGTAGAAAGTTACAAATAATTTCCATTTCATGATTATCAATGGGGCTCGCTGTTCACTTAAACTTGAAGAACAAAAATTTGGCGAATGGTACTGTTTGGATGCTTTGCATATATGTTTCTTAGATTATATAGAAGCAATATATACAAAGATTTCAACCGTCTACCTGTTCCATTCATTGCTCTACTTGTCGAAATTTACAAATAATTTCCTTTAAAGGATTAACAATGGGGCTCGTTGTTCACTTAAACTTGAAGATCAAAAAATTGGCGATTGTTACTGTTTAGATGCTTTGCATATATGTTTCTTAGATTATATAGAAGCAATATATACAATGATTTCAACCGTCTACCTATTCCATTCATTGTTCTACTTGTCGAAAGTTACAAATAATTTCCGTTAAGGGATTAACAATGGGGATCGTAGTTTACTTAAACTTGAAGAACAAAAAATTGGCGAATTGTACTGTTTGGGTGCTTTGCATATATGTTTCTTAGACTATTTAGAAGCAATATATACAATGATTTCAACCGTCTACCTGTTCCATTCATTGTTCTACTTGTCGAAAGTTACAAATAATTTCCGTTAATGGATTAACAATGGGGATCGTAGTTTACTTAAACTTGAAGAACAAAAAATTGGCGAATTGTACTGTTTGGATGCTTTGCATATATGTTTCTTAGACTATATAGAAGCAATATATACAATGATTTCAACCGTCTACCTATTCCATTCATTGTTCTACTTGCCGAAATTTACAAATAATTTCCTTTAAAGGATTAACAATGGGGCGCGCTGTTCACTTAAACTTGAAGATCAAATAATTGGCGAATGTCACTGTTTAGATGCTTTGCATATAGGTTTCTTAGACTATATAGAAGCAACATATACAAAGAATTCAACCGTCTACCTGTTCCATTCATTGTTCTACTTGTAGAAAGTTACAAATAATTTCCATTTCATGATTATCAATGGGGCTCGCTGTTCACTTAAACTTGAAGATCAAAAAATTGGCGATTGTTACTGTTTAGACGCTTTGCATATATGTTTCTTAGATTATATAGAAGCAATATATACAAAGATTTAAACCGTCTACCTGTTCCATTCACTGTTCTACTTGTAGAAAGTTACAAATAATTTCCATTTCATGATTATCAATGGGGCTCGCTGTTCACTTAAACTTGAAGATAAAAAAATTGTCGAATTGTACTATTTGGATGCATTGCATATATGTTTCTTAGACTATATAGAAGCAATATATACAATGATTTCAACCGTCTACCTGTTCCATTCATTGTTCTATTTGTCGACAGTAACAAATAATTTCCGTTAAGGGATTAACAATGGGGATCGTAGTTTACTTAATCTTGAAGAACAAAAAATTGGCGAATTGTACTGTTTGGATGCTTTGCATATATGTTTCTTAGACTATATAGAAGCAATATATACAATGATTTCAACAGTCTACCTGTTCCATTCATTGTTCTACTTGTCGAAATTTACAAATAATTTCCTTTAAAGGATTAACAATGGGGCTCGTTGTTCACTTAAACTTGAAGATCAAAAAATTGGCGATTGTTACTGTTTAGATGCTTTGCATATATGTTTCTTAGATTATATTGAAGCAATATATACAATGATTTCAACCGTCTACCTATTCCATTCATTGTTCTACTTTTCGAAAGTTACAAATAATTTCCGTTAAGGGATTAACAATGGGGATCGTTGTTTACTTAAACTTGAAGAACAAAAAATTGGCGAATTGTACTGTTTGGATGCTTTGCATATATGTTTCTTAGACTATTTAGAAGCAATATATACAATGATTTCAACCGTCTACCTGTACTATTCATTGTTCTACTTGTAGAAAGTTACAAATAATTTCCATTTCATGATTATCAATGGGGCTCGCTGTTCACTTCAACTTGAAGATCAAAAAATTGGCGAATTGTACTGTTTGGATGCTTTTCATATATGTTTCTTAGACTATATAGCTGCAATATATACAAAGATTTCAACCGTCTACCTGTTCCATTCATTGTTCTACTTGTCGAAATTTACAAATAATTTCCTTTAAAGGATTAACAATGGGGCTCGTTGTTCACTTAAACTTGAAGAACAATAAATTGGCGAATTTTACTGTTTGGATGCTTTGCATATATGTTTCTTAGACTATTTAGAAGCAATATATAGAAAGATTTCACCCGTCTACCTGTACTATTCATTGTTCTACTTGTAGAAAGTTACAGATAATTTCCGTTTCATGATTATCAATGGGGCTCGTTGTTCACTTAAACTTGAAGAACAAAAATTTGGCGAATGGTACTGTTTGGATGCTTTGCATATAGGTTTCTTAGACTATATAGAAGCAATATATACAAAGAATTCAACCGTCTAAATGTTCCATTCATTGTTCTACTTGTAGAAAGTTACAAATAATTTCCATTTCATGATTATCAATGGGGCTCGCTGTTCACTTAAACTTGAAGAACAAGAAATTGGCGAATGGTACTGTTTGGATGCTTTGCATATATGTTTCTTAGATTATATAGAAGCAATATATACAAAGATTTCAACCGTCTACCTGTACTATTCATTGTTCTACTTGTAGAAATTTACAAATAATTTCCATTTCATGATTATCAATGGGGCTCGCTGTTCACTTAAACTTGAAGATCAAAAAATTGGCGATCGTTACTGTTTAGATGCTTTGCATATAGGTTTCTTAGACTATATAGAAGCAACATATACAAATATTTCAACCGTCTACCTGTTCTGTTCATTGTTCTACTTGTAGAAAGTTACAAATAATTTCCGTTTCATGATTAACAATGGGGATCGTAGTTTACTTAAACTTGAAGAACAAAAAATTGGCGAATTGTACTGTTTGGATGCTTTGCATATAGGTTTCTTAGACTATATAGAAGCAATATATACAAAGATTTCAACCGTCTACCTGTTCCATTCATTGTTCTACTTGTCGAAATTTACAAATAATTTCCTTTAAAGGATTAACAATGGGGCTCGTAGTTCACTTAAACTTGAAGAACAAATAATTGGCGAATTGTACTGTTTGGATGCTTTGCATATATGTTTCTTAGACTATTTAGAAGCAATATATAGAAAGATTTCACCCGTCTACCTGTACTATTCATTGTTCTACTTGAAGAAAGTTACAAATAATTTCCATTTCATGATTATCAATGGGGCTCGCTGTTCACTTAAACTTGAAGATCGAAAAATTGGCGATTGTTACTGTTTTTAGATGCTTTGCATATAGGTTTCTTAGACTATATAGAAGCAATATATACAAAGAATTCAACCGTCTACCTGTTCCATTCATTGTTCTACTTGTAGAAAGTTACAAATAATTTCCATTTCATGATTATCAATGGGGCTCGCTGTTCACTTAAACTTGAAGAACAAAAAATTGGCGAATGGTACTGTTTGGATGCTTTGCATATATGTTTCTTAGATTATATAGAAGCAATATATACAAATATTTCAACCGTCTACCTGTTCCATTCATTGTTCTACTTGTCGAAATTTACAAATAATTTCCTTTAAAGGATTAACAATGGGGCTCGTTGTTCACTTAAACTTGAAGATCAAAAAATTGGCGATTGTTACTGTTTAGATGCTTTGCATATATGTTTCTTAGATTATATAGAAGCAATATATACAATGATTTCAACCGTCTACCTATTCCATTCATTGTTCTACTTGTCGAAAGTTACAAATAATTTCCGTTAAGGGATTAACAATGGGGATCGTTGTTTACTTAAACTTGAAGAACAAAAAATTGGCGAATTGTACTGTTTGGATGCTTTGCATATATGTTTCTTAGACTATTTAGAAGCAATATATACAATGATTTCAACCGTCTACCTATTCCATTCATTGTTCTACTTGCCGAAATTTACAAATAATTTCCTTTAAAGGATTAACAATGGGGCTCGTAGTTCACTTAAACTTGAAGAGCAAAAAATTGTCGAATTGTACTGTTTGGATGCTTTGCATATAGGTTTCTTAGATTATATAGAAGCAATATATACAAAGATTTCAACCGTCTACCTGTTCCATTCATTGTTCTACTTGTCGAAAGTTGCAAATAATTACCGATAAAGGATTAACCATTGGGGCTCATTGTTCACTTAAACTTGAAGAACAAAAAATTGGCGAATTGTACTGTTTGGATGCTTTGCATATATGTTTCTTAGACTATATAGATGCAATATATACAAATATTTCAACAGTCTACCTGTTCTATTCATTGTTCTACTTGTAGAAAGTTACAAATAATTTCCATTTCATGATTATCAATGGGGCTCGCTGTTCACTTAAACTTGAAGATCAAAAAATTGGCGATTGTTACTGTTTAGATGCTTTGCATATAGGTTTCTTAGACTATTTAGAAGCAATATATAGAAAGATTTCACCCGTCTACCTGTTCTGTTCATTGTTCTTCTTGTAGAAAGTTAGAAATAATTTCCATTTCATGATTATCAATGGGGCTCGCTGTTCACTTAAACTTGAAGATCAAAAAATTGGCGAATTGTACTGTTTGGATGCTTTTCATATATGTTTCTTAGACTATATAGATGCAATATATACAAAGATTTCAACCGTCTACCTGTTCCATTCATTGTTCTACTTGTCGAAATTTACAAATAATTTCCTTTAAAGGATTAACAATGGGGCTCGTAGTTCACTTAAACTTGAAGAACAAATAATTGGCGAATTGTACTGTTTGGATGCTTTGCATATATGTTTCTTAGACTATTTAGAAGCAATATATAGAAAGATTTCACCCGTCTACCTGTACTATTCATTGTTCTACTTGAAGAAAGTTACAAATAATTTCCATTTCATGATTATCAATGGGGCTCGCTGTTCACTTAAACTTGAAGATCGAAAAATTGGCGATTGTTACTGTTTTTAGATGCTTTGCATATAGGTTTCTTAGACTATATAGAAGCAATATATACAAAGAATTCAACCGTCTACCTGTTCCATTCATTGTTCTACTTGTAGAAAGTTACAAATAATTTCCATTTCATGATTATCAATGGGGCTCGCTGTTCACTTAAACTTGAAGAACAAAAAATTGGCGAATGGTACTCTTTGGATGCTTTGCATATATGTTTCTTAGATTATATAGAAGCAATATATACAAAGATTTCAACCGTCTACCTGTTCCATTCATTGTTCTACTTGTCGAAATTTACAAATAATTTCCTTTAAAGGATTAACAATGGGGCTCGTTGTTCACTTAAACTTGAAGATCAAAAAATTGGCGATTGTTACTGTTTAGATGCTTTGCATATATGTTTCTTAGATTATATAGAAGCAATATATACAATGATTTCAACCGTATACCTATTCCATTCATTGTTCTACTTGTCGAAAGTTACAAATAATTTCCGTTAAGGGATTAACAATGGGGATCGTTGTTTACTTAAACTTGAAGAACAAAAAATTGGCGAATTGTACTGTTTGGATGCTTTGCATATATGTTTCTTAGACTATTTAGAAGCAATATATACAATGATTTCAACCGTCTACCTATTCCATTCATTGTTCTACTTGCCGAAATTTACAAATAATTTCCTTTAAAGGATTAACAATGGGGCTCGTAGTTCACTTAAACTTGAAGAGCAAAAAATTGTCGAATTGTACTGTTTGGATGCTTTGCATATATGTTTCTTAGACTATATAGAAGCAATATATACAATGATTTCAACCGTCTACCTGTTCCATTCATTGTTCTACTTGTCGAAATTTACAAATAATTTCCTTTAAAGGATTAACAATGGGGCTCGTTGTTCACTTAAACTTGAAGATCAAAAAATTGGCGATTGTTACTGTTTAGATGCTTTGCATATATGTTTCTTAGATTATATTGAAGCAATATATACAATGATTTCAACCGTCTACCTATTCCATTCATTGTTCTACTTTTCGAAAGTTACAAATAATTTCCGTTAAGGGATTAACAATGGGGATCGTTGTTTACTTAAACTTGAAGAACAAAAAATTGGCGAATTGTACTGTTTGGATGCTTTGCATATATGTTTCGTAGGCTATATAGAAGCAATATATACAATGATTTCAACCGTCTACCTGATCCAATCATTGTTCTACTTGTCGAAATTTACAAATAATTTCCTTTAAAGGATTAACAATGGGGCTCGTAGTTCACTTAAACTTGAAGAACAAAAAATTGAAGAATTGTACTGTTTGGATGCTTTGCATATATGTTTCTTAGACTATCTAGAAGCAATATATAGAAAGATATCACCCGTCTACCTGTACTATTCATTGTTCTACTTGTAGAAAGTTACAAATAATTTCCATTTCATGATTATCAATGGGGCTCGCTGTTAACTTAAACTTGAAGATCAAAAAATTGGCGATGGTTACTGTTTAGATGCTTTGCATATATGTTTCTTAGACTATTTAGAAGCAATATATAGAAAGATTTCAACCGTCTACCTGTTCCATTCATTGTTCTACTTGTCGCAAGTTACAAATAATTTCCGTTAAAGTATTGACAATGGGGCTCGTAGTTCACTTAAACTAGAAGATCAAATAATTGGCGAATTGTACTGTTTGGTTGATTTGCATATATGTTTCTTAGACTATATGGAAGCAATATATACAAAGATTTCAACCGTCTACTTGTTCCAATCATTGTTCTACTTGTAGAAAGTTACAATTAATTTCCGTTAAAGGATTAACAATGGGGCTCGTAGTTCACTTAAACTTGAAGATAAAAAAATTGGCGATTGTTACTGTTTAGACGCTTTGCATATATGTTTCTTAGATTATATAGAAGCAATATATACAAAGATTTCAACCGTCTACCTGTTCCATTCATTGTTCTACTTGTCGAAAATTACAAATAATTTCCGATAAAGGATTAACCATTGTGGCTCATTGTTCACTTAAACTTGAAGAACAAAAAATTGGCGAATGGTACTGTCTGGATGCTTTGCATATATGTTTCTTAGACTATATAGAAGCAATATATACAATGATTTCAACCGTCTACCTGATCCATTCATTGTTCTACTTGTCGAAATTTACAAATAATTTCCTTTAAAGGATTAACAATGGGGCTCGTAGTTCACTTAAACTTGAAGAACAAAAAATTGGCGAATTGTACTGTTTGGATGCTTTGCATATATGTTTCTTATACTATATAGAAGCAATATATACAAAGATTTAAACCGTCTACCTGTTCCATTCACTGTTCTACTTGTAGAAAGTTACAAATAATTTCCATTTCATGATTATCAATGGGGCTCGCTGTTCACTTAAACTTGAAGATAAAAAAATTGTCGAATTGTACTATTTGAATGCATTGCATATATGTTTCTTAGACTATATAGAAGCAATATATACAATGATTTCAACCGTCTACCTGTTCCATTCATTGTTCTATTTGTCGACAGTAACAAATAATTTCCGTTAAGGGATTAACAATGGGGATCGTAGTTTACTTAATCTTGAAGAACAAAAAATTGGCGAATTGTACTGTTTGGATGCTTTGCATATATGTTTCTTAGACTATATAGAAGCAATATATACAATGATTTCAACAGTCTACCTGTTCCATTCATTGTTCTACTTGTCGAAATTTACAAATAATTTCCTTTAAAGGATTAACAATGGGGCTCGTTGTTCACTTAAACTTGAAGATCAAAAAATTGGCGATTGTTACTGTTTAGATGCTTTGCATATATGTTTCTTAGATTATATTGAAGCAATATATACAATGATTTCAACCGTCTACCTATTCCATTCATTGTTCTACTTTTCGAAAGTTACAAATAATTTCCGTTAAGGGATTAACAATGGGGATCGTTGTTTACTTAAACTTGAAGAACAAAAAATTGGCGAATTGTACTGTTTGGATGCTTTGCATATATGTTTCTTAGACTATTTAGAAGCAATATATACAATGATTTCAACCGTCTACCTATTCCATTCATTGTTCTACTTGCCGAAATTTACAAATAATTTCCTTTAAAGGATTAACAATGGGGATCGTAGTTCACTTAAACTTGAAGAGCAAAAAATTGTCGAATTGTACTGTTTGGATGCTTTGCATATATGTTTCTTAGACTATATAGAAGCAATATATACAATGATTTCAACCGTCAACCTGTTCCATTCATTGTTCTACTTGTCGAAAGTTACAAATAATTTCCGTTAATGGATTAACAATGGGGATCGTAGTTTACTTAAACTTGAAGAACAAAAAATTGGCGAATTGTACTGTTTGGATGCTTTGCATATATGTTTCTTAGACTATATAGAAGCAATATATACAATGATTTCAACCGTCTACCTATTCCATTCATTGTTCTACTTGTCGAAATTTAGAAATAATTTCCTTTAAAGGATTAACAATGGGGCTCGTAGTTCACTTAAACTTGAAGAACAAAAAATTGGCGAATTGTACTGTTTGGATGCTTTGCATATATGTTTCTTAGACTATATGGAAGCAATATATACAAAGATTTCAACCGTCTACGTGTTCCAATCATTGTTCTACTTGCCGAAATTTACAAATAATTTCCTTTAAAGGATTAACAATGGGGATCGTAGTTCACTTAAACTTGAAGAGCAAAAAATTGTCGAATTGTACTGTTTGGATGCTTTGCATATATGTTTCTTAGACTATATAGAAGCAATATATACAATGATTTCAACCGTCAACCTGTTCCATTCATTGTTCTACTTGTCGAAAGTTACAAATAATTTCCGTTAATGGATTAACAATGGGGATCGTAGTTTACTTAAACTTGAAGAACAAAAAATTGGCGAATTGTACTGTTTGGATGCTTTGCATATATGTTTCTTAGACTATATAGAAGCAATATATACAATGATTTCAACCGTCTACCTATTCCATTCATTGTTCTACTTGTCGAAATTTAGAAATAATTTCCTTTAAAGGATTAACAATGGGGCTCGTAGTTCACTTAAACTTGAAGAACAAAAAATTGGCGAATTGTACTGTTTGGATGCTTTGCATATATGTTTCTTAGACTATATGGAAGCAATATATACAAAGATTTCAACCGTCTACGTGTTCCAATCATTGTTCTACTTGTAGAAAGTTACAATTAATTTCCGTTAAAGGATTAACAATGGGGCTCGTAGTTCACTTAAACTTGAAGATAAAAAAATTGGCGATTGTTACTGTTTAGACGCTTTGCATATATGTTTCTTAGATTATATAGAAGCAATATATACAAAGATTTCAACCGTCTACCTGTTCCATTCATTGTTCTACTTGTCGAAAATTACAAATAATTTCCGATAAAGGATTAACCATTGTGGCTCATTGTTCACTTAAACTTGAAGAACAAAAAATTGGCGAATGGTACTGTCTGGATGCTTTGCATATATGTTTCTTAGACTATATAGAAGCAATATATACAATGATTTCAACCGTCTACCTGATCCATTCATTGTTCTACTTGTCGAAATTTACAAATAATTTCCTTTAAAGGATTAACAATGGGGCTCGTAGTTCACTTAAACTTGAAGAACAAAAAATTGGCGAATTGTACTGTTTGGATGCTTTGCATATATGTTTCTTAGACTATATAGAAGCAATATATAAATTGATTTCAACCGTCTACCTGTTCCATTCATTGTTCTACTTGTCGCAAGTTACAAATAATTTCCGTTAAAGTATTAACAATGGGGCTCGTAGTTCACTTAAACTTGAAGAGCAAAAAATTGGCGAATTGTACAGTTTGGACGCTTTGCATATATGTTTCTTGTACTATATAGAAGCAATATATACAATGATTTCAACCGTCTACGTGTTCCAATCATTGTTCTACTTGTCGAAATTTACAAATAATTTCCTTTATAGGATTAACAATGCGGCTCGTAGTTCACTTAAACTTGAAGAGCAAAAAATTGGCTAATTGTACTGCTTGGACGCTTTGCATATATGTTTCTTGGACTATATAGAAGCAATATATACAAAGATTTCAACCGTCTACCTGTTCCATTCATTGTTCTACTTGTCGAAAATTACAAGTAATTTCCGATAAAGGATTAACCATTGGGGCTCATTGTTCACTTAAACTTGAAGAACAAGAAATTGGCGAATGGTACTGTTTGGATGCTTTGCGTACATGTTTCTTAGACTATATGGAAGCAATATATACAAAGATTTCAACCGTCTACGTGTTCCAATCATTGTTCTACTTGTAGAAAGTTACAATTAATTTCCGTTAAAGGATTAACAATGGGGCTCGTAGTTCACTTAAACTTGAAGATAAAAAAATTGGCGATTTGTACTGTTTGGATGCTTTGCATATATGTTTCGTAGGCTATATAGAAGCAATATATACAATGATTTCAACCGTCTACCTGATCCATTCATTGTTCTACTTGTCGAAAATTACAAATAATTTCCGATAAAGGATTAACCATTGGGGCTCATTGTTCACTTAAACTTGAAGAACAAAACATTGGCGAATTGTACTGTTTGGATGCTTTGCATATATGTTTCGTAGGCTATATAGAAGCAATATATACAATGATTTCAACCGTCTACCTGATCCAATCATTGTTCTACTTGTCGAAATTTACAAATAATTTCCTTTAAAGGATTAACAATGGGGCTCGTAGTTCACTTAAACTTGAAGAACAAAAAATTGGCGAATTGTACTGTTTGGATGCTTAGCATATATGTTTCTTAGACTATTTAGAAGCAATATATAGAAAGATATCACCCGTCTACCTGTACTATTCATTGTTCTACTTGTAGAAAGTTACAAATAATTTCCATTTCATGATTATCAATGGGGCTCGCTGTTAACTTAAACTTGAAGATCAAAAAATTGGCGATGGTTACTGTTTAGATGCTTTGCATATATGTTTCTTAGATTATATAGAAGCAATATATACAAAGATTTCAACCGTCTACCTGTTCCATTCATTGTTCTACTTGCCGAAATTTACAAATAATTTCCTTTAAAGGATTAACAATGGGGCTCGTAGTTCACTTAAACTTGAAGAGCAAAAAATTGGCGAATTGTACAGTTTGGACGCTTTGCATATATGTTTCTTGGACTATATAGAAGCAATATATACAATGATTTCAACCGTCTACGTGTTCCAATCATTGTTCTACTTGTCGAAATTTACAAATAATTTCCTTTAAAGGATTAACAATGGGGCTCGTAGTTCACTTAAACCTGAAGAACAAAAAATTGGCGAATTGTACTGTTTGGAGGCTTTGCATATATGTTTCTTATACTATATAGAAGCAATATATACAAAGATTTAAACCGTCTACCTGTTCCATTCATTGTTCTACTTGTCGAAAGTTACAAATAATTTCCGATAACGGATTAACCATTGGGTGTCATTGATCACTTAAACTTGAAGAACAAAAAATTGGCGAATTGTACTGTTTGGATGCTTTGCATATATGTTTCTTATACTATATAGAAGCAATATATACAAAGATTTAAACCGTCTACCTGTTCCATTCACTGTTCTACTTGTAGAAAGTTACAAATAATTTCCATTTCATGATTATCAATGGGGCTCGCTGTTCACTTAAACTTGAAGATAAAAAAATTGTCGAATTGTACTATTTGGATGCATTGCATATATGTTTCTTAGACTATATAGAAGCAATATATACAATGATTTCAACCGTCTACCTGTTCCATTCATTGTTCTATTTGTCGACAGTAACAAATAATTTCCGTTAAGGGATTAACAATGGGGATCGTAGTTTACTTAATCTTGAAGAACAAAAAATTGGCGAATTGTACTGTTTGGATGCTTTGCATATATGTTTCTTAGACTATATAGAAGCAATATATACAATGATTTCAACAGTCTACCTGTTCCATTCATTGTTCTACTTGTCGAAATTTACAAATAATTTCCTTTAAAGGATTAACAATGGGGCTCGTTGTTCACTTAAACTTGAAGATCAAAAAATTGGCGATTGTTACTGTTTAGATGCTTTGCATATATGTTTCTTAGATTATATTGAAGCAATATATACAATGATTTCAACCGTCTACCTATTCCATTCATTGTTCTACTTTTCGAAAGTTACAAATAATTTCCGTTAAGGGATTAACAATGGGGATCGTTGTTTACTTAAACTTGAAGAACAAAAAATTGGCGAATTGTACTGTTTGGATGCTTTGCATATATGTTTCTTAGACTATTTAGAAGCAATATATACAATGATTTCAACCGTCTACCTATTCCATTCATTGTTCTACTTGCCGAAATTTACAAATAATTTCCTTTAAAGGATTAACAATGGGGCTCGTAGTTCACTTAAACTTGAAGAGCAAAAAATTGTCGAATTGTACTGTTTGGATGCTTTGCATATATGTTTCTTAGACTATATACAAGCAATATATACAATGATTTCAACCGTCAACCTGTTCCATTCATTGTTCTACTTGTCGAAAGTTACAAATAATTTCCGTTAATGGATTAACAATGGGGATCGTAGTTTACTTAAACTTGAAGAACAAAAAATTGGCGAATTGTACTGTTTGGATGCTTTGCATATATGTTTCTTAGACTATATAGAAGCAATATATACAATGATTTCAACCGTCTACCTATTCCATTCATTGTTCTACTTGTCGAAATTTAGAAATAATTTCCTTTAAAGGATTAACAATGGGGCTCGTAGTTCACTTAAACTTGAAGAACAAAAAATTGGCGAATTGTACTGTTTGGATGCTTTGCATATATGTTTCATAGACTATATGGAAGCAATATATACAAAGATTTCAACCGTCTACTTGTTCCAATCATTGTTCTACTTGTAGAAAGTTACAATTAATTTCCGTTAAAGGATTAACAATGGGGCTCGTAGTTCACTTAAACTTGAAGATAAAAAAATTGGCGATTGTTACTGTTTAGACGCTTTGCATATATGTTTCTTAGATTATATAGAAGCAATATATACAAAGATTTCAACCGTCTACCTGTTCCATTCATTGTTCTACTTGTCGAAAATTACAAATAATTTCCGATAAAGGATTAACCATTGTGGCTCATTGTTCACTTAAACTTGAAGAACAAAAAATTGGCGAATGGTACTGTCTGGATGCTTTGCATATATGTTTCTTAGACTATATAGAAGCAATATATACAATGATTTCAACCGTCTACCTGATCCATTCATTGTTCTACTTGTCGAAATTTACAAATAATTTCCTTTAAAGGATTAACAATGGGGCTCGTAGTTCACTTAAACTTGAAGAACAAAAAATTGGCGAATTGTACTGTTTGAATGCTTTGCATATATGTTTCTTATACTATATAGAAGCAATATATACAAAGATTTAAACCGTCTACCTGTTCCATTCAATGTTCTACTTTTAGAAAGTTACAAATAATTTCCATTTCATGATTATCAATGGGGCTCGCTGTTCACTTAAACTTGAAGATAAAAAAATTGTCGAATTGTACTATTTGAATGCATTGCATATATGTTTCTTAGACTATATAGAAGCAATATATACAATGATTTCAACCGTCTACCTGTTCCATTCATTGTTCTATTTGTCGACAGTAACAAATAATTTCCGTTAAGGGATTAACAATGGGGATCGTAGTTTACTTAATCTTGAAGAACAAAAAATTGGCGAATTGTACTGTTTGGATGCTTTGCATATATGTTTCTTAGACTATATAGAAGCAATATATACAATGATTTCAACAGTCTACCTGTTCCATTCATTGTTCTACTTGTCGAAATTTACAAATAATTTCCTTTAAAGGATTAACAATGGGGCTCGTTGTTCACTTAAACTTGAAGATCAAAAAATTGGCGATTGTTACTGTTTAGATGCTTTGCATATATGTTTCTTAGATTATATTGAAGCAATATATACAATGATTTCAACCGTCTACCTATTCCATTCATTGTTCTACTTTTCGAAAGTTACAAATAATTTCCGTTAAGGGATTAACAATGGGGATCGTTGTTTACTTAAACTTGAAGAACAAAAAATTGGCGAATTGTACTGTTTGGATGCTTTGCATATATGTTTCTTAGACTATTTAGAAGCAATATATACAATGATTTCAACCGTCTACCTATTCCATTCATTGTTCTACTTGCCGAAATTTACAAATAATTTCCTTTAAAGGATTAACAATGGGGATCGTAGTTCACTTAAACTTGAAGAGCAAAAAATTGTCGAATTGTACTGTTTGGATGCTTTGCATATATGTTTCTTAGACTATATAGAAGCAATATATACAATGATTTCAACCGTCAACCTGTTCCATTCATTGTTCTACTTGTCGAAAGTTACAAATAATTTCCGTTAATGGATTAACAATGGGGATCGTAGTTTACTTAAACTTGAAGAACAAAAAATTGGCGAATTGTACTGTTTGGATGCTTTGCATATATGTTTCTTAGACTATATAGAAGCAATATATACAATGATTTCAACCGTCTACCTATTCCATTCATTGTTCTACTTGTCGAAATTTAGAAATAATTTCCTTAAAAGGATTAACAATGGGGTTCGTAGTTCACTTAAACTTGAAGAACAAAAAATTGGCGAATTGTACTGTTTGGATGCTTTGCATATATGTTTCTTAGACTATATGGAAGCAATATATACAAAGATTTCAACCGTCTACGTGTTCCAATCGTTGTTCTACTTGTAGAAAGTTACAATTAATTTCCGTTAAAGGATTAACAATGGGGCTCGTAGTTCACTTAAACTTGAAGATAAAAAAATTGGCGATTGTTACTGTTTAGACGCTTTGCATATATGTTTCTTAGATTATATAGAAGCAATATATACAAAGATTTCAACCGTCTACCTGTTCCATTCATTGTTCTACTTGTCGAAAATTACAAATAATTTCCGATAAAGGATTAACCATTGTGGCTCATTGTTCACTTAAACTTGAAGAACAAAAAATTGGCGAATGGTACTGTCTGGATGCTTTGCATATATGTTTCTTAGACTATATAGAAGCAATATATACAATGATTTCAACCGTCTACCTGATCCATTCATTGTTCTACTTGTCGAAATTTACAAATAATTTCCTTTAAAGGATTAACAATGGGGCTCGTAGTTCACTTAAACTTGAAGAACAAAAAATTGGCGAATTGTACTGTTTGGATGCTTTGCATATATGTTTCTTAGACTATATAGAAGCAATATATAAATTGATTTCAACCGTCTACCTGTTCCATTCATTGTTCTACTTGTCGCAAGTTACAAATAATTTCCGTTAAAGTATTAACAATGGGGCTCGTAGTTCACTTAAACTTGAAGAGCAAAAAATTGGCGAATTGTACAGTTTGGACGCTTTGCATATATGTTTCTTGTACTATATAGAAGCAATATATACAATGATTTCAACCGTCTACGTGTTCCAATCATTGTTCTACTTGTCGAAATTTACAAATAATTTCCTTTATAGGATTAACAATGGGGCTCGTAGTTCACTTAAACATGAAGAACAAAAAATTGGCGAATTGTACTGTTTGGAGGCTTTGCATATATGTTTCTTAGACTCTTTAGAAGCAATATATAGAAAGATTTCACCCGTCTACCTGTACTATTCATTGTTCTACTTGTAGAAAGTTACAAATAATTTCCATTTCATGATTATCAATGGGGCTCGCTGTTCACTTAAACTTGAAGATCAAAAAATTGGCGATTGTTACTGTTTAGACGCTTTGCATATATGTTTCTTAGATTATATAGAAGCAATATATACAAAGATTTCAACCGTCTACCTGTTCCATTCATTGTTCTACTTGTCGAAAATTACAAATAATTTCCGATAAAGGATTAACCATTGTGGCTCATTGTTCACTTAAACTTGAAGAACAAAAAATTGGCGAATGGTACTGTCTGGATGCTTTGCATATATGTTTCTTAGACTATATAGAAGCAATATATACAATGATTTCAACCGTCTACATGATCCATTCATTGTTCTACTTGTCGCAAGTTACAAATAATTTCCGTTAAAGTATTAACAATGGGGCTCGTAGTTCACTTAAACTTGAAGATCAAATAATTGGCGAATTGTACTGTTTGGATGATTTGCAGATATGTTTCTTAGATTATATAGAGGCAATATATACAAAGATATCAACCGTGTACCTGTTCCATTCATTGTTCTACATGTCGAAAATTACAAATAATTTCCTTTAAATGATTAACAATGGGGCTCGCTGTTCACTTAAACTTGAAGATCAAATAATTGGCGAATGTCACTGTTTAGATGCTTTGCATATAGGTTTCTTAGACTATATAGAAGCAACATATACAAATATTTCAACCGTCTACCTGTTCTGTTCATTGTTCTACTTGTAGAAAGTTACAAATAATTTCCGTTTCATGATTATCAATGGGGCTCGTTGTTCACTTAAACTTGAAGAACAAAAATTTGGCGAATGGTACTGTTTGGATGCTTTGCATATATGTTTCTTAGACTATATAGAAGCAATATATACAAAGAATTCAACCGTCTACCTGTTCCATTCATTGTTCTACTTGTAGAAAGTTACAAATAATTTCCATTTCATGATTATCAATGGGGCTCGCTGTTCACTTAAACTTGAAGAACAAAAATTTGGCGAATGGTACTGTTTGGATGCTTTGCATATATGTTTCTTAGATTATATAGAAGCAATATATACAAAGATTTCAACCGTCTACCTGTTCCATTCATTGCTCTACTTGTCGAAATTTACAAATAATTTCCTTTAAAGGATTAACAATGGGGCTCGTTGTTCACTTAAACTTGAAGATCAAAAAATTGGCGATTGTTACTGTTTAGATGCTTTGCATATATGTTTCTTAGATTATATAGAAGCAATATATACATTGATTTCAACCGTCTACCTGTTCCATTCATTGTTCTACTTGTCGAAAGTTACAAATAATTTCCGATAAAGTATTAACAATGGGTCTCATTGTTCACTTAAACTTGAAGAACAAAAAATTGGCGAATGGTACTGTTTGGTTGCTTTGCATATATGTTTCTTAGACTATATGGAAGCAATATATACAAAGATTTCAACCGTCTACGTGTTCCAATCATTGTTCTACTTGTAGAAAGTTACAATTAATTTCCGTTAAAGGATTAACAATGGGGCTCGTAGTTCACTTAAACTTGAAGAACAAAAAAGTGGCGAATGGTACTGTTTGGATGCTTTGCATATATGTTTCTTATATTATATAGAAGCAATATATACAATGATTTCAACCGTCAACCTGTTCCATTCATTGTTCTACTTGTCGAAAGTTACAAATAATTTCCGTTAATGGATTAACAATGGGGATCGTAGTTTACTTAAACTTGAAGAACAAAAAATTGGCGAATTGTACTGTTTGGATGCTTTGCATATATGTTTCTTAGACTATATAGAAGCAATATATACAATGATTTCAACCGTCTACCTATTCCATTCATTGTTCTACTTGTCGAAATTTAGAAATAATTTCCTTTAAAGGATTAACAATGGGGCTCGTAGTTCACTTAAACTTGAAGAACAAAAAATTGGCGAATTGTACTGTTTGGATGCTTTGCATATATGTTTCTTAGACTATATGGAAGCAATATATACAAAGATTTCAACCGTCTACGTGTTCCAATCGTTGTTCTACTTGTAGAAAGTTACAATTAATTTCCGTTAAAGGATTAACAATGGGGCTCGTAGTTCACTTAAACTTGAAGATAAAAAAATTGGCGATTGTTACTGTTTAGACGCTTTGCATATATGTTTCTTAGATTATATAGAAGCAATATATACAATGATTTCAACCGTCTACCTGATCCATTCATTGTTCTACTTGTCGAAATTTACAAATAATTTCCTTTAAAGGATTAACAATGGGGCTCGTAGTTCACTTAAACTTGAAGAACAAAAAATTGGCGAATGGTACTGTCTGGATGCTTTGCATATATGTTTCTTATACGATATAGAAGCAATATATACAAAGATTTAAACCGTCTACCTGTTCCATTCACTGTTCTACTTGTAGAAATTTACAAATAATTTCCATTTCATGATTATCAATGGGGCTCGCTGTTCACTTAAACTTGAAGATAAAAAAATTGTCGAATTGTACTATTTGAATGCATTGCATATATGTTTCTTAGACTATATAGAAGCAATATATACAATGATTTCAACCGTCTACCTGTTCCATTCATTGTTCTATTTGTCGACAGTAACAAATAATTTCCGTTAAGGGATTAACAATGGGGATCGTAGTTTACTTAATCTTGAAGAACAAAAAATTGGCGAATTGTACTGTTTGGATGCTTTGCATATATGTTTCTTAGACTATATAGAAGCAATATATACAATGATTTCAACAGTCTACCTGTTCCATTCATTGTTCTACTTGTCGAAATTTACAAATAATTTCCTTTAAAGGATTAACAATGGGGCTCGTTGTTCACTTAAACTTGAAGATCAAAAAATTGGCGATTGTTACTGTTTAGATGCTTTGCATATATGTTTCTTAGATTATATTGAAGCAATATATACAATGATTTCAACCGTCTACCTATTCCATTCATTGTTCTACTTTTCGAAAGTTACAAATAATTTCCGTTAAGGGATTAACAATGGGGATCGTTGTTTACTTAAACTTGAAGAACAAAAAATTGGCGAATTGTACTGTTTGGATGCTTTGCATATATGTTTCTTAGACTATTTAGAAGCAATATATACAATGATTTCAACCGTCTACCTATTCCATTCATTGTTCTACTTGCCGAAATTTACAAATAATTTCCTTTAAAGGATTAACAATGGGGATCGTAGTTCACTTAAACTTGAAGAGCAAAAAATTGTCGAATTGTACTGTTTGGATGCTTTGCATATATGTTTCTTAGACTATATAGAAGCAATATATACAATGATTTCAACCGTCAACCTGTTCCATTCATTGTTCTACTTGTCGAAAGTTACAAATAATTTCCGTTAATGGATTAACAATGGGGATCGTAGTTTACTTAAACTTGAAGAACAAAAAATTGGCGAATTGTACTGTTTGGATGCTTTGCATATATGTTTCTTAGACTATATAGAAGCAATATATACAATGATTTCAACCGTCTACCTATTCCATTCATTGTTCTACTTGTCGAAATTTAGAAATAATTTCCTTTAAAGGATTAACAATGGGGCTCGTAGTTCACTTAAACTTGAAGAACAAAAAATTGGCGAATTGTACTGTTTGGATGCTTTGCATATATGTTTCTTAGACTATATGGAAGCAATATATACAAAGATTTCAACCGTCTACGTGTTCCAATCATTGTTCTACTTGTAGAAAGTTACAATTAATTTCCGTTAAAGGATTAACAATGGGGCTCGTAGTTCACTTAAACTTGAAGATAAAAAAATTGGCGATTGTTACTGTTTAGACGCTTTGCATATATGTTTCTTAGATTATATAGAAGCAATATATACAAAGATTTCAACCGTCTACCTGTTCCATTCATTGTTCTACTTGTCGAAAATTACAAATAATTTCCGATAAAGGATTAACCATTGTGGCTCATTGTTCACTTAAACTTGAAGAACAAAAAATTGGCGAATGGTACTGTCTGGATGCTTTGCATATATGTTTCTTAGACTATATAGAAGCAATATATACAATGATTTCAACCGTCTACCTGATCCATTCATTGTTCTACTTGTCGAAATTTACAAATAATTTCCTTTAAAGGATTAACAATGGGGCTCGTAGTTCACTTAAACTTGAAGAACAAAAAATTGGCGAATTGTACTGTTTGGATGCTTTGCATATATGTTTCTTAGACTATATAGAAGCAATATATAAATTGATTTCAACCGTCTACCTGTTCCATTCATTGTTCTACTTGTCGCAAGTTACAAATAATTTCCGTTAAAGTATTAACAATGGGGCTCGTAGTTCACTTAAACTTGAAGAGCAAAAAATTGGCGAATTGTACAGTTTGGACGCTTTGCATATATGTTTCTTGTACTATATAGAAGCAATATATACAATGATTTCAACCGTCTACGTGTTCCAATCATTGTTCTACTTGTCGAAATTTACAAATAATTTCCTTTATAGGATTAACAATGGGGCTCGTAGTTCACTTAAACATGAAGAACAAAAAATTGGCGAATTGTACTGTTTGGAGGCTTTGCATATATGTTTCTTAGACTCTTTAGAAGCAATATATAGAAAGATTTCACCCGTCTACCTGTACTATTCATTGTTCTACTTGTAGAAAGTTACAAATAATTTCCATTTCATGATTATCAATGGGGCTCGCTGTTCACTTAAACTTGAAGATCAAAAAATTGGCGATTGTTACTGTTTAGACGCTTTGCATATATGTTTCTTAGATTATATAGAAGCAATATATACAAAGATTTCAACCGTCTACCTGTTCCATTCATTGTTCTACTTGTCGAAAATTACAAATAATTTCCGATAAAGGATTAACCATTGTGGCTCATTGTTCACTTAAACTTGAAGAACAAAAAATTGGCGAATGGTACTGTCTGGATGCTTTGCATATATGTTTCTTAGACTATATAGAAGCAATATATACAATGATTTCAACCGTCTACATGATCCATTCATTGTTCTACTTGTCGCAAGTTACAAATAATTTCCGTTAAAGTATTAACAATGGGGCTCGTAGTTCACTTAAACTTGAAGATCAAATAATTGGCGAATTGTACTGTTTGGATGATTTGCAGATATGTTTCTTAGATTATATAGAGGCAATATATACAAAGATATCAACCGTGTACCTGTTCCATTCATTGTTCTACATGTCGAAAATTACAAATAATTTCCTTTAAATGATTAACAATGGGGCTCGCTGTTCACTTAAACTTGAAGATCAAATAATTGGCGAATGTCACTGTTTAGATGCTTTGCATATAGGTTTCTTAGACTATATAGAAGCAACATATACAAATATTTCAACCGTCTACCTGTTCTGTTCATTGTTCTACTTGTAGAAAGTTACAAATAATTTCCGTTTCATGATTATCAATGGGGCTCGTTGTTCACTTAAACTTGAAGAACAAAAATTTGGCGAATGGTACTGTTTGGATGCTTTGCATATATGTTTCTTAGACTATATAGAAGCAATATATACAAAGAATTCAACCGTCTACCTGTTCCATTCATTGTTCTACTTGTAGAAAGTTACAAATAATTTCCATTTCATGATTATCAATGGGGCTCGCTGTTCACTTAAACTTGAAGAACAAAAATTTGGCGAATGGTACTGTTTGGATGCTTTGCATATATGTTTCTTAGATTATATAGAAGCAATATATACAAAGATTTCAACCGTCTACCTGTTCCATTCATTGCTCTACTTGTCGAAATTTACAAATAATTTCCTTTAAAGGATTAACAATGGGGCTCGTTGTTCACTTAAACTTGAAGATCAAAAAATTGGCGATTGTTACTGTTTAGATGCTTTGCATATATGTTTGTTAGATTATATAGAAGCAATATATACATTGATTTCAACCGTCTACCTGTTCCATTCATTGTTCTACTTGTCGAAAGTTACAAATAATTTCCGATAAAGTATTAACAATGGGTCTCATTGTTCACTTAAACTTGAAGAACAAAAAATTGGCGAATGGTACTGTTTGGTTGCTTTGCATATATGTTTCTTAGACTATATGGAAGCAATATATACAAAGATTTCAACCGTCTACGTGTTCCAATCATTGTTCTACTTGTAGAAAGTTACAATTAATTTCCGTTAAAGGATTAACAATGGGGCTCGTAGTTCACTTAAACTTGAAGAACAAAAAAGTGGCGAATGGTACTGTTTGGATGCTTTGCATATATGTTTCTTATATTATATAGAAGCAATATATACAATGATTTCAACCGTCAACCTGTTCCATTCATTGTTCTACTTGTCGAAAGTTACAAATAATTTCCGTTAATGGATTAACAATGGGGATCGTAGTTTACTTAAACTTGAAGAACAAAAAATTGGCGAATTGTACTGTTTGGATGCTTTGCATATATGTTTCTTAGACTATATAGAAGCAATATATACAATGATTTCAACCGTCTACCTATTCCATTCATTGTTCTACTTGTCGAAATTTAGAAATAATTTCCTTTAAAGGATTAACAATGGGGCTCGTAGTTCACTTAAACTTGAAGAACAAAAAATTGGCGAATTGTACTGTTTGGATGCTTTGCATATATGTTTCTTAGACTATATGGAAGCAATATATACAAAGATTTCAACCGTCTACGTGTTCCAATCGTTGTTCTACTTGTAGAAAGTTACAATTAATTTCCGTTAAAGGATTAACAATGGGGCTCGTAGTTCACTTAAACTTGAAGATAAAAAAATTGGCGATTGTTACTGTTTAGACGCTTTGCATATATGTTTCTTAGATTATATAGAAGCAATATATACAAAGATTTCAACCGTCTACCTGTTCCATTCATTGTTCTACTTGTCGAAAATTACAAATAATTTCCGATAAAGGATTAACCATTGTGGCTCATTGTTCACTTAAACTTGAAGAACAAAAAATTGGCGAATGGTACTGTCTGGATGCTTTGCATATATGTTTCTTAGACTATATAGAAGCAATATATACAATGATTTCAACCGTCTACCTGATCCATTCATTGTTCTACTTGTCGAAATTTACAAATAATTTCCTTTAAAGGATTAACAATGGGGCTCGTAGTTCACTTAAACTTGAAGAACAAAAAATTGGCGAATTGTACTGTTTGGATGCTTTGCATATATGTTTCTTAGACTATATAGAAGCAATATATAAATTGATTTCAACCGTCTACCTGTTCCATTCATTGTTCTACTTGTCGCAAGTTACAAATAATTTCCGTTAAAGTATTAACAATGGGGCTCGTAGTTCACTTAAACTTGAAGAGCAAAAAATTGGCGAATTGTACAGTTTGGACGCTTTGCATATATGTTTCTTGTACTATATAGAAGCAATATATACAATGATTTCAACCGTCTACGTGTTCCAATCATTGTTCTACTTGTCGAAATTTACAAATAATTTCCTTTATAGGATTAACAATGGGGCTCGTAGTTCACTTAAACATGAAGAACAAAAAATTGGCGAATTGTACTGTTTGGAGGCTTTGCATATATGTTTCTTAGACTCTTTAGAAGCAATATATAGAAAGATTTCACCCGTCTACCTGTACTATTCATTGTTCTACTTGTAGAAAGTTACAAATAATTTCCATTTCATGATTATCAATGGGGCTCGCTGTTCACTTAAACTTGAAGATCAAAAAATTGGCGATTGTTACTGTTTAGACGCTTTGCATATATGTTTCTTAGATTATATAGAAGCAATATATACAAAGATTTCAACCGTCTACCTGTTCCATTCATTGTTCTACTTGTCGAAAATTACAAATAATTTCCGATAAAGGATTAACCATTGTGGCTCATTGTTCACTTAAACTTGAAGAACAAAAAATTGGCGAATGGTACTGTCTGGATGCTTTGCATATATGTTTCTTAGACTATATAGAAGCAATATATACAATGATTTCAACCGTCTACATGATCCATTCATTGTTCTACATGTCGAAAATTACAAATAATTTCCTTTAAATGATTAACAATGGGGCTCGCTGTTCACTTAAACTTGAAGATCAAATAATTGGCGAATGTCACTGTTTAGATGCTTTGCATATAGGTTTCTTAGACTATATAGAAGCAACATATACAAATATTTCAACCGTCTACCTGTTCTGTTCATTGTTCTACTTGTAGAAAGTTACAAATAATTTCCGTTTCATGATTATCAATGGGGCTCGTTGTTCACTTAAACTTGAAGAACAAAAATTTGGCGAATGGTACTGTTTGGATGCTTTGCATATATGTTTCTTAGACTATATAGAAGCAATATATACAAAGAATTCAACCGTCTACCTGTTCCATTCATTGTTCTACTTGTAGAAAGTTACAAATAATTTCCATTTCATGATTATCAATGGGGCTCGCTGTTCACTTAAACTTGAAGAACAAAAATTTGGCGAATGGTACTGTTTGGATGCTTTGCATATATGTTTCTTAGATTATATAGAAGCATTATATACAAAGATTTCAACCGTCTACCTGTTCCATTCATTGCTCTACTTGTCGAAATTTACAAATAATTTCCTTTAAAGGATTAACAAAGGGGCTCGTTGTTCACTTAAACTTGAAGATCAAAAAATTGGCGATTGTTACTGTTTAGATGCTTTGCATATATGTTTCTTAGATTATATAGAAGCAATATATACAATGATTTCAACCGTCTACCTGTTCCATTCATTGTTCTACTTGTCGAAAGTTACAAATAATTTCCGTTAAAGTATTAACAATGGGGCTCGTAGTTCACTTAAACTTGAAGATCAAATAATTGGCGAATTGTACTGTTTGGATGATTTGCAGATATGTTTCTTAGATTATATAGAGGCAATATATACAAAGATATCAACCGTGTACCTGTTCCATTCATTGTTCTACATGTCGAAAATTACAAATAATTTCCTTTAAATGATTAACAATGGAGCTCGCTGTTCACTTAAACTTGAAGATCAAATAATTGGCGAATGTCACTGTTTAGATGCTTTGCATATAGGTTTCTTAGACTATATAGAAGCAACATATACAAATATTTCAACCGTCTACCTGTTCTGTTCATTGTTCTACTTGTAGAAAGTTACAAATAATTTCCGTTTCATGATTATCAATGGGGCTCGTTGTTCACTTAAACTTGAAGAACAAAAATTTGGCGAATGGTACTGTTTGGATGCTTTGCATATATGTTTCTTAGACTATATAGAAGCAATATATACAAAGAATTCAACCGTCTACCTGTTCCATTCATTGTTCTACTTGTAGAAAGTTACAAATAATTTCCATTTCATGATTATCAATGGGGCTCGCTGTTCAATTAAACTTGAAGAACAAAAATTTGGCGAATGGTACTGTTTGGATGCTTTGCATATATGTTTCTTAGATTATATAGAAGCAATATATACAAAGATTTCAACCGTCTACCTGTTCCATTCATTGCTCTACTTGTCGAAATTTACAAATAATTTCCTTTAAAGGATTAACAATGGGGCTCGTTGTTCACTTAAACTTGAAGATCAAAAAATTGGCGATTGTTACTGTTTAGATGCTTTGCATATATGTTTCTTAGATTATATAGAAGCAATATATACAATGATTTCAACCGTCTACCTGTTCCATTCATTGTTCTACTTGTCGAAAGTTACAAATAATTTCCGATAAAGGATTAACAATGGGTCTCATTGTTCACTTAAACTTGAAGAACAAAAAATTGGCGAATGGTACTGTTTGGTTGCTTTGCATATATGTTTCTTAGACTATATGGAAGCAATATATACAAAGATTTCAACCGTCTACGTGTTCCAATCATTGTTCTACTTGTAGAAAGTTACAATTAATTTCCGTTAAAGGATTAACAATGGGGCTCGTAGTTCACTTAAACTTGAAGAACAAAAAATTGGCGAATGGTACTGTTTGGATGCTTTGCGTACATGTTTCTGAGACTATATGGAAGCAATATATACAAAGATTTCAACCGTCTACGTGTTCCAATCATTGTTCTACTTGTCGAAATTTACAAATAACTTCCTTTAAAGGATTAACAATGGGGCTCGTTGTTCACTTAAACTTGAAGAACAAAAAAGTGGCGAATGGTACTGTTTGGATGCTTTGCATATATGTTTCTTATATTATATAGAAGCAATATATACAAAGATTTCAACCGTCTACCTGTTCCATTCACTGTTCTACTTGTCGAAAGTTACAAATAATTTCCGATAAAGGATTAACAATGGGGATCGTAGTTTACTTAAACTTGAAGAACAAAAAATTGGCGAATTGTACTGTTTGGATGCTTTGCATATAGGTTTCTTAGACTATATAGAAGCAATATATAAATTGATTACAACCGTCTACCTGTTCCATTCATTGTTCTACTTGTCGGAAGTTACAAATAATTTCCTTTAAAGTATTAACAATGGGGCTCGTAGTTCACTTAAACTTGAAGAACAAAAAATTGGCGAATTGTACTGTTTGGATGCTTTGCATAGATGTTTCTTAGACTATTTAGAAGCAATATATAGAAAGATTTCACCCGTCTACCTGTACTATTCATTGTTCTACTTGCAGAAAGTTACAAATAATTTCCATTTCATGATTATCAATGGGGCTCGCTGTTCACTTAAACTTGAAGATCAAAAAATTGGCGATTGTTACTGTTTAGATGCTTTGCATATAGGTTTCTTAGACTATATAGAAGCAATATATAAATTGATTACAACCGTCTACCTGTTCCATTCATTGTTCTACTTGTCGCAAGTTACAAATAATTTCCTTTAAAGGATTAACAATGGGGCTCGTTGTTCACTTAAACTTGAAGAACAAAAAATTGGCGAATGGTACTGTTTAGATGCTTTGCATATAGGTTTCTTAGACTATATAGATGCAACATATACAAAGATTTCAACCGTCTACCTGTTCCATTAATTGTTCTACTTGTCGAAAATTACAAATAATTTCCTTTAAAGGATTAACAATGGGGCTCGTTGTTCACTTAAACTTGAAGAACAAAAAATTGGCGAATGGTACTGTTTGGATGCTTTGCATATATGTTTCTTAGACTATATAGAAGCAATATATAAATTGATTTCAACCGTCTACCTGTTCCATTCATTGTTCTACTTGTCGCAAGTTACAAATAATTTCCGTTAAAGTATTAACAATGGGGCTCGTAGTTCACTTAAACTTGAAGAGCAAAAAATTGGCGAATTGTACAGTTTGGACGCTTTGCATATATGTTTCTTGGACTATATAGAAGCAATATATACAATGATTTCAACCGTCTACGTGTTCCAATCATTGTTCTACTTGTCGAAATTTACAAATAATTTCCTTTATAGGATTAACAATGGGGCTCGTTGTTCACTTAAACATGAAGAACAAAAAATTGGCGAATTGTACTGTTTGGAGGCTTTGCATATATGTTTCTTAGACTCTTTAGAAGCAATATATAGAAAGATTTCACCCGTCTACCTGTACTATTCATTGTTCTACTTGTAGAAAGTTACAAATAATTTCCATTTCATGATTATCAATGGGGCTCGCTGTTCACTTAAACTTGAAGATCAAAAAATTGGCGATTGTTACTGTTTAGAAGCTTTGCATATATGTTTCTTAGATTATATAGAAGCAATATATACAAAGATTTCAACCGTCTACCTGTTCCATTCATTGTTCTACTTGTCGAAAATTACAAATAATTTCCGATAAAGGATTAACCATTGTGGCTCATTGTTCACTTAAACTTGAAGAACAAAAAATTGGCGAATGGTACTGTCTGGATGCTTTGCATATATGTTTCTTAGACTATATAGAAGCAATATATACAATGATTTCAACCGTCTACCTGATCCATTCATTGTTCTACTTGTCGAAAGTTACAAATAATTTCCGATAAAGGATTAACAATGGGTCTCATTGTTCACTTAAACTTGAAGAACAAAAAATTGGCGAATGGTACTGTTTGGTTGCTTTGCATATATGCTTCTTAGACTATATGGAAGCAATATATACAAAGATTTCAACCGTCTACGTGTTCCAATCATTGTTCTACTTGTAGAAAGTTACAATTAATTTCCGTTAAAGGATTAACAATGGGGCTCGTAGTTCACTTAAACTTGAAGAACAAAAAATTGGCGAATGGTACTGTTTGGATGCTTTGCGTACATGTTTCTGAGACTATATGGAAGCAATATATACAAAGATTTCAACCGTCTACGTGTTCCAATCATTGTTCTACTTGTCGAAATTTACAAATAATTTCCTTTAAAGGATTAACAATGGGGCTCGTTGTTCACTTAAACTTGAAGAACAAAAAAGTGGCGAATGGTACTGTTTGGATGCTTTGCATATATGTTTCTTATATTATATAGAAGCAATATATACAATGATTTCAACCGTCAACCTGTTCCATTCATTGTTCTACTTGTCGAAAGTTACAAATAATTTCCGTTAATGGATTAACAATGGGGATCGTAGTTTACTTAAACTTGAAGAACAAAAAATTGGCGAATTGTACTGTTTGGATGCTTTGCATATATGTTTCTTAGACTATATAGAAGCAATATATACAATGATTTCAACCGTCTACCTAATCCATTCATTGTTCTACTTGTCGAAATTTAGAAATAATTTCCTTTAAAGGATTAACAATGGGGCTCGTAGTTCACTTAAACTTGAAGAACAAAAAATTGGCGAATTGTACTGTTTGGATGCTTTGCATATATGTTTCTTAGACTATATGGAAGCAATATATACAAAGATTTCAACCGTCTACGTGTTCCAATCATTGTTCTACTTGTAGAAAGTTACAATTAATTTCCGTTAAAGGATTAACAATGGGGCTCGTAGTTCACTTAAACTTGAAGATAAAAAAATTGGCGATTGTTACTGTTTAGACGCTTTGCATATATGTTTCTTAGATTATATAGAAGCAATATATACAAAGATTTCAACCGTCTACCTGTTCCATTCATTGTTCTACTTGTCGAAAATTACAAATAATTTCCGATAAAGGATTAACCATTGTGGCTCATTGTTCACTTAAACTTGAAGAACAAAAAATTGGCGAATGGTACTGTCTGGATGCTTTGCATATATGTTTCTTAGACTATATAGAAGCAATATATACAATGATTTCAACCGTCTACCTGATCCATTCATTGTTCTACTTGTCGAAATTTACAAATAATTTCCTTTAAAGGATTAACAATGGGGCTCGTAGTTCACTTAAACTTGAAGAACAAAAAATTGGCGAATTGTACTGTTTGGATGCTTTGCATATATGTTTCTTAGACTATATAGAAGCAAGATATAAATTGATTTCAACCTTCTACCTGTTCCATTCATTGTTCTACTTGTCGCAAGTTACAAATAATTTCCGTTAAAGTATTAACAATGGGGCTCGTAGTTCACTTAAACTTGAAGAGCAAAAAATTGGCGAATTGTACAGTTTGGACGCTTTGCATATATGTTTCTTGGACTATATAGAAGCAATATATACAATGATTTCAACCGTCTACGTGTTCCAATCATTGTTCTACTTGTCGAAATTTACAATTAATTTCCTTTATAGGATTAACAATGGGGCTCGTAGTTCACTTAAACATGAAGAACAAAAAATTGGCGAATTGTACTGTTTGGAGGCTTTGCATATATGTTTCTTAGACTCTTTAGAAGCAATATATAGAAAGATTTCACCCGTCTACCTGTACTATTCATTGTTCTACTTGTAGAAAGTTACAAATAATTTCCGATAAAGGATTAACCATTGTGGCTCATTGTTCACTTAAACTTGAAGAACAAAAAATTGGCGAATGGTACTGTCTGGATGCTTTGCATATATGTTTCTTAGACTATATAGAAGCAATATATACAATGATTTCAACCGTCTACATGATCCATTCATTGTTCTACTTGTCGCAAGTTACAAATAGTTTCCGTTAAAGTATTAACAATGGGGCTCGTAGTTCACTTAAACTTGAAGATCAAATAATTGGCGAATTGTACTGTTTGGATGATTTGCAGATATGTTTCTTAGATTATATAGAGGCAATATATACAAAGATATCAACCGTGTACCTGTTCCATTCATTGTTCTACATGTCGAAAATTACAAATAATTTCCTTTAAATGATTAACAATGGGGCTCGCTGTTCACTTAAACTTGAAGATCAAATAATTGGCGAATGTCACTGTTTAGATGCTTTGCATATAGGTTTCTTAGACTATATAGAAGCAACATATACAAATATTTCAACCGTCTACCTGTTCTGTTCATTGTTCTACTTGTAGAAAGTTACAAATAATTTCCGTTTCATGATTATCAATGGGGCTCGTTGTTCACTTAAACTTGAAGAACAAAAATTTGGCGAATGGTACTGTTTGGATGCTTTGCATATATGTTTCTTAGACTATATAGAAGCAATATATACAAAGAATTCAACCGTCTACCTGTTCCATTCATTGTTCTACTTGTAGAAAGTTACAAATAATTTCCATTTCATGATTATCAATGGGGCTCGCTGTTCACTTAAACTTGAAGAACAAAAATTTGGCGAATGGTACTGTTTGGATGCTTTGCATATATGTTTCTTAGATTATATAGAAGCAATATATACAAAGATTTCAACCGTCTACCTGTTCCATTCATTGCTCTACTTGTCGAAATTTACAAATAATTTCCTTTAAAGGATTAACAATGGGGCTCGTTGTTCACTTAAAATTGAAGAACAAAAAATTGGCGAATGGTACTGTTTGGTTGCTTTGCATGTATGTTTCTTAGACTATATGGAAGCAATATATACAAAGATTTCAACCGTCTACGTGTTCCAATCATTGTTCTACTTGTAGAAAGTTACAATTAATTTCCGTTAAAGGATTAACAATGGGGCTCGTAGTTCACTTAAACTTGAAGAACAAAAAATTGGCGAATGGTACTGTTTGGATGCTTTGCGTACATGTTTCTGAGACTATATGGAAGCAATATATACAAAGATTTCAACCGTCTACGTGTTCCAATCATTGTTCTACTTGTCGAAATTTACAAATAATTTCCTTTAAAGGATTAACAATGGGGCTCGTTGTTCACTTAAACTTGAAGAACAAAAAAGTGGCGAATGGTACTGTTTGGATGCTTTGCATATATGTTTCTTATATTATATAGAAGCAATATATACAAAGATTTCAACCGTCTACCTGTTCCATTCACTGTTCTACTTGTCGAAAGTTACAAATAATTTCCGATAAAGGATTAACAATGGGGATCGTAGTTTACTTAAACTTGAAGAACAAAAAATTGGCGAATGGTACTGTTTGGATGCTTTGCATATATGTTTCTTAGACTATATAGAAGCAATATATAAATTGATTTCAACCGTCTACCTGTTCCATTCATTGTTCTACTTGTCGCAAGTTACAAATAATTTCCGTTAAAGTATTAACAATGGGGCTCGTAGTTCACTTAAACTTGAAGAGCAAAAAATTGGCGAATTGTACAGTTTGGACGCTTTGCATATATGTTTCTTGGACTATATAGAAGCAATATATACAATGATTTCAACCGTCTACGTGTTCCAATCATTGTTCTACTTGTCGAAATTTACAAATAATTTCCTTTATAGGATTAACAATGGGGCTCGTAGTTCACTTAAACATGAAGAACAAAAAATTGGCGAATTGTACTGTTTGGAGGCTTTGCATATATGTTTCTTAGACTCTTTAGAAGCAATATATAGAAAGATTTCACCCGTCTACCTGTACTATTCATTGTTCTACTTGTAGAAAGTTACAAATAATTTCCATTTCATGATTATCAATGGGGCTCGCTGTTCACTTAAACTTGAAGATCAAAAAATTGGCGATTGTTACTGTTTAGACGCTTTGCATATATGTTTCTTAGATTATATAGAAGCAATATATACAAAGATTTCAACCGTCTACCTGTTCCATTCATTGTTCTACTTGTCGAAAATTACAAATAATTTCCGATAAAGGATTAACCATTGTGGCTCATTGTTCACTTAAACTTGAAGAACAAAAAATTGGCGAATTGTACTGTTTGGATGCTTTGCATATATGTTTCTTATACTATATAGAAGCAATATATACAAAGATTTAAACCGTCTACCTGTTCCATTCACTGTTCTACTTGTAGAAAGTTACAAATAATTTCCATTTCATGATTATCAATGGGGCTCGCTGTTCACTTAAACTTGAAGATAAAAAAATTGTCGAATTGTACTATTTGAATGCATTGCATATATGTTTCTTAGACTATATAGAAGCAATATATACAATGATTTCAACCGTCTACCTGTTCCATTCATTGTTCTATTTGTCGACAGTAACAAATAATTTCCGTTAAGGGATTAACAATGGGGATCGTAGTTTACTTAATCTTGAAGAACAAAAAATTGGCGAATTGTACTGTTTGGATGCTTTGCATATATGTTTCGTAGACTATATAGAAGCAATATATACAATGATTTCAACCGTCTACATGATCCATTCATTGTTCTACTTGTCGCAAGTTACAAATAATTTCCGTTAAAGTATTAACAATGGGGCTCGTAGTTCACTTAAACTTGAAGATCAAATAATTGGCGAATTGTACTGTTTGGATGATTTGCAGATATGTTTCTTTGACTATATAGAAGCAATATATACAATGATTTCAACCGTCTACCTGTTCCATTCATTGTTCTACTTGTCGAAAGTTACAAATAATTTCCGTTAAGGGATTAACAATGGGGATCGTAGTTTACTTAAACTTGAAGAACAAGAAATTGGCGAATTGTACTGTTTGGATGCTTTGCATATATGTTTCTTAGACTATATAGAAGCAATATATACAATGATTTCAACCGCCTACCTATTCCATTCATTGTTCCACTTGCCGAAATTTACAAATAATTTCCTTTAAAGGATTAACAATGGGGCTCGTAGTTCACTTAAACTTGAAGAGCAAAAAATTGGCGAATTGTACTGTTTGGACGCTATGCATATATGTTTCTTAGACTATATAGAAGCAATATATACAATGATTTCAACAGTCTACCTGTTCCATTCATTGTTCCACTTGTCGAAATTTACAAATAATTTCCTTTAAAGGATTAACAATGGGGCTCGTAGTTCACTTAAACTTGAAGAACAAAAAATTGGCGAATGGTACTGTTTGGATGCTTTGAATATATGTTTCTTAGATTATATAGAAGCAATATATTGTTATGTCCCGCGGAGGGACCGAGTCTTCTCGGCATTATATTTCTAATAACTTTATTAAACTTTAATAACTAATAACAATATTTCGAACTCTGTCGTCTGACAACTCGGTTACAACTTCCGGTCACCAAACGCTTCCGGTCGCTGGAGCAACGACCGGCCGAATCGATCCCTCGATTACATCGATCCCTCGATTACATCGATCCCTCGATTGCATCGATCCTCGAATCCACGGGTTCGAGGGAGCAGCTTCGCTCGGTACGCCAACTTCATATCGGCGTAACACTGCCCCCTCCTCTCGAAGAGCGGTCGTCCCGACCGCGGCGACTTCAAATCGGGCAACTAGACTTCCATAACCTTCTTGAAATCGTCCCGGGATTCAATGCCTTCGTCTGCAGAGGAGGTAGACAACAGGAAACAAAACGTCTACTGGTATGGCTCCAATCAGACGAAAACGCCTCGACATTTGTCCTCCAACTCAAGGGAAAACCATCCAAAAAACCTTGAGTGAGGCGTCGGCAAGTCGATGCCATCGCATTCGTAATTCGTTGGTTATGTTCATTCTTGCCCTTCCGTTCTTCACTGGCTCATTCTTCTTTCCGCATCTCTTCTTTACTGGCTCGTTTTTCTTTCCGCATCTCTTCTTTCTGCATCCCGCCTGTTGCTCTACAACTAATAGAAACAGCGGGATTCACTGGTCCCAATCCTTTTGGTTGTCCGCAACATATAGGGACAAATATTGCAACAGAGTCCTCATCAACCTCTCTACGAGTCCGTCCGACTGAGGGTGGAGTGGCGTCGTCCTTGTCTTCCGGATTCCAAGCAACTCCATGAGTTTCTCGAAGACAGTCGACCCAAAACTACGACCCTGCTCAGAATGGAGCTCTAGAGGTATTCCATGTCGGTCAACCACCTCACGTAGAAGAGCTTCTGCGATGGTCGTCGCGCTGTTTTCGTTTTCGGCAAAGGTCCAACAATGTCGAGCGCCATCCTCTCAAAAGGTGCCCCGACATTATAAATCCTGAGGGGTCCTCTCCCCCTCTCATTCGGATCTTTCCTCGCCGTACAAGTGTAACAGCGGCGACACCACTCTTCGACGTCCATTCGGTGTTCGGGCCAGAAGACTCTCTGCCGCACTTTCGCAAGGGTCTTGCGCATACCGAAGTGTCCTCCTGTAGGAGCCTCGTGACATCCACGTAGCGCTTCTTCCACCTTGCTTTTGGGGACCAGTAGGAGATGACATGCCTCTTCTCCGCACGCGGATTCCCATCTTCTTTCGTAAGAGAAAGCCAATTTCCTCATGCTCTTCCTGCGCTTTCCTGCGCTTTTCCTCCATCCCTCTCTCCCTCTCTCCGTGTCGCCGGACTCGTTAACGCGTTGATCTGCGATTGACGAGTATACTCGTCATGGCTCGATTCTGGCGACACAAAACGGTGCGCACTCTCAAACGAGGGCGCCACAGTTAACTGGTTAACGGGCAAGATTTCGAGAGAGGAGCAGGGGGCTGGCGACGCGTCCTCCCCGGTTCGCATCCTCTCGAGCTTCGCCGATCCCGCTGCTCGGATCTCGAGGATCTTCTCGATGACTCCGCGCAGCCAGGCGTTCCAGTCTTTGGCGAGGCTGCTGATGTGACTGAGCCAGTCGGTCCAGTCCCGAACTTCCCACGACATCACTTCCGGCACGTATCGTTCCATGAACCCGATCTCCCATTCGGTCAGGATTCTCCTCAGACACGTCGCTATTTTTCCGCAAACGACGTCCATAGCGTCCTTTAGCTCCTCCGTCAGAAGGTCTGGATTTGCGAAGGTAACGATCGTTCCGAGTTTCTCGTAAATCGCTCGGTGTATGGCGTTCGTCGCCGAATCCTCGCCAGTGTTTTCCGGCGCGCTCTGGATCATTTTGTAGACGGTGTCGATGATTTTTCCGAACGTCAGGAACGGCAGGTCCGTCTTCAGAAGCTTCTCGAGATCGTCGGTAACCTCGACGGCCTTGGAATCCTTCGAAGCTTCTCTCCGACGCATTCGCGGCGGCGCTCTCTCCGCTGGCTTTTCTTCCGCCGTCTCTTCCATCTCTTTCTCTTCCGGAGCTTCCTTCGTCGTTCGTTCCGGCTTTTCCTCTTCCTTCGCTTCTTGCTCCTCCGCTTCGTCGTAGCCCACTCGTTCGGGCTCTTCCCGTCGGTGGGGACCGTTCGACGCCCGCTACCCCCGTCGCTGTCCTCGTCGCTGCCGTCGCTGCCGCTGCCGCCACGGCTCTCCCGATCTCCTCGGGAACGTCCGCCGGTGTCCCGATCGTCACGCTCTCCCTGCCGCGGTCCAACCGCGCGAGGTCGAACGCCTCTTCCTCCAGCTCTGCGAACCTGCGCACCGCGAGGTCCACCTTGGAGCCGGGACGAGTCAACCGATCTGTCACCTTCAGCTCCCTTCCGACGCCATCCGCGACCTCCTCCATTCCCCTCGACGCTTCCTCCTTCAGGTACTCGAGGCTCTCTCGCGCTCGCCGAACCATCGAGGTGAACTCCGTCGTTTCTCTCATCATCTTCCGATGAATCCGCATCGACCCTACAAATCGCCGACACGCGTACGTCGGAATCGTTAGACCTCCTAACCGTGGAATCCGGCTGCCTAGCAGGGGATGCACCGTGTCTCCGCGTTTCACCGGGGCGGAAGCGTCCAAGCGCCTCGAAGGCCAATTACTAACACTCGCTACAGCCTCACACTGGATTTTACCTTCCTTCCAGGAGGACTTTTCATTACATATTGGACGCTTCAAGACCACTCCCAATTCCGTTGGGAGGACACGCGGAGGGATAGGCTGGGAAACAAGGGGAGCCGTGATCCGTGTATCCTCCATAGGAATCGGATCACGACTCTCCACCGGTCCCACAGAACCCGAAACGGCCGTTCGGCGGCCGAACTCAGTGATGAACGCTCGAAGTTGGGCCTCGAGCGCTCCAAACCTCTCTTCCTGGGCAGCTTTCTTCCTGGCTTCCTTTTCCGCGATCCGGGAGCGCTCCTGCTCCCATCGCTCTTCTGCCAGCTCCTGCTGTCTCTGCAATTGTAGACCGAGATTTTTCAGTAGTCTTCCCAGACGATTCGGCTCCTCCTCCGCAGGCCTAGTGGGCTGAGGATTCTCTTCCCCTCGATCCAGAAACATCCCACTTCTGACACCATTGTTATGTCCCGCGGAGGGACCGAGTCTTCTCGGCATTATATTTCTAATAACTTTATTAAACTTTAATAACTAATAACAATATTTCGAACTCTGTCGTCTGACAACTCGGTTACAACTTCCGGTCACCAAACGCTTCCGGTCGCTGGAGCAACGACCGGCCGAATCGATCCCTCGATTACATCGATCCCTCGATTGCATCGATCCTCGAATCCACGGGTTCGAGGGAGCAGCTTCGCTCGGTACGCCAACTTCATATCGGCGTAACAATATACAAAGATTTCAACCGTCTACCTGTTCCATTCATTGTCCTACTTGTCGAAAATTACAAGTAATTTCCGATAAAGGATTAACCATTGGGGCTCATTGTTCACTTAAACTTGAAGAACAAGAAATTGGCGAATGGTACTGTTTGGATGATTTGCGTACATGTTTCTTAGACTATATGGAAGCAATATATACAAAGATTTCAACCGTCTACGTGTTCCAATCATTGTTCTACTTGTAGAAAGTTACAATTAATTTCCGTTAAAGGATAAACAATGGGGCTCGTAGTTCACTTAAACTTGAAGAACAAAAAATTGGCGAATTGTACTGTTTGGATGCTTTGCATATATGTTTCGTAGGCTATATAGAAGCAATATATACAATGATTTCAACCGTCTACCTGATCCATTCATTGTTCTACTTGTCGAAAATTACAAATAATTTCCGATGAAGGATTAACCATTGGGGCTCATTGTTCACTTAAACTTGAAGAACAAAAAATTGGCGAATTGTACTGTTTGGATGCTTTGCATATATGTTTCGTAGGCTATATAGAAGCAATATATACAATGATTTCAACCGTCTACCTGATCCAATCATTGTTCTACTTGTCGAAATTTACAAATAATTTCCTTTAAAGGATTAACAATGGGGCTCGTAGTTCACTTAAACTTGAAGAACAAAAAATTGGCGAATTGTACTGTTTGGATGCTTTGCATATATGTTTCTTAGACTATATAGAAGCAATATATACAATGATTTCAACAGTCTACCTATTCCATTCATTGTTCTACTTGTCGAAAGTTACAAATAATTTCCTTTAAAGGATTAACAATGGGGCTCGTAGTTCACTTAAACTTGAAGAACAAAAAATTGGCAAATGGTACTGTTTGGATGCTTTGCATATATGTTTCTTAGACTATATAGAAGCAATATATACAATGATTTCAACAGTCTACCTGTTCCATTCATTGTTCTACTTGTCGAAAGTTACAAATAATTTCCTTTAAAGGATTAACAATGGGGCTCGTAGTTCACTTAAACTTGAAGAACAAAAAATTGGCGAATTGTACTGTTTGGATGCTTTGCATATATGTTTCGTAGACTATATAGAAGCAATATATACAATGATTTCAACCGTCTACATGATCCATTCATTGTTCTACTTGTCGAAATTTAGAAATAATTTCCTTTAAAGGATTAACAATGGGGCTCGTAGTTCACTTAAACTCGAAGAACAAAAAATTGGCGAATTGTACTGTTTGGATGCTTTGCATATATGTTTCTTAGACTATATAGAAGCAATATATACAATGATTTCAACAGTCTACCTGTTCCATTCAATGTTCTACTTGCCGAAATTTACAAATAATTTCCTTTAAAGGATTAACAATGGGGCTCGCTGTTCACTTAAACTTGAAGATCAAATAATTGGCGAATGTCACTGTTTAGATGCTTTGCATATAGGTTTCTTAGACTATATAGAAGCAACATATACAAATATTTCAACCGTCTACCTGTTCTGTTCATTGTTCTACTTGTAGAAAGTTACAAATAATTTCCGTTTCATGATTATCAATGGGGCTCGTTGTTCACTTAAACTTGAAGAACAAAAATTTGGCGAATGGTACTGTTTGGATGCTTTGCATATATGTTTCTTAGACTATATAGAAGCAATATATACAAAGAATTCAAGCGTCTACCTGTTCCATTCATAGTTCTACTTGTAGAAAGTTACAAATAATTTCCATTTCATGATTATCAATGGGGCTCGCTGTTCACTTAAACTTGAAGAACAAAAATTTGGCGAATGGTACTGTTTGGATGCTTTGCATATATGTTTCTTAGATTATATAGAAGCAATACATACAAAGATTTCAACCGTCTACCTGTTCCATTCATTGCTCTACTTGTCGAAATTTACAAATAATTTCCTTTAAAGGATTAACAATGGGGCTCGTTGTTCACTTAAACTTGAAGATCAAAAAATTGGCGATTGTTACTGTTTAGATGCTTTGCATATATGTTTCTTAGATTATATAGAAGCAATATATACAATGATTTCAACCGTCTACCTATTCCATTCATTGTTCTACTTGTCGAAAGTTACAAATAATTTCCGTTAAGGGATTAACAATGGGGATCGTAGTTTACTTAAACTTGAAGAACAAAAAATTGGCGAATTGTACTGTTTGGATGCTTTGCATATATGTTTCATAGACTATTTAGAAGCAATATATACAATGATTTCAACCGTCTACCTGTTCCATTCATTGTTCTACTTGTCGGAAGTTACAAATAATTTCCTTTAAAGTATTAACAATGGGGCTCGTAGTTCACTTAAACTTGAAGAACAAAAAATTGGCGAATTGTACTGTTTGGATGCTTTGCATAGATGTTTCTTAGACTATTTAGAAGCAATATATAGAAAGATTTCACCCGTCTACCTGTACTATTCATTGTTCTACTTGCAGAAAGTTACAAATAATTTCCATTTCATGATTATCAATGGGGCTCGCTGTTCACTTAAACTTGAAGATCAAAAAATTGGCGATTGTTACTGTTTAGATGCTTTGCATATAGGTTTCTTAGACTATATAGAAGCAATATATAAATTGATTACAACCGTCTACCTGTTCCATTCATTGTTCTACTTGTCGCAAGTTACAAATAATTTCCTTTAAAGGATTAACAATGGGGCTCGTTGTTCACTTAAACTTGAAGAACAAAAAATTGGCGAATTGTACTGTTTGGATGCTTTGCATATATGTTTCTTAGACTATATAGAAGCAATATATACAATGATTTCAACCGTCTACCTATTCCATTCATTGTTCTACTTGCCGAAATTTACAAATAATTTCCTTTAAAGGATTAACAATGGGGCGCGCTGTTCACTTAAACTTGAAGATCAAATAATTGGCGAATGTTACTGTTTAGATGCTTTGCATATAGGTTTCTTAGACTATATAGAAGCAACATATACAAATATTTCAACCGTCTACCTGCTCTGTTCATTGGTCTACTTGTAGAAAGTTACAAATAATTTCCGTTTCATGATTATCAATGGGGCTCGTTGTTCACTTAAACTTGAAGAACAAAAATTCGGCGAATTGTACTGTTTGGATGCTTTGCATATATGTTTCTTAGACTATATAGAAGCAATATATACAAAGAATTCAACCGTCTACCTGTTCCATTCATTGTTCTACTTGTAGAAAGTTACAAATAATTTCCATTTCATGATTATCAATGGGGCTCGCTGTTCACTTAAACTTGAAGAACAAAAAATTGGCGATTGTTACTGTTTAGATGCATTGCATATAGGTTTCTTAGACTATATAGAAGCAATATATACAAAGAATTCAACCGTCTACCTGTTCCATTCATTGTTCTACTTGTCGAAAGTTACAAATAATTTCCTTTAAAGGATTAACAATGGGGCTCGTAGTTCACTTAAACTTGAAGAACAAAAAATTGGCAAATGGTACTGTTTGGATGCTCTGCATATATGTTTCTTAGACTATATAGAAGCAATATATACAATGATTTCAACAGTCTACCTGTTCCATTCATTGTTCTACTTGTCGAAAGTTACAAATAATTTCCTTTAAAGGATTAACAATGGGGCTCGTAGTTCACTTAAACTTGAAGAACAAAAAATTGGCGAATTGTACTGTTTGGATGCTTTGCATATATGTTTCGTAGACTATATAGAAGCAATATATACAATGATTTCAACCGTCTACATGATCCATTCATTGTTCTACTTGTCGAAATTTAGAAATAATTTCCTTTAAAGGATTAACAATGGGGCTCGTAGTTCACTTAAACTCGAAGAACAAAAAATTGGCGAATTGTACTGTTTGGATGCTTTGCATATATGTTTCTTAAACTATATAGAAGCAATATATACAATGATTTCAACAGTCTACCTGTTCCATTCAATGTTCTACTTGCCGAAATTTACAAATAATTTCCTTTAAAGGATTAACAATGGGGCTCGCTGTTCACTTAAACTTGAAGATCAAATAATTGGCGAATGTCACTGTTTAGATGCTTTGCATATAGGTTTCTTAGACTATATAGAAGCAACATATACAAATATTTCAACCGTCTACCTGTTCTGTTCATTGTTCTACTTGTAGAAAGTTACAAATAATTTCCGTTTCATGATTATCAATGGGGCTCGTAGTTCACTTAAACTTGAAGAACAAAAATTTGGCGAATGGTACTGTTTGGATGCTTTGCATATATGTTTCTTAGACTATATAGAAGCAATATATACAAAGAATTCAAGCGTCTACCTGTTCCATTCATAGTTCTACTTGTAGAAAGTTACAAATAATTTCCATTTCATGATTATCAATGGGGCTCGCTGTTCACTTAAACTTGAAGAACAAAAATTTGGCGAATGGTACTGTTTGGATGCTTTGCATATATGTTTCTTAGATTATATAGAAGCAATATATACAAAGATTTCAACCGTCTACCTGTTCCATTCATTGTTCTACTTGTCGAAATTTACAAATAATTTCCTTTAAAGGATTAACAATGGGGCTCGTTGTTCACTTAAACTTGAAGATCAAAAAATTGGCGATTGTTACTGTTTAGATGCTTTGCATATATGTTTCTTAGATTATATAGAAGCAATATATACAATGATTTCAACCGTCTACCTATTCCATTCATTGTTCTACTTGTCGAAAGTTACAAATAATTTCCGTTAAGGGATTAACAATGGGGATCGTAGTTTACTTAAACTTGAAGAACAAAAAATTGGCGAATTGTACTGTTTGGATGCTTTGCATATATGTTTCATAGACTATTTAGAAGCAATATATACAATGATTTCAACCGTCTACCTGTTCCATTCATTATTCTACTTGTCGAAAGTTACAAATAATTTCCGTTAATGGATTAACAATGGGGATCGTAGTTTACTTAAACTTGAAGAACAAAAAATTGGCGAATTGTACTGTTTGGATGCTTTGCATACATGTTTCTTAGACTATATAGAAGCAATATATACAATGATTTCAACCGTCTACCTATTCCATTCATTGTTCTACTTGCCGAAATTTACAAATAATTTCCTTTAAAGGATTAACAATGGGGCGCGCTGTTCACTTAAACTTGAAGATCAAATAATTGGCGAATGTTACTGTTTAGATGCTTTGCATATAGGTTTCTTAGACTATATAGAAGCAATATATACAAAGAATTCAAGCGTCTACCTGTTCCATTCATAGTTCTACTTGTAGAAAGTTACAAATAATTTCCATTTCATGATTATCAATGGGGCTCGCTGTTCACTTAAACTTGAAGAACAAAAATTTGGCGAATGGTACTGTTTGGATGCTTTGCATATATGTTTCTTAGATTATATAGAAGCAATATATACAAAGATTTCAACCGTCTACCTGTTCCATTCATTGCTCTACTTGTCGAAATTTACAAATAATTTCCTTTAAAGGATTAACAATGGGGCTCGTTGTTCACTTAAACTTGAAGAACAAAAAATTGGCGAATTGTACTGTTTGGATGCTTTGCATATATGTTTCTTAGACTATTTAGAAGCAATATATAGAAAGAATTCACCCGTCTACCTGTACTATTCATTGTTCTACTTGTAGAAAGTTACAAATAATTTCCATTTCATGATTATCAATGGGGCTCGCTGTTCACTTAAACTTGAAGATCAAAAAATTGGCGATTGTTACTGTTTAGATGCTTTGCATATAGGTTTCTTAGACTATATAGAAGCAATATATACAAAGAATTCAACCGTCTACCTGCTCCATTCATTGTTCTACTTGTAGAAAGTTACAGATAATTTCCGTTTCATGATTATCAATGGGGCTCGTTGTTCACTTAAACTTGAAGAACAAAAATTTGGCGAATGGTACTGTTTGGATGCTTTGCATATATGTTTCTTAGATTATATAGAAGCAATATATACAAAGATTTCAACCGTCTACCTGTTCCATTCATTGCTCTACTTGTCGAAATTTACAAATAATTTCCTTTAAAGGATTAACAATGGGGCTCGTAGTTCACTTAAACTTGAAGAACAAAAAATTGGCAAATGGTACTGTTTGGATGCTTTGCATATATGTTTCTTAGACTATATAGAAGCAATATATACAATGATTTCAACAGTCTACCTGTTCCATTCATTGTTCTACTTGTCGAAAGTTACAAATAATTTCCTTTAAAGGATTAACAATGGGGCTCGTAGTTCACTTAAACTTGAAGAACAAAAAATTGGCGAATTGTACTGTTTGGATGCTTTGCATATATGTTTCGTAGACTATATAGAAGCAATATATACAATGATTTCAACCGTCTACATGATCCATTCATTGTTCTACTTGTCGAAATTTAGAAATAATTTCCTTTAAAGGATTAACAATGGGGCTCGTAGTTCACTTAAACTCGAAGAACAAAAAATTGGCGAATTGTACTGTTTGGATGCTTTGCATATATGTTTCTTAGACTATATAGAAGCAATATATACAAAGAATTCAAGCGTCTACCTGTTCCATTCATAGTTCTACTTGTAGAAAGTTACAAATAATTTCCATTTCATGATTATCAATGGGGCTCGCTGTTCACTTAAACTTGAAGAACAAAAATTTGGCGAATGGTACTGTTTGGATGCTTTGCATATATGTTTCTTAGATTATATAGAAGCAATATATAGAAAGAATTCACCCGTCTACCTGTACTATTCATTGTTCTACTTGTAGAAAGTTACAAATAATTTCCATTTCATGATTATCAATGGGGCTCGCTGTTCACTTAAACTTGAAGATCAAAAAATTGGCGATTGTTACTGTTTAGATGCTTTGCATATAGGTTTCTTAGACTATATAGAAGCAATATATACAAAGAATTCAACCGTCTACCTGTTCCATTCATTGTTCTACTTGTAGAAAGTTACAGATAATTTCCGTTTCATGATTATCAATGGGGCTCGTTGTTCACTTAAACTTGAAGAACAAAAATTTGGCGAATGGTACTGTTTGGATGCTTTGCATATATGTTTCTTAGACTATATAGAAGCAATATATACAAAGAATTCAACCGTCTACCTGTTCCATTCATTGTTCTACTTGTAGAAAGTTACAAATAATTTCCATTTCATGTTTATCAATGGGGCTCGCTGTTCACTTAAACTTGAAGAACGAAAAATTGGCGAATGGTACTGTTTGGATGCTTTGCATATATGTTTCTTAGATTATATAGAAGCAATATATATAAAGATTTCAACCGTCTACCTGTACTATTCATTGTTCTACTTGTAGAAAGTTACAAATAATTTCCATTTCATGATTATCAATGGGGCTCGCTGTTCACTTAAACTTGAAGATCAAAAAATTGGCGATTGTTACTGTTTAGATGCATTGCATATAGGTTTCTTAGACTATATAGAAGCAATATATACAAAGAATTCAACCGTCTACCTGTTCCATTCATTGTTCTACTTGTCGAAATTTACAAATAATTTCCTTTAAAGGATTAACAATGGGGCTCGTAGTTCACTTAAACTTGAAGAACAAATAATTGGCGAATTGAACTGTTTGGATGCTTTGCATATATGTTTCTTAGACTATTTAGAAGCAATATATAGAAAGATTTCACCCGTCTACCTGTACTATTCATTGTTCTACTTGTAGAAAGTTACAAATAATTTCCATTTCATGATTATCAATGGGGCTCGTAGTTCACTTAAACTTGAAGAACAAAAAATTGGCGAATTGTACTGTTTGGATGCTTTGCATATATGTTTCTTAGACTATATAGAAGCAATATATACAATGATTTCAACAGTCTACCTGTTCCATTCATTGTTCTACTTGTAGAAAGTTACAAATAATTTCCATTTCATGATTAACAATGGGGCTCGTAGTTCACTTAAACTTGAAGAACAAAAAATTGGCAAATGGTACTGTTTGGATGCTTTGCATATATGTTTCTTAGACTATATAGAAGCAATATATACAATGATTTCAACAGTCTACCTGTTCCATTCATTGTTCTACTTGTCGAAAGTTACAAATAATTTCCTTTAAAGGATTAACAATGGGGCTCGTAGTTCACTTAAACTTGAAGAACAAAAAATTGGCGAATTGTACTGTTTGGATGCTTTGCATACATGTTTCGTAGACTATATAGAAGCAATATATACAATGATTTCAACCGTCTACATGATCCATTCATTGTTCTACTTGTCGAAATTTAGAAATAATTTCCTTTAAAGGATTAACAATGGGGCTCGTAGTTCACTTAAACTCGAAGAACAAAAAATTGGCGAATTGTACTGTTTGGATGCTTTGCATATATGTTTCTTAGACTATATAGAAGCAATATATACAATGATTTCAACAGTCTACCTGTTCCATTCAATGTTCTACTTGCCGAAATTTACAAATAATTTCCTTTAAAGGATTAACAATGGGGCTCGCTGTTCACTTAAACTTGAAGATCAAATAATTGGCGAATGTCACTGTTTAGATGCTTTGCATATAGGTTTCTTAGACTATATAGAAGCAACATATACAAATATTTCAACCGTCTACCTGTTCTGTTCATTGTTCTACTTGTAGAAAGTTACAAATAATTTCCATTTCATGATTATCAATGGGGCTCGCTGTTCACTTAAACTTGAAGAACAAAAATTTGGCGAATGGTACTGTTTGGATGCTTTGCATATATGTTTCTTAGATTATATAGAAGCAATATATACAAAGATTTCAACCGTCTACCTGTTCCATTCATTGCTCTACTTGTCGAAATTTACAAATAATTTCCTTTAAAGGATTAACAATGGGGCTCGTTGTTCACTTAAACTTGAAGAACAAAAAATTGGCGAATTGTACTGTTTGGATGCTTTGCATATATGTTTCTTAGACTATTTAGAAGCAATATATAGAAAGAATTCACCCGTCTACCTGTACTATTCATTGTTCTACTTGTAGAAAGTTACAAATAATTTCCATTTCATGATTATCAATGGGGCTCGCTGTTCACTTAAACTTGAAGATCAAAAAATTGGCGATTGTTACTGTTTAGATGCTTTGCATATAGGTTTCTTAGACTATATAGAAGCAATATATACAAAGAATTCAACCGTCTACCTGCTCCATTCATTGTTCTACTTGTAGAAAGTTACAGATAATTTCCGTTTCATGATTATCAATGGGGCTCGTTGTTCACTTAAACTTGAAGAACAAAAATTTGGCGAATGGTACTGTTTGGATGCTTTGCATATATGTTTCTTAGATTATATAGAAGCAATATATACAAAGATTTCAACCGTCTACCTGTTCCATTCATTGCTCTACTTGTCGAAATTTACAAATAATTTCCTTTAAAGGATTAACAATGGGGCTCGTAGTTCACTTAAACTTGAAGAACAAAAAATTGGCAAATGGTACTGTTTGGATGCTTTGCATATATGTTTCTTAGACTATATAGAAGCAATATATACAATGATTTCAACAGTCTACCTGTTCCATTCATTGTTCTACTTGTCGAAAGTTACAAATAATTTCCTTTAAAGGATTAACAATGGGGCTCGTAGTTCACTTAAACTTGAAGAACAAAAAATTGGCGAATTGTACTGTTTGGATGCTTTGCATATATGTTTCGTAGACTATATAGAAGCAATATATACAATGATTTCAACCGTCTACATGATCCATTCATTGTTCTACTTGTCGAAATTTAGAAATAATTTCCTTTAAAGGATTAACAATGGGGCTCGTTGTTCACTTAAACTTGAAGAACAAAAATTTGGCGAATGGTACTGTTTGGATGCTTTGCATATATGTTTCTTAGACTATATAGAAGCAATATATACAAAGAATTCAACCGTCTACCTGTTCCATTCATTGTTCTACTTGTAGAAAGTTACAAATAATTTCCATTTCATGTTTATCAATGGGGCTCGCTGTTCACTTAAACTTGAAGAACGAAAAATTGGCGAATGGTACTGTTTGGATGCTTTGCATATATGTTTCTTAGATTATATAGAAGCAATATATATAAAGATTTCAACCGTCTACCTGTACTATTCATTGTTCTACTTGTAGAAAGTTACAAATAATTTCCATTTCATGATTATCAATGGGGCTCGCTGTTCACTTAAACTTGAAGATCAAAAAATTGGCGATTGTTACTGTTTAGATGCATTGCATATAGGTTTCTTAGACTATATAGAAGCAATATATACAAAGAATTCAACCGTCTACCTGTTCCATTCATTGTTCTACTTGTCGAAATTTACAAATAATTTCCTTTAAAGGATTAACAATGGGGCTCGTAGTTCACTTAAACTTGAAGAACAAATAATTGGCGAATTGAACTGTTTGGATGCTTTGCATATATGTTTCTTAGACTATTTAGAAGCAATATATAGAAAGATTTCACCCGTCTACCTGTACTATTCATTGTTCTACTTGTAGAAAGTTACAAATAATTTCCATTTCATGATTATCAATGGGGCTCGTAGTTCACTTAAACTTGAAGAACAAAAAATTGGCGAATTGTACTGTTTGGATGCTTTGCATATATGTTTCTTAGACTATATAGAAGCAATATATACAATGATTTCAACAGTCTACCTGTTCCATTCATTGTTCTACTTGTAGAAAGTTACAAATAATTTCCATTTCATGATTAACAATGGGGCTCGTAGTTCACTTAAACTTGAAGAACAAAAAATTGGCGAATTGTACTGTTTGGATGCTTTGCATATATGTTTCTTAGACTATATAGAAGCAATATATACAATGATTTCAACAGTCTACCTGTTCCATTCATTGTTCTACTTGTCGAAAGTTACAAATAATTTCCTTTAAAGGATTAACAATGGGGCTCGTAGTTCACTTAAACTTGAAGAACAAAAAATTGGCAAATGGTACTGTTTGGATGCTTTGCATATATGTTTCTTAGACTATATAGAAGCAATATATACAATGATTTCAACAGTCTACCTGTTCCATTCATTGTTCTACTTGTCGAAAGTTACAAATAATTTCCTTTAAAGGATTAACAATGGGGCTCGTAGTTCACTTAAACTTGAAGAACAAAAAATTGGCGAATTGTACTGTTTGGATGCTTTGCATACATGTTTCGTAGACTATATAGAAGCAATATATACAATGATTTCAACCGTCTACATGATCCATTCATTGTTCTACTTGTCGAAATTTAGAAATAATTTCCTTTAAAGGATTAACAATGGGGCTCGTAGTTCACTTAAACTCGAAGAACAAAAAATTGGCGAATTGTACTGTTTGGATGCTTTGCATATATGTTTCTTAGACTATATAGAAGCAATATATACAATGATTTCAACAGTCTACCTGTTCCATTCAATGTTCTACTTGCCGAAATTTACAAATAATTTCCTTTAAAGGATTAACAATGGGGCTCGCTGTTCACTTAAACTTGAAGATCAAATAATTGGCGAATGTCACTGTTTAGATGCTTTGCATATAGGTTTCTTAGACTATATAGAAGCAACATATACAAATATTTCAACCGTCTACCTGTTCTGTTCATTGTTCTACTTGTAGAAAGTTACAAATAATTTCCGTTTCATGATTATCAATGGGGCTCGTTGTTCACTTAAACTTGAAGAACAAAAATTTGGCGAATGGTACTGTTTGGATGCTTTGCATATATGTTTCTTAGACTATATAGAAGCAATATATACAAAGAATTCAAGCGTCTACCTGTTCCATTCATAGTTCTACTTGTAGAAAGTTACAAATAATTTCCATTTCATGATTATCAATGGGGCTCGCTGTTCACTTAAACTTGAAGAACAAAAATTTGGCGAATGGTACTGTTTGGATGCTTTGCATATATGTTTCTTAGATTATATAGAAGCAATATATACAAAGATTTCAACCGTCTACCTGTTCCATTCATTGCTCTACTTGTCGAAATTTACAAATAATTTCCTTTAAAGGATTAACAATGGGGCTCGTTGTTCACTTAAACTTGAAGATCAAAAAATTGGCGATTGTTACTGTTTAGATGCTTTGCATATATGTTTCTTAGATTATATAGAAGCAATATATACAATGATTTCAACCGTCTACCTATTCCATTCATTGTTCTACTTGTCGAAAGTTACAAATAATTTCCGTTAAGGGATTAACAATGGGGATCGTAGTTTACTTAAACTTGAAGAACAAAAAATTGGCGAATTGTACTGTTTGGATGCTTTGCATATATGTTTCATAGACTATTTAGAAGCAATATATACAATGATTTCAACCGTCTACCTGTTCCATTCATTATTCTACTTGTCGAAAGTTACAAATAATTTCCGTTAATGGATTAACAATGGGGATCGTAGTTTACTTAAACTTGAAGAACAAAAAATTGGCGAATTGTACTGTTTGGATGCTTTGCATATATGTTTCTTAGACTATATAGAAGCAATATATACAATGATTTCAACCGTCTACCTATTCCATTCATTGTTCTACTTGCCGAAATTTACAAATAATTTCCTTTAAAGGATTAACAATGGGGCGCGCTGTTCACTTAAACTTGAAGATCAAATAATTGGCGAATGTTACTGTTTAGATGCTTTGCATATAGGTTTCTTAGACTATATAGAAGCAACATATACAAATATTTCAACCGTCTACCTGTTCTGTTCATTGGTCTACTTGTAGAAAGTTACAAATAATTTCCGTTTCATGATTATCAATGGGGCTCGTTGTTCACTTAAACTTGAAGAACAAAAATTCGGCGAATGGTACTGTTTGGATGCTTTGCATATATGTTTCTTAGACTATATAGAAGCAATATATACAAAGAATTCAACCGTCTACCTGTTCCATTCATTGTTCTACTTGTAGAAAGTTACAAATAATTTCCATTTCATGATTATCAATGGGGCTCGCTGTTCACTTAAACTTGAAGAACAAAAAATTGGCGATTGTTACTGTTTAGATGCATTGCATATAGGTTTCTTAGACTATATAGAAGCAATATATACAAAGAATTCAACCGTCTACCTGTTCCATTCATTGTTCTACTTGTAGAAAGTTACAAATAATTTCCATTTCATGATTATCAATGGGGCTCGCTGTTCACTTAAACTTGAAGAACAAAAATTTGGCGAATGGTACTGTTTTGATGCTTTGCATATATGTTTCTTAGATTATATAGAAGCAATATATACAAAGATTTCAACCGTCTACCTGTTCCATTCATTGCTCTACTTGTCGAAATTTACAAATAATTTCCTTTAAAGGATTAACAATGGGGCTCGTTGTTCACTTAAACTTGAAGATCAAAAAATTGGCGATTGTTACTGTTTAGATGCTTTGCATATATGTTTCTTAGATTATATAGAAGCAATATATACAATGATTTCAACCGTCTACCTATTCCATTCATTGTTCTACTTGCCGAAATTTACAAATAATTTCCTTTAAAGGAATAACAATGGGGCGCGCTGTTCACTTAAACTTGAAGATCAAATAATTGGCGAATGTCACTGTTTAGATGCTTTGCATATAGGTTTCTTAGACTATATAGAAGCAACATATACAAATATTTCAACCGTCTACCTGTTCTGTTCATTGTTCTACTTGTAGAAAGTTACAAATAATTTCCGTTTCATGATTATCAATGGGGCTCGTTGTTCACTTAAACTTGAAGAACAAAAATTCGGCGAATGGTACTGTTTGGATGCTTTGCATATATGTTTCTTAGACTATATAGAAGCAATATATACAAAGAATTCAACCGTCTACCTGTTCCATTCATTGTTCTACTTGTAGAAAGTTACAAATAATTTCCATTTCATGATTATCAATGGGGCTCGCTGTTCACTTAAACTTGAAGGACAAAAATTTGGCAAATGGTACTGTTTGGATGCTTTGCATATATGTTTCTTAGATTATATAGAAGCAATATATACAAAGATTTCAACCGTCTACCTGTTCCATTCATTGTTCTACTTCTCGAAATTTACAAATAATTTCCTTTAAAGGATTAACATTGGGGCTCGTTGTTCACTTAAACTTGAAGATCAAAAAATTGGCGATTGTTACTGTTTAGATGCTTTGCATGTATTTTTCTTAGATTATATAGAAGCAATATATACAATAATTTCAACCGTCTACCTATTCCATTCATTGTTCTACTTGTCGAAAGTTACAAATAATTTCCGTTAAGGGATTAACAATGGGGATCGTAGTTTACTTAAACTTGAAGAACAAAAAATTGGCGAATTGTACTGTTTGGATGCTTTGCATATATGTTTCTTAGACTATTTAGAAGCAATATATACAATGATTTCAACCGTCTACCTATTCCATTCATTGTTCTACTTGCCGAAATTTACAAATAATTTCCTTTAAAGGATTAACAATGGGGCTCGTAGTTCACTTAAACTTGAAGAGCAAAAAATTGTCGAATTGTACTGTTTGGATGCTTTGTATATATGTTTCTTAGACTATATAGAAGCAATATATACAATGATTTCAACCGTCTACCTGTTCCATTCATTGTTCTACTTGTCGAAAGTTACAAATAATTTCCGTTAATGGATTAACAATGGGGATCGTAGTTTACTTAAACTTGAAGAACAAAAAATTGGCGAATTGTACTGTTTGGATGCTTTGCATATATGTTTCTTAGACTATATAGAAGCAATATATACAAAGAATTCAACCGTCTACCTGTTCCATTCATTGTTCTACTTGTAGAAAGTTACAAATAATTTCCATTTCATGATTATCAATGGGGCTCGCTGTTCACTTAAACTTGAAGAACAAAAAATTGGCGAATGGTACTGTTTGGATGCTTTGCATATATGTTTCTTAGACTATATAGAAGCAATATATACAAAGAATTCAACCGTCTACCTGTTCCATTCATTGTTCTACTTGTAGAAAGTTACAAATAATTTCCATTTCATGATTATCAATGGGGCTCGCTGTTCACTTAAACTTGAAGAACAAAAAATTGGCGAATGGTACTGTTTGGATGCTTTGCATATATGTTTCTTAGACTATATAGAAGCAATATATACAAAGAATTCAACCATCTACCTGTTCCATTCATTGTTCTACTTGTAGAAAGTTACAAATAATTTCCATTTCATGATTATCAATGGGGCTCGCTGTTCACTTAAACTTGAAGAACAAAAATTTGGCGAATGGTACTGTTTGGATGCTTTGCATATATGTTTCTTAGATTATATAGAAGCAATATATACAAAGATTTCAACCGTCTACCTGTTCCATTCATTGTTCTACTTCTCGAAATTTACAAATAATTTCCTTTAAAGGATTAACATTGGGGCTCGTTGTTCACTTAAACTTGAAGATCAAAAAATTGGCGATTGTTACTGTTTAGATGCTTTGCATATATGTTTCTTAGATTATATAGAAGCAATATATACAATAATTTCAACCGTCTACCTATTCCATTCATTGTTCTACTTGTCGAAAGTTACAAATAATTTCCGTTAAGGGATTAACAATGGGGATCGTAGTTTACTTAAACTTGAAGAACAGAAAATTGGCGAATTGTACTGTTTGGATGCTTTGCATATATGTTTCTTAGACTATTTAGAAGCAATATATACAATGATTTCAACCGTCTACCTATTCCATTCATTGTTCTACTTGCCGAAATTTACAAATAATTTCCTTTAAAGGATTAACAATGGGGCTCGTAGTTCACTTAAACTTGAAGAGCAAAAAATTGACGAGTTGTACTGTTTGGATGCTTTGTATATATGTTTCTTAGACTATATAGAAGCAATATATACAATGATTTCAACCGTCTACCTGTTCCATTCATTGTTCTACTTGTCGAAAGTTACAAATAATTTCCGTTAATGGATTAACAATGGGGATCGTAGTTTACTTAAACTTGAAGAACAAAAAATTGGCGAATTGTACTGTTTGGATGCTTTGCATATATGTTTCTTAGACTATATAGAAGCAATATATACAAAGAATTCAACCGTCTACCTGTTCCATTCATTGTTCTACTTGTAGAAAGTTACAAATAATTTCCATTTCATGATTATCAATGGGGCTCGCTGTTCACTTAAACTTGAAGAACAAAAAATTGGCGAATGGTACTGTTTGGATGATTTGCATATATGTTTCTTAGATTATATAGAAGCAATATATACAAAGATTTCAACCGTCTACCTGTTCCATTCATTGTTCTACTTGTCGAAATTTACAAATAATTTCCTTTAAAGGATTAACAATGGGGCTCGTTGTTCACTTAAACTTGAAGAACAAAAAATTGGCGAATGGTACTGTTTGGATGCTTTGCATATATGTTTCTTAGACTATATGGAAGCAATATATACAAAGATTTCAACCGTCTACGTGTTCCAATCATTGTTCTACTTGTAGAAAGTTACAAATAATTTCCATTTCATGATTATCAATGGGGCTCGCTGTTCACTTAAACTTAAAGATCAAAAAATTGGCGATTGTTACTGTTTGGATGCTTTGCATATATGTTTCTTAGACTATATAGAAGCAATATATACAAAGATTTCAACCGTCTACCTGTTCCATTCATTGTTCTACTTGTCGAAAGTTACAAATAATTTCCGATAACGGATTAACCATTGGGGCTCATTGTTCACTTAAACTTGAAGAACAAAAAATTGGCGTATTGTACTGTTTGGATGCTTTGCATATATGTTTCTTATACTATATAGAAGCAATATATACAAAGATTTCAACCGTCTACCTGTTCCATTCATTGTTCTACTTGTCGAAAGTTACAAATAATTTCCGATAACGGATTAACCATTGGGGCTCATTGTTCACTTAAACTTGAAGAACAAAAAATTGGCGAATTGTACTGTTTGGATGCTTTGCATATATGTTTCTTATACTATATAGAAGCAATATATACAAAGATTTCAACCGTCTACCTGTTCCATTCACTGTTCTACTTGTCGAAAGTTACAAATAATTTCCGATAAAGGATTAACAATGGGGATCGTAGTTTACTTAAACTTGAAGAACAAAAAATTGGCGAATTGTACTGTTTGGATGCTTTGCATATATGTTTCGTAGATTATATAGAAGCAATATATACAAAGATTTCGACCGTCTACCTGATCCAATCATTGTTCTACTTGTCGAAATTTACAAATAATTTCCTTTACAGGATTAACAATGGGGCTCGTAATTCACTTAAAATTGAAGAACAAAAAATTGGCGAATTGTACTGTTTGGATGCTTTGCATATATGTTTCTTAGACTATATGGAAGCAATATATACAAAGATTTCAACCGTCTACGTGTTCCAATCATTGTTCTACTTGTAGAAAGTTACAAATAATTTCCGTTTCATGATTATCAATGGGGCTCGTTGTTCACTTAAACTTGAAGAACAAGAAATTGGCGAATGGTACTGTTTGGATGCTTTGCATATATGTTTCTTAGACTATATAGAAGCAATATATACAAAGATTTCAACCGTCTACGTGTTCCAATCATTGTTCTACTTGTAGAAAGTTACAATTAATTTCCGTTAAAGGATTAACAATGGGGCTCGTAGTTCACTTAAACTTGAAGAACAAAAAATTGGCGAATTGTACTGTTTGGATGCTTTGCATATATGTTTCGTAGATTATATAGAAGCATTATATACATGATTTCAACCGTCTACCTGATCCAATCATTGTTCTACTTGTCGAAATTTACAAATAATATCCTTTAAAGGATTAACAATGGGGCTCGTAATTCACTTAAAATTGAAGAACAAAAAATTGGCGAATTGTACTGTTTAGATGCTTTGCATATAGGTTTCTTAGACTATATAGATGCAACATATACAAAGATTTCAACCGTCTACCTGTTCCATTAATTGTTCTACTTGTCGAAAATTACAAATAATTTCCTTTAAAGGATTAACAATGGGGCTCGTTGTTCACTTAAACTTGAAGAACAAAAAATTGGCGAATGGTACTCTTTGGATGCTTTGCATATATGTTTCTTAGACTATATAGAAGCAATATATAAATTGATTTCAACCGTCTACCTGTTCCATTCATTGTTCTACTTGTCGCAAGTTACAAATAATTTCCGTTAAAGTATTAACAATGGGGCTCCGTAGTTCACTTAAACTTGAAGATCAAAAAATTGGCGATTGTTACTGTTTAGATGCTTTGCATATATGTTTCTTAGACTATATAGAAGCAACATATACATTGATTTCAACCGTCTACCTGTTCCATTCATTGTTCTACTTGTCGCAAGTTACAAATAATTTCCGTTAAAGGAGTAACAATGGGGCTCGCTGTTCACTTAAACTTGAAGATCAAAAAATTGGCGATTGTTACTGTTTAGATGCTTTGCATATATGTTTCTTAGACTATATAGAAGCAACATATTCAAAGATTTCAACCGTCTACCTGTTCTATTCATTGTTCTTCTTGTCGAAAGTTAGAAATAATTTCCGTTTCATGATTATCAATGGGCCTCGTTGTTCACTTAAACTTGAAGAACAAAAAATTGGCGACTGGAACTGTTTGGATGCTTTCCATATATGTTTCTTAGACTATATAGAAGCAATATATAAAAAGATTTCAACCGTCTACCAGTTCCATTCATTGTTCTACTTGCCGAAAGTTACAAATAATTTCCGATAAAGTATTAACAATGGGGCTCATTGTTCACTTAAACTTGAAGAACAAGAAATTGGCGAATGGTACTGTTTGGATGCTTTGCATATATGTTTCTTAGACTATATAGAAGCAATATATACATTGATTTCAACCGTCTACTTGTTCCATTCATTGTTCTACTTGTCGGAAGTTACAAATAATTTCCGTTAAAGTATTAACAATGGGGCTCGTAGTTCACTTAAACTTGAAGAACAAAAAATTGGCGAATTGTACTGTTTGGATGCTTTGCATAGAAGTTTCTTAGACTATTTAGAAGCAATATATAGAAAGATTTCACCCGTCTACCTGTACTATTCATTGTTCTACTTGCAGAAAGTTACAAATAATTTCCATTTCATGATTATCAATGGGGCTCGCTGTTCACTTAAACTTGAAGATCAAAAAATTGGCGATTGTTACTGTTTAGATGCTTTGCATATAGGTTTCTTAGACTATATAGAAGCAATATATAAATTGATTACAACCGTCTACCTGTTCCATTCATTGTTCTACTTGTCGCAAGTTACAAATAATTTCCTTTAAAGGATTAACAATGGGGCTCGTTGTTCACTTAAACTTGAAGAACAAAAAATTGGCGAATGGTACTGTTTAGATGCTTTGCATATAGGTTTCTTAGACTATATAGATGCACATATACAAAGATTTCAACCGTCTACCTGTTCCATTAATTGTTCTACTTGTCGAAAATTACAAATAATTTCCTTTAAAGGATTAACAATGGGGCTCGTTGTTCACTTAAACTTGAAGAACAAAAAATTGGCGAATGGTACTGTTTGGATGCTTTGCATATATGTTTCTTAGACTATATAGAAGCAATATATAAATTGATTTCAACCGTCTACCTGTTCCAATCATTGTTCTACTTGTCGCAAGTTACAAATAATTTCCGTTAAAGTATTAACAATGGGGCTCGTAGTTCACTTAAACTTGAAGAGCAAAAAATTGGCGAATTGTACAGTTTGGACGCTTTGCATATATGTTTCTTGGACTATATAGAAGCAATATATACAATGATTTCAACCGTCTACGTGTTCCAATCATTGTTCTACTTGTCGAAATTTACAAATAATTTCCTTTATAGGATTAACAATGGGGCTCGTAGTTCAGTTAAACATGAAGAACAAAAAATTGGCGAATTGTACTGTTTGGAGGCTTTGCATATATGTTTCTTAGACTCTTTAGAAGCAATATATAGAAAGATTTCACCCGTCTACCTGTACTATTCATTGTTCTACTTGTAGAAAGTTACAAATAATTTCCATTTCATGATTATCAATGGGGCTCGCTGTTCACTTAAACTTGAAGATCAAAAAATTGGCGATTGTTACTGTTTAGACGCTTTGCATATATGTTTCTTAGATTATATAGAAGCAATATATACAAAGATTTCAACCGTCTACCTGTTCCATTCATTGATCTACTTGTCGAAATTTACAAATAATTTCCTTTAAAGGATTAACAATGGGGCTCGTAGTTCACTTAAACTTGAAGAACAAAAAATTGGCGAATTGTACTGTTTGGATGCTTTGCATATATGTTTCTTAGACTATATAGAAGCAATATATACAATGATTTCAACCGTCTACCTGTTCCATTCATTGTTCTACTTGTCGAAAGTTACAAATAATTTCCGATAACGGATTAACCATTGGGGCTCATTGTTCACTTAAACTTGAAGAACAAAAAATTGGCGAATTGTACTGTTTGGATGCTTTGCATATATGTTTCTTAGACTATATAGAAGCAACATATTCAAAGATTTCAACCGTCTACCTGTTCTATTCATTGTTCTTCTTGTCGAAAGTTAGAAATAATTTCCGTTTCATGATTATCAATGGGCCTCGTTGTTCACTTAAACTTGAAGAACAAAAAATTGGCGACTGGAACTGTTTGGATGCTTTCCATATATGTTTCTTAGACTATATAGAAGCAATATATAAAAAGATTTCAACCGTCTACCAGTTCCATTCATTGTTCTACTTGCCGAAAGTTACAAATAATTTCCGATAAAGTATTAACAATGGGGCTCATTGTTCACTTAAACTTGAAGAACAAGAAATTGGCGAATGGTACTGTTTGGATGCTTTGCATATATGTTTCTTAGACTATATAGAAGCAATATATACTGTAAGGAAGTAAAACGGAACGAATAACACAAACGAATTTAATAATTATTTAACAATGGCAAATTAACACAAGAAATAGACGCTGATACATAAAACACAATTCAGAAAACCACAAAGAATAAACTATTACATAAAACACATAAACTAATTATTTCTTAATACATAAACCAATCCGTTCACTTTTGCTTTCCGTAATCGACTGTATCTCTCGTTTTTAAAAAGCGCCTTTCGTCGTTGCGGCAACGGAACCACGCGAGCCGGTCGTCGCAGCGGCGACGGCATACATGCTATGATCCGAATGCAGGTTCACATCAGGCACTAACACTCTTACATTCGGCCATCCTGACAGTCAATCGACCCGATTGAAAAAAATACAGAATATAAAAAGAATTTAAAACTAAAGCTTTCTTAAAATGAAGATTAACATTCAATACAATGTGTTTACAATTTTTCTTAAAACTAATCGCAACATTAAAACAACACGTATTTACAAAATTTATTCTAACTCGGAATCCAGGGCCGTATATTTGATGCTTCCCACGTTCCATAGTAGGGTGTTTGCGTCAATTGAAAACCTTCAACATCCTTTACAACGTAACGGTCATTAGTTAATACTCGGGTGATTTGGTATGGTCCTTTAAAACGCGGTATCATTTTTTGAGATACACCGGGTGAATTGTCATAATTTTTTAGCATAATTTTATCGCCTACTTCGTACTTTTTTGCGGTCTTACGATGGCTATCATAAAGACGCTTATTAGCATCCTGGTTCTGACGAATCTGTTCATCTGCCCTTCTGCGTACACTAGGTAAATCGCGGGTTACATTAATCTGTCCGTTAATTTCGAGCCCGTCCCGCAATTCGTCTACAATATTTCCTCGTTGACGCACGCCAAATAATAAAATGCTCGGACATTGATTCGTCGCTTTTGACATCGTATTATTACACGCGAATTCTACGTCGTCTAGAACATCGTACCAATGCGCATTCTTTTCAGCAGTTAATTTTGCTATCATTGGCAAAATGGTACGATTTACTCTTTCGACCTGACCATTCCCCTGAGGCGATGCAGTAGCAACCTTAATATGATGCACATTATATCTGTCGACAAATTCCTCAAATTCGCGTGATGTAAAACAAGTACCGCGGTCGGATATGATTCGTAACGGTCGACTATAATGCTTAAAATAAGATTTAAGGTATTTCACGACTTCTAATGTGCTCGTACCTTTAGCTGCATACAATTTTATATATTTAGTGAAAGCATCGACAATTACAAAAATATAGCGTTCTTTCGATCGTGTCGTTCTGGATATTGGTGTTAAATGATCAATATGTAATGTGGCAAAAAGTACGTCACCCTTCGGTATCGAATGTAATAATCCTTCAGCCTTTCCGAAATTTGGTGTGTATGCAATACATTTTAAACAGCCCTTTATATGTTTTTCAATTTTTAATTTCATGTCAGGAAACCAATAACTAGTTAATATGTTTTCCATGGCTTTTCCAACACCGACATGACCCATCTCATTATGGTATTTATGTATGATGCTCGTCTCTAATACGGCTGGAACATAAAAGAGAATTCGTCCGTGATATTTTCGGTACACTAAACCATCTCTCATTTCGAAAAATTTACTCTCGGTTCTCTCTAATTCGTCACGAGTAGTTTTAATTACGATATCATTGTCCTGACATAAAGCAAGATTTCTATCAAAAGAGTTGTCTTCGACCACGAATACCTGTCGACTCAACGCGTCTACGTGAGACATACGAGAACCAGATCGATGCTCCAGAACATAATCGAAATTTTGCATTTCTAAAACCCATCGTGCTATTCGAGGATTTGTTTCCTTTTTGTTTAAAGTTAAACTTAATGCTTGACAGTCAGTAACGATTTTAAATTTAATTCCTAATAAATATGTTCTAAAACGACGTAACGCATAAATTATTGCTAGAGCCTCCAACTCGAAACTATGGTACTTGGACTCAAACTCGGTAGTTCTTTTAGAGAAGTAGAATATGGGATGTAATTTTTTATCCTTTTTTTTCTGTAAGAGAATTGCCCCAAAACCCACTGCGCTTGCATCACAGTGTAATTCAGTTTCATCTCGCGGCGAGTATATGCTTAATATCGGTGAATCTATTAATTTACTTTTGAGTGTTTTGAAAGTTTGTTCCTGATCTACTCCGAATTTAAAATCTACGCCTTTCTTCGTAATGTCATATAAGGGTTTGGCGATAATTGAAAAATTTTCAACGAACTTTCGAAAATAGGAACACAGTCCCAGAAAACTTTGAACATCACGGACGTTTCGTGGGACGGGAAATTTGTTAACTGCTTCAAGACCGTTCTTCGTCGGTCGAATTCCTTCGTTGGATACCGTATAACCCAAATAATCTAATTTCGTTTGAAAAAACCGGCATTTATCTAAACGTAATTGCAAACAATTCGCGACAAGTAGTTTAAATACCTTCTCTAAAACGAGTAAATGATGCTCCATTGTCTCGGTTGCGATAAGAAAATCATCCAGATACACCGCGATCTCTCCCGTATTTATTTGTTCTCGAAATATCTCAGTGACGAAACGTTGAAATTTTAGTGGGGCACCTTTTAAACCGAAAGGCATCTTTAAATATTCATATTGCCCTAATGGCGTTACAAATGAAGTGTATTTGACCGAGTTTTCGTGCATCCTGACATGAAAGAATCCATCCTTTAAATCAAGTATCGTAAAAAAATTTTTACCACTCAATAAATCGATTTGGTCTTCGATCAGTGGAAGTGGAAAATTATCGCGTACCGTGACTTTATTCAACTTTCGGAAATCCACACACATCCGTGTTTCACCGTTTTTCTTTTTAGTTAACACGATCGGCGATGCATATTCCGAAGTACTTTCCCTAATAATACCTTTAGCAAGTAAATCATTTAAAATATTTCTCACTACGTCTTTTTCGCTATAAGAAAGTCTACGTGGTGTGCACGCAAAAGGTTTGTCATCCGTTAGCGTAAGTTTCATCGTATTTTCTACCGCAGGGCTGATTGGTCTTTGCGCGTTAGCATAATATTTATTGTAAGCATCCCGTACCTGCTTCTTTACCTCGGTCGGAAGATCTTCATTGATTATTATATCCTGCGAAGTTTCGCTAACGCCGTCGAAATTTACATCTACGTTCATAATATCTGAAATCTCTTTTTCTTCGCTTAACGATAATTTAGATAATTTCATAAAATCGCGCCCCAAAACTAAAGTACTGTGCATCGTTTTGTTCGGTACGACCCGCAACGTAATCTTATAATTTTTCCCACCGAAAAGTAATACAGTCTCTACGCAACCCATTATTTCTAATCCGCTACTATTAATTCCACAAAACTGATCCGAGTTAGCGCATGAAGTTACGTACTCACGCGGAATAAAACCGTTTTTAATGAAAGAAATAGGACTTCCCGAGTCTAATAAAGCATTGAGCCGAATACGAATATTATTTTCCTTTTTATATATGCATACTTCTACATCTCTCCGGAAATCGTCTTGTTCTCCTCCTTGTACCTCCGTTACACAGTTGATCTCTGCTTTCTGCAACACGCAATGCTCCGCCCGGTGTCCAAATTTGCCGCACCTGAAGCATGACCCTCGTTCCCTCTTCGGTTTTCCACAGTTTGCTGCAAAGTGTCCAACTTCGTTGCAATTGAAGCATTTTCTCGGAACCGCTTCCTCAGATTTAGAAGACACCTTGTTGTATGATGGCCATCTCCTTTCCGCCATCGTAAATTCTCCGCGACGATATCGTAGCGATGTTTCCCTTGGCGCCGGCACATTTGCAAATGCGTCCAACATCACTTCCAAGGACTGGAAACATTGCATCTTAGCCTGCGTGCGTAATTGATGATTGGGAATTCCGTCAATCACGTAACTAATAATTTCCTTTTCTGCCATCGGAATTCGGTTTGCTAACGCCACCTTGTCGTCCAGATAATCGGTGAAATTTTCATTTTCACGCCATATTCTTGCCTCGAGGTTCCGTCGTAGAATAAGGGGATCTAGCTGGTGTCCATATCTTTTCCTAAGTTCACGTAGAAGATCTTCGCTATTCATGTCCACGCAATCTGCCCTTGAATGGTACCATTTGATCGCTTTCGCAGTCAATCGACTACATATTAAAGCTTTCGAACAATGGGCGTCTAAACTATACGTAGCCAGAAGTCTTTTCATCTGCGTTTCCCAACGATCGAAATCCGCAACATTGCCGTCGAATTCACTAACCAAATCCTTGATTTCTTGCCATTTTGCTACTTGTAATCTATCAGACTCACGACTTTCTGACCGGGACGACGTCATTCTCATAAATTCTAATTCCCTCCTTAACTGTTCGGCCTCGCGTTGCGCTAAATTCCTCTCCCTTCTTAACAATTCCATCTCTGTAGCAGTCGAAACGGCAGATCCAGGGTTGACTTCCTGGAGGGAATCGATCTCTTGTACCTCATGCGATTCACTGGGTGTTGATTCTGTCGTAGGTACCATTTCATGCGGCTGAATCCCCGCGTCCACCAGCCGTTTTATTAATTCATTCTTGCTGCCCGTCGTTGCTAGATTTCTGTTCTTCAATATTTCTTTCAACTCGGCTGACGTCAGCGTATTTGTTTTAGTGCTCGCCATTGTAAATGAAATTTCTGTCACTTAGGACACACGATGCAATATAATTTGAAAAATTAGTTTATCGGTAAAACAGAGGGAACGGGAAAAAAAATTCCGCCACGCAGTAATATAGTCACTGGTTTTTATCCCACTTCTGAATTTGTAAGGAAGTAAAACGGAACGAATAACACAAACGAATTTAATAATTATTTAACAATGGCAAATTAACACAAGAAATAGACGCTGATACATAAAACACAATTCAGAAAACCACAAAGAATAAACTATTACATAAAACACATAAACTAATTATTTCTTAATACATAAACCAATCCGTTCACTTTTGCTTTCCGTAATCGACTGTATCTCTCGTTTTTAAAAAGCGCCTTTCGTCGTTGCGGCAACGGAACCACGCGAGCCGGTCGTCGCAGCGGCGACGGCATACATGCTATGATCCGAATGCAGGTTCACATCAGGCACTAACACTCTTACAATACATTGATTTCAACCGTCTACTTGTTCCATTCATTGTTCTACTTGTCGGAAGTTACAAATAATTTCCGTTAAAGTATTAACAATGGGGCTCGTAGTTCACTTAAACTTGAAGAACAAAAAATTGGCGAATTGTACTGTTTGGATGCTTTGCATAGATGTTTCTTAGACTATTTAGAAGCAATATATAGAAAGATTTCACCCGTCTACCTGTACTATTCATTGTTCTACTTGCAGAAAGTTACAAATAATTTCCATTTCATGATTATCAATGGGGCTCGCTGTTCACTTAAACTTGAAGATCAAAAAATTGGCGATTGTTACTGTTTAGATGCTTAGCACATAGGTTTCTTAGACTATATAGAAGCAATATATAAATTGATTTCAACCGTCTACCTGTTCCATTCATTGTTCTACTTGTCGCAAGTTACAAATAATTTCCGTTAAAGTATTAACAATGGGGCTCATAGTTCACGTAAACTTGAAGATCAAATAATTGGCGAATTGTACTGTTTGGATGATTTGCAGATATGTTTCTTTGACTATATAGAAGCAATATATACAATGATTTCAACCGTCTACCTGTTCCATTCATTGTTCTACTTGTCGCAAGTTACAAATAATTTCCTTTCAAGGATTAACAATGGGGCTCGTTGTTCACTTAAACTTGAAGAACAAAAAATTGGCGAATGGTACTGTTTAGATGCTTTGCATATAGGTTTCTTAGACTATATAGATGCAACATATACAAAGATTTCAACCGTCTACCTGTACCATTAATTGTTCTACTTTGTCGAAAATTACAAATAATTTCCTTTAAAGGATTAACAATGGGGCTCGTTGTTCACTTAAACTTGAAGAACAAAAAATTGGCGAATGGTACTGTTTGGATGCTTTGCATATATGTTTCTTAGACTATATAGAAGCAATATATAAATAGATTTCAACCGTCTACCTGCTCCATTCATTGTTCTACTTGTCGCAAGTTACAAATAATTTCCGTTAAAGTATTAACAATGGGGCTCGTAGTTCACTTAAACTTGAAGATCAAATAATTGGCGAATTGTACTGTTTGGATGATTTGCAGATATGTTTCTTTGACTATATAGAAGCAATATTTACAATGATTTCAAACGTCTACCTGTTCCATTCATTGTTCTACTTGTCGAAAGTTACAAATAATTTCCGTTAAGGGATTAACAATGGGGATCGTAGTTTACTTAAACTTGAAGAACAAGAAATTGGCGAATTGTACTGTTTGGATGCTTTGCATATATGTTTCTTAGACTATATAGAAGCAACATATACAAAGATTTCAACAGTCTGCGTGTTCCAATCATTGTTCTACTTGTAGAAAGTGACAATTAATTTCCGTTAAAGGATTATCAATGGGCCTCGTTGTTCACTTAAACTTGAAGAACAAAAAATTGGCGATTGGAACTGTTTGGATGCTTTCCATATATGTTTCTTAGACTATATAGAAGCAATATATAAAAAGATTTCAACCGTCTACCAGTTCCATTCATTGTTCTACTTGCCGAAAGTTACAAATAATTTCCGATAAAGTATTAAGAATGGGGCACATTGTTCACTTAAACTTGAAGAACAAGAAATTGGCGAATGGTACTGTTTGGATGCTTTGCATATATGTTTCTTAGACTATATAGAAGCAATATATACATTGATTTCAACCGTCTACTTGTTCCATTCATTGTTCTACTTGTCGGAAGTTACAAATAATTTCCGTTAAAGTATTAACAATGGGGCTCGTAGTTCACTTAAACTTGAAGAACAAAAAATTGGCGAATTGTACTGTTTGGATGCTTTGCATAGACGTTTCTTAGACTATTTAGAAGCAATATATAGAAAGATTTCACCCGTCTACCTGTACTATTCATTGTTCTACTTACAGAAAGTTACAAATAATTTCCATTTCATGATTATCAATGGGGCTCGCTGTTCACTTAAACTTGAAGATCAAAAAATTGGCGATTGTTACTGTTTAGATGCTTTGCATATAGGTTTCTTAGACTATATAGAAGCAATATATAAATTGATTACAACCGTCTACCTGTTCCATTCATTGTTCTACTTGTCGCAAGTTACAAATAATTTCCTTTAAAGGATTAACAATGGGGCTCGTTGGTCACTTAAACTTGAAGAACAAAAAATTGGCGAATGGTACTGTTTAGATGCTTTGCATATAGGTTTCTTAGACTATATAGATGCAACATATACAAAGATTTCAACCGTCTACCTGTTCCATTAATTGTTCTACTTGTCGAAAATTACAAATAATTTCCTTTAAAGGATTAACAATGGGGCTCGTTGTTCACTTAAACTTGAAGAACAAAAAATTGGCGAATGGTACTGTTTGGATGCTTTGCATATATGTTTCTTAGACTATATAGAAGCAATATATAAATTGATTTCAACCGTCTACCTGTTCCATTCATTGTTCTACTTGTCGCAAGTTACAAATAATTTCCTTTAAATGATTAACAATGGGGCTCGTTGTTCACTTAAACTTGAAGAACAAAAAATTGGCGAATGGTACTGTTTAGATGCTTTGCATATAGGTTTCTTAGACTATATAGATGCAACATATACAAAGATTTCAACCGTCTACCTGTTCCATTAATTGTTCTACTTGTCGAAAATTACAAACAATTTCCTTTAAAGGATTAACAATGGGGCTCGTTGTTCACTTAAACTTGAAGAACAAAAAATTGGCGAATGGTACTGTTTGGATGCTTTGCATATATGTTTCTTAGACTATATAGAAGCAATATATAAATTGATTTCAACCGTCTACCTGCTCCATTCATTGTTCTACTTGTCGCAAGTTACAAATAATTTCCGTTAAAGTATTAACAATGGGGCTCGTAGTTCACTTAAACTTGAAGAGCAAAAAATTGGCGAATTGTACTGTTTGGACGCTTTGCATATATGTTTCTTGGACTATATAGAAGCAATATATACAAAGATTTCAACCGTCTACCTGTTCCATTCATTGTTCTACTTGTCGAAAATTACAAGTAATTTCCGATAAAGGATTAACCATTGGGGCTCATTGTTCACTTAAACTTGAAGAACAAGAAATTGGCGAATGGTACTGTTTGGATGCTTTGCGTACATGTTTCTTAGACTATATGGAAGCAATATATACAAAGATTTCAACCGTCTACGTGTTCCAATCATTGTTCTACTTGTAGAAAATTACAATTAATTTCCGTTAAAGGATTAACAATGGGGCTCGTAGTTCACTTAAACTTGAAGATAAAAAAATTGGCGATTGTTACTGTTTAGACGCTTTGCATATATGTTTCTTAGATTATATAGAAGCAATATATACAAAGATTTCAACCGTCTACCTGTTCCATTCATTGTTCTACTTGTCGAAAATTACAAATAATTTCCGATAAAGGATTAACCATTGTGGCTCATTGTTCACTTAAACTTGAAGAACAAAAAATTGGCGAATGGTACTGTCTGGATGCTTTGCATATATGTTTCTTAGACTATATAGAAGCAATATATACAATGATTTCTACAGTCTACCTGATCCATTCATTGTTCTACTTGTCGAAATTTACAAATAATTTCCTTTAAAGGATTAACAATGGGGCTCGTAGTTGACTTAAACATGAAGAACAAAAAATTGGCGAATTGTACTGTTTGGATGCTTTGCATATATGTTTCTTAGACTATTTAGAAGCAATATATAGAAAGATTTCACCCGTCTACCTGTACTATTCATTGTTCTACTTGTCGAAAGTTACAAATAATTTCCATTTCATGATTATCAATGGGGCTCGCTGTTCACTTAAACTTGAAGAACTAAAAATTGGCGATTGTTACTGTTTTGATGCTTTGCATATATGTTTCTTAGACTATATAGAAGCAGTATATACAATGATTTCAACCGTTTACCTGTTCCATTCATTGTTCTACTTGTCGCAAGTTACAAATAATTTCCGTTAAAGGAGTAACAATGGGGCTCGTAGTTCACTTAAACTTGAAGAACAAAAAATTGGCGAATGGTACTGTTTGGATGCTTTGCATATATGTTTCTTAGACTATATAGAAGCAATATATACATTGATTTCAACCGTCTACCTGTTCCACTCATTGTTCTACTTGTCGCAAGTTACAAATAATTTCCGTTAAAGTATTAACAATGGGGCTCATAGTTCACTTAAACATGAAGATGAAATAATTGGCGAATTTTACTGTTTGGATGCTTTGCATATATGTTTCTTAAATTATATAGAGGCAATATATACAAAGATATCAACCGTGTACCTGTTCCATTCATTGTTCTACATGTCGAAAATTACAAATAATTTCCGATAAAGGATTAACCATTGGGGCTCATTGTTCACTTAAATTTGAAGAACAAAAAATTGTCGAATTGTACTATTTGGATGCTTTGCATATATGTTTCTTAGACTATATAGAAGCAATATATACAATGATTTCAACAGTCTACCTGATCCATTCATTGTTCTACTTGTCGAAAATTACAAATAATTTCCGATAAAGGATTAACCATTGGGGCTCATTGTTCACTTAAACTTGAAGAACGAAAAATTGGCGAATGGTACTGTTTGGGTGCTTCGCATATATGTTTCTTAGACTATATAGAAGCAATATATACAAAGATTTCAACAGTCCTCCTGTTCCATTCATTGTTCTACTTGTCGAAACTTACAAATAATTTCCGATAACGGATTAACCATTGGGTGTCATTGTTCACTTAAACTTGAAGAACAAAAAATTGGCGAATTGTACTGTTTGGATGCTTTGCATATATGTTTCTTATACTATATAGAAGCAATATATACAAAGATTTAAACCGTCTACCTGTTCCATTCACTGTTCTACTTGTAGAAAGTTACAAATAATTTCCATTTCATGATTATCAATGGGGCTCGCTGTTCACTTAAACTTGAAGATAAAAAAATTGTCGAATTGTACTATTTGGATGCATTGCATATATGTTTCTTAGACTATATAGAAGCAATATATACAATGATTTCAACCGTCTACCTGTTCCATTCATTGTTCAATTTGTCGACAGTAACAAATAATTTCCGTTAAGGGATTAACAATGGGGATCGTAGTTTACTTAATCTTGAAGAACAAAAAATTGGCGAATTGTACTGTTTGGATGCTTTGCATATATGTTTCGTAGACTATATAGAAGCAATATATACAATGATTTCAACCGTCTACATGATCCATTCATTGTTCTACTTGTCGAAATTTAGAAATAATTTCCTTTAAAGGATTAACAATGGGGCTCGTAGTTCACTTAAACTTGAAGAACAAAAAATTGGCGAATTGTACTGTTTGGATGCTTTGCATATATGTTTCGTAGACTATATAGAAGCAATATATACAATGATTTCAACCGTCTACATGATCCATTCATTGTTCTACTTGTCGAAATTTAGAAATAATTTCCTTTAAAGGATTAACAATGGGGCTCGTAGTTCACTTAAACTTGAAGAACAAAAAATTGGCGAATTGTACTGTTTGGATGCTTTGCATATATGTTTCTTAGACTATATAGAAGCAATATATACAATGATTTCAACGGTCTACCTATTCCATTCATTGTTCCACTTGCCGAAATTTACAAATAATTTCCTTTAAAGGATTAACAATGGGGCTCGTAGTTCACTTAAACTTGAAGAGCAAAAAATTGGCGAATTGTACTGTTTGGACGCTATGCATATATGTTTCTTAGACTATATAGAAGCAATATATACAATGATTTCAACAGTCTACCTGTTCCATTCATTGTTCTACTTGTCGAAATTTACAAATAATTTCCTTTAAAGGATTAACAATGGGGCTCGTAGTTCACTTAAACTTGAAGAACAAAAAATTGGCAAATGGTACTGTTTGGATGCTTTGAATATATGTTTCTTAGATTATATAGAAGCAATATATACAAAGATTTCAACCGTCTACCTGTTCCATTCATTGTTCTACTTGTCGAAAATTACAAGTAATTTCCGATAAAGGATTAACCATTGGGGCTCATTGTTCACTTAAACTTGAAGAACAAGAAATTGGCGAATGGTACTGTTTGGATGCTTTGCGTACATGTTTCTTAGACTATATGGAAGCAATATATACAAAGATTTCAACCGTCTACCTGTTCCATTCATTGTTCTACTTGTCGAAAATTACAAGTAATTTCCGATAAAGGATTAACCATTGGGGCTCATTGTTCACTTAAACTTGAAGAACAAGAAATTGGCGAATGGTACTGTTTGGATGCTTTGCGTACATGTTTCTTAGACTATATGGAAGCAATATATACAAAGATTTCAACCGTCTACGTGTTCCAATCATTGCTCTACTTGTCGAAAATTACAAATAATTTCCGATAAAGGATTAACCATTGTGGCTCATTGTTCACTTAAACTTGAAGAACAAAAAATTGGCGAATGGTACTGTCTGGATGCTTTGCATATATGTTTCTTAGACTATATAGAAGCAATATATACAATGATTTCAACCGTCTACCTGATCCATTCATTGTTCTACTTGTCGAAATTTACAAATAATTTCCTTTAAAGGATTAACAATGGGGCTCGTAGTTCACTTAAACTTGAAGAACAAAAAATTGGCGAATTGTACTGTTTGGATGCTTTGCATATATGTTTCTTAGACTATTTAGAAGCAATATATAGAAAGATTTCACCCGTCTACCTGTACTATTCATTGTTCTACTTGTCGAAAGTTACAAATAATTTCCATTTCATGATTATCAATGGGGCTCGCTGTTCACTTAAACTTGAAGAACTAAAAATTGGCGATTGTTACTGTTTTGATGCTTTGCATATATGTTTCTTAGACTATATAGAAGCAGTATATACAATGATTTCAACCGTTTACCTGTTCCATTCATTGTTCTACTTGTCGCAAGTTACAAATAATTTCCGTTAAAGGATTAACCATTGGGGCTCATTGTTCACTTAAATTTGAAGAACAAAAAATTGTCGAATTGTACTATTTGGATGCTTTGCATATATGTTTCTTAGACTATATAGAAGCAATATATACAATGATTTCAACAGTCTACCTGATCCATTCATTGTTCTACTTGTCGAAAATTACAAATAATTTCCGATAAAGGATTAACCATTGGGGCTCATTGTTCACTTAAACTTGAAGAACAAAAAATTGGCGAATGGTACTGTTTGGGTGCTTCGCATATATGTTTCTTAGACTATATAGAAGCAATATATACAAAGATTTCAACAGTCCTCCTGTTCCATTCATTGTTCTACTTGTCGAAAGTTACAAATAATTTCCGATAACGGATTAACCATTGGGTGTCATTGTTCACTTAAACTTGAAGAACAAAAAATTGGCGAATTGTACTGTTTGGATGCTTTGCATATATGTTTCTTATACTATATAGAAGCAATATATACAAAGATTTAAACCGTCTACCTGTTCCATTCACTGTTCTACTTGTAGAAAGTTACAAATAATTTCCATTTCATGATTATCAATGGGGCTCGCTGTTCACTTAAACTTGAAGATAAAAAAATTGTCGAATTGTACTATTTGGATGCATTGCATATATGTTTCTTAGACTATATAGAAGCAATATATACAATGATTTCAACCGTCTACCTGTTCCATTCATTGTTCAATTTGTCGACAGTAACAAATAATTTCCGTTAAGGGATTAACAATGGGGATCGTAGTTTACTTAATCTTGAAGAACAAAAAATTGGCGAATTGTACTGTTTGGATGCTTTGCATATATGTTTCGTAGACTATATAGAAGCAATATATACAATGATTTCAACCGTCTACATGATCCATTCATTGTTCTACTTGTCGAAATTTAGAAATAATTTCCTTTAAAGGATTAACAATGGGGCTCGTAGTTCACTTAAACTTGAAGAACAAAAAATTGGCGAATTGTACTGTTTGGATGCTTTGCATATATGTTTCGTAGACTATATAGAAGCAATATATACAATGATTTCAACCGTCTACATGATCCATTCATTGTTCTACTTGTCGAAATTTAGAAATAATTTCCTTTAAAGGATTAACAATGGGGCTCGTAGTTCACTTAAACTTGAAGAACAAAAAATTGGCGAATGGTACTGTTTGGATGCTTTGCATATATGTTTCTTAGACTATATAGAAGCAATATATACAAAGATTTCAACCGTCTACGTGTTCCAATCATTGTTCTACTTGTCGAAATTTACAAATAATTTCCTTTGAAGGATTAACAATGGGGCTCGTAGTTCACTTAATCTTGAAGAACAAAAAATTGGCGAATGGTACTGTTTGGATGCTTTGTATATATGTTTCTTAGACTATATAGAAGCAATATATACAAAGATTTCAACCGTCTACCTGTTCCATTCATTGTTCTACTTGTCGAAAGTTACAAATAATTTCCGATAACGTATTAACCATTGGGGCTCATTGTTCACTTAAACTTGAAGAACAAAAAATTGGAGAATTGTACTGTTTGGATACTTTGCATATATGTTTCTTATACTATATAGAAGCAATATATACAAAGATTTCAACCGTATACCTGTTCCATTCACTGTTCTACTTGTCGAAAGTTACAAATAATTTCCGATAAAGGATTAACAATGGGGCTCATTGTTCACTTAAAATTGAAGAACAAAAAATTGGCGAATGGTACTGTGTGGATGCTTTGCACATATGTTTCTTAGACTATATAGAAGCAATATATACAATGATTTCAACCGTCTACCTATTCCATTCATTGTTCTACTAGCCGAAATTTACAAATAATTTCCTTTAAAGGATTAACAATTGGGCTCGTAGTTCACTTAAACTTGAAGAGCAAAAAATTGGCGAATTGTTCTGTTTGGACGCTTTGCATATATGTTTCTTGGACTATATAGAAGCAATATATACACTGATTTCAACAGTCTACCTGTTCCATTCATTGTTCTACTTGTCGAAATTTACAAATAATTTCCTTTAAAGGATTAACCGTTGGGGCTCATTGTTCACTTAAACTTGAACAACAAAAAATTGGCGAATGGTACTGTTTGGATGCTTTGCGTACATGTTTCTTAGACTATATGGAAGCAATATATACAAAGATTTCAACCGTCTACCTGTTCCAATCATTGTTCTACTTGTCGAAATTTACAAATAATTTCCTTTAAAGGATTAACAATGGGGCTCATTGTTCACTTAAACTTGAAGAACAAAAAATTGGCTAATGGTACTGTTTGGATGATTCGCAAATATGTTTCTTAGACTATATAGAAGCAATATATACAATGATTTCAACCGTCTACCTGTTCCATTCATTGTTCTACTTGTCGAAATTTACAAATAATTTCCTTTAAAGGATTAACAATGGGGCTCGTAGTTTACTTAATCTTGAAGAACAAGAAATTGGCGAATTGTACTGTTTGGATGCTTTGCATATATGTTTCTTAGACTATATAGAAGCAATATAGACAATGATTTCAACCGTCTACCTATTCCATTCATTGTTCCACTTGCCGAAATTTACAAATAATTGCCTTTAAAGGATTAACAATGGGGCTCGTAGTTCACTTAAACTTGAAGAACAAAAAATTGGCGAATTGTACTGTTTGGATGCTTTGCATATATGTTTCTTAGATTATATTGAAGCAATATATACAAAAATATCAACCGTCTACCTGTTCCATTCATTGTTCTACTTGTCGAAAATTACAAATAATTTCCGATAAAGGATTAACCATTGGGGCCCATTGTTCACTAAACTTGAAGAACAAGAAATTGGCGAATGGTACTGTTTGGATGCTTTGCGTACATGTTTCTTAGACTATATGGAAGCAATATATACAAAGATTTCAACCGTCTACGTGTTCCAATCATTGTTCTACTTGTAGAAAGTTACAATTAATTTCCGTTAAAGGATTAACAATGGGGCTCGTAGTTCACTTAAACTTGAAGAACAAAAAATTGGCGAATTGTACTGTTTGGATGCTTTGCATATATGTTTCTTAGATTATATAGAAGCAATATATACAAAGATATCAACCGTCTACCTGTTCCATTTATTGTTCTACTTGTCGAAAATTACAAATAATTTCCGATAAAGGATTAACCATTGGGGCTCATTGTTCACTAAACTTGAAGAACAAAAAATTGTCGAATGGTACTGTTTGGATGCTTTGAATATATGTTTCATAGATTATATAGAAGCAATATATACAAAGATTTCAACCGTCTACCTGTTCCATTCATTGTTCTACTTGCCGAAATTTACAAATAATTTCCTTTAAAGGATTAACAATGGGGCTCGTAGTTCACTTAAACTTGAAGAGCAAAAAATTGGCGAATTGTACTGTTTGCACGCTTTGCATATATGTTTCTTGGACTATTTAGAAGCAATATATAGAAAGATTTCACCCGTCTACCTGTACTATTCATTGTTCTACTTGCAGAAAGTTACAAATAATTTCCATTTCATGATTATCAATGGGGCTCGCTGTTCACTTAAACTTGAAGATCAAAAAATTGGCGATTGTTACTGTTTAGATGCTTTGCACATAGGTTTCTTAGACTATATAGAAGCAATATATAAATTGATTTCAACCGTCTACCTGTTCCATTCATTGTTCTACTTGTCGCAAGTTACAAATAATTTCCGTTAAAGTATTAACAATGGGGCTCATAGTTCACGTAAACTTGAAGATCAAATAATTGGCGAATTGTACTGTTTGGATGATTTGCAGATATGTTTCTTTGACTATATAGAAGCAATATATACAATGATTTCAACCGTCTACCTGTTCCATTCATTGTTCTACTTGTCGCAAGTTACAAATAATTTCCTTTAAAGGATTAACAATGGGGCTCGTTGTTCACTTAAACTTGAAGAACAAAAAATTGGCGAATGGGACTGTTTAGATGCTTTGCATATAGGTTTCTTAGACTATATAGATGCAACATATACAAAGATTTCAACCGTCTACCTGTTCCATTAATTGTTCTACTTGTCGAAAATTACAATTAATTTCCGTTAAAGGATTAACAATGGGGCTCGTAGTTCACTTAAACTTGAAGAACAAAAAATTGGCGAATTGTACTGTTTGGATGCTTTGCATATATGTTTCTTAGACTATATGGAAGCAATATATACAAAGATTTCAACCGTCTACCTGTTCCAATCATTGTTCTACTTGTCGAAATTTACAAATAATTTCCTTTAAAGGATTAACAATGGGGCTCATTGTTCACTTAAACTTGAAGAACAAAAAATTGGCTAATGGTACTGTTTGGATGATTCGCAAATATGTTTCTTAGACTATATAGAAGCAATATATACAATGATTTCAACCGTCTACCTGTTCCATTCATTGTTCTACTTGTCGAAATTTACAAATAATTTCCTTTAAAGGATTAACAATGGGGCTCGTAGTTTACTTAATCTTGAAGAACAAGAAATTGGCGAATTGTACTGTTTGGATGCTTTGCATATATGTTTCTTAGACTATATAGAAGCAATATAGACAATGATTTCAACCGTCTACCTATTCCATTCATTGTTCCACTTGCCGAAATTTACAAATAATTGCCTTTAAAGGATTAACAATGGGGCTCGTAGTTCACTTAAACTTGAAGAACAAAAAATTGGCGAATTGTACTGTTTGGATGCTTTGCATATATGTTTCTTAGATTATATTGAAGCAATATATACAAAAATATCAACCGTCTACCTGTTCCATTCATTGTTCTACTTGTCGAAAATTACAAATAATTTCCGATAAAGGATTAACCATTGGGGCCCATTGTTCACTAAACTTGAAGAACAAGAAATTGGCGAATGGTACTGTTTGGATGCTTTGCGTACATGTTTCTTAGACTATATGGAAGCAATATATACAAAGATTTCAACCGTCTACGTGTTCCAATCATTGTTCTACTTGTAGAAAGTTACAATTAATTTCCGTTAAAGGATTAACAATGGGGCTCGTAGTTCACTTAAACTTGAAGAACAAAAAATTGGCGAATTGTACTGTTTGGATGCTTTGCATATATGTTTCTTAGATTATATAGAAGCAATATATACAAAGATATCAACCGTCTACCTGTTCCATTTATTGTTCTACTTGTCGAAAATTACAAATAATTTCCGATAAAGGATTAACCATTGGGGCTCATTGTTCACTAAACTTGAAGAACAAAAAATTGTCGAATGGTACTGTTTGGATGCTTTGAATATATGTTTCATAGATTATATAGAAGCAATATATACAAAGATTTCAACCGTCTACCTGTTCCATTCATTGTTCTACTTGCCGAAATTTACAAATAATTTCCTTTAAAGGATTAACAATGGGGCTCGTAGTTCACTTAAACTTGAAGAGCAAAAAATTGGCGAATTGTACTGTTTGCACGCTTTGCATATATGTTTCTTGGACTATTTAGAAGCAATATATAGAAAGATTTCACCCGTCTACCTGTACTATTCATTGTTCTACTTGCAGAAAGTTACAAATAATTTCCATTTCATGATTATCAATGGGGCTCGCTGTTCACTTAAACTTGAAGATCAAAAAATTGGCGATTGTTACTGTTTAGATGCTTTGCACATAGGTTTCTTAGACTATATAGAAGCAATATATAAATTGATTTCAACCGTCTACCTGTTCCATTCATTGTTCTACTTGTCGCAAGTTACAAATAATTTCCGTTAAAGTATTAACAATGGGGCTCATAGTTCACGTAAACTTGAAGATCAAATAATTGGCGAATTGTACTGTTTGGATGATTTGCAGATATGTTTCTTTGACTATATAGAAGCAATATATACAATGATTTCAACCGTCTACCTGTTCCATTCATTGTTCTACTTGTCGCAAGTTACAAATAATTTCCTTTAAAGGATTAACAATGGGGCTCGTTGTTCACTTAAACTTGAAGAACAAAAAATTGGCGAATGGGACTGTTTAGATGCTTTGCATATAGGTTTCTTAGACTATATAGATGCAACATATACAAAGATTTCAACCGTCTACCTGTTCCATTAATTGTTCTACTTGTCGAAAATTACAAATAATTTCCTTTAAAGGATTAACAATGGGGCTCGTTGTTCACTTAAACTTGAAGAACAAAAAATTGGCGAATGGTACTGTTTGGATGCTTTGCATATATGTTTCTTAGACTATATAGAAGCAATATATAAATTGATTTCAACCGTCTACCTGCTCCATTCATTGTTCTACTTGTCGCAAGTTACAAATAATTTCCGTTAAAGTATTAACAATGGGGCTCGTAGTTCACTTAAACTTGAAGATCAAATAATTGGCGAATTGTACTGTTTGGATGATTTGCAGATATGTTTCTTTGACTATATAGAAGCAATATATACAATGATTTCAACCGTCTACCTGTTCCATTCATTGTTCTACTTGTCGAAAGTTACAAATAATTTCCGTTAAGGGATTAACAATGGGGATCGTAGTTTACTTAAACTTGAAGAACAAGAAATTGGCGAATTGTACTGTTTGGATGCTTTGCATATATGTTTCTTAGACTATATAGAAGCAACATATACAAAGATTTCAACCGTCTGCGTGTTCCAATCATTGTTCTACTTGTAGAAAGTTACAATTAATTTCCGTTAAAGGATTATCAATGGGCCTCGTTGTTCACTTAAACTTGAAGAACAAAAAATTGGCGACTGGAACTGTTTGGATGCTTTCCATATATGTTTCTTAGACAATATAGAAGCAATATATAAAAAGATTTCAACCGTCTACCAGTTCCATTCATTGTTCTACTTGCCGAAAGTTAGAAATAATTTCCGATAAAGTATTAACAATGGGGCTCATTGTTCACTTAAACTTGAAGAACAAGAAATTGGCGAATGGTACTGTTTGGATGCTTTGCATATATGTTTCTTAGACTATATAGAAGCAATATATACATTGATTTCAACCGTCTACTTGTTCCATTCATTGTTCTACTTGTCGGAAGTTACAAATAATTTCCGTTAAAGTATTAACAATGGGGCTCGTAGTTCACTTAAACTTGAAGAACAAAAAATTGGCGAATTGTACTGTTTGGATGCTTTGCATAGATGTTTCTTAGACTATTTAGAAGCAATATATAGAAAGATTTCACCCGTCTACCTGTACTATTCATTGTTCTACTTGCAGAAAGTTACAAATAATTTCCATTTCATGATTATCAATGGGGCTCGCTGTTCACTTAAACTTGAAGATCAAAAAATTGGCGATTGTTACTGTTTAGATGCTTTGCACATAGGTTTCTTAGACTATATAGAAGCAATATATAAATTGATTTCAACCGTCTACCTGTTCCATTCATTGTTCTACTTGTCGCAAGTTACAAATAATTTCCGTTAAAGTATTAACAATGGGGCTCATATTTCACGTAAACTTGAAGATCAAATAATTGGCGAATTGTACTGTTTGGATGATTTGCAGATATGTTTCTTTGACTATATAGAAGCAATATATACAATGATTTCAAACGTCTACCTGTTCCATTCATTGTTCTACTTGTCGCAAGTTACAAATAATTTCCTTTAAAGGATTAACAATGGGGCTCGTTGTTCACTTAAACTTGAAGAACAAAAAATTGGCGAATGGTACTGTTTAGATGCTTTGCATATAGGTTTCTTAGACTATATAGATGCAACATATACAAAGATTTCAACCGTCTACCTGTTCCATTAATTGTTCTACTTGTCGAAAATTACAAATAATTTCCTTTAAAGGATTAACAATGGGGCTCGTTGTTCACTTAAACTTGAAGAACAAAAAATTGGCGAATGGTACTGTTTGGATGCTTTGCATATATGTTTCTTAGACTATATAGAAGCAATATATAAATTGATTTCAACCGTCTACCTGCTCCATTCATTGTTCTACTTGTCGCAAGTTACAAATAATTTCCGTTAAAGTATTAACAATGGGGCTCGTAGTTCACTTAAACTTGAAGATCAAATAATTGGCGAATTGTACTGTTTGGATGATTTGCAGATATGTTTCTTTGACTATATAGAAGCAATATATACAATGATTTCAACCGTCTACCTGTTCCATTCATTGTTCTACTTGTCGAAAGTTACAAATAATTTCCGTTAAGGGATTAACAATGGGTATCGTAGTTTACTTAAACTTGAAGAACAAGAAATTGGCGAATTGTACTGTTTGGATGCTTTGCATATATGTTTCTTAGACTATATAGAAGCAATATATACAATGATTTCAACAGTCTACCTGTTCCATTCATTGTTCTACTTGTCGAAATTTACAAATAATATCCTTTAAAGGATTAACAATGGGGCTCGTAGTTCACTTAAACTTGAAGAACAAAAAATTGGCGAATGGTACTGTTTGGATGTTTTGAATATATGTTTCTTAGATTATATAGAAGCAATATATACAAAGATTTCACCCGTCTACCTGTACTATTCATTGTTCTACTTGCAGAAAGTCACAAATAATTTCCATTTCATGATTATCAATGGGGCTCGCTGTTCACTTAAACTTGAAGATCAAAAAATTGGCGATTGTTACTGTTTAGATGCTTTGCACATAGGTTTCTTAGACTATATAGAAGCAATATATAAATTGATTTCAACCGTCTACCTGTTCCATTCATTGTTCTACTTGTCGCAAGTTACAAATAATTTCCGTTAAAGTATTAACAATGGGGCTCATAGTTCACGTAAACTTGAAGATCAAATAATTGGCGAATTGTACTGTTTGGATGATTTGCAGATATGTTTCTTTGACTATATAGAAGCAATATATACAATGATTTCAACCGTCTACCTGTTCCATTCATTGTTCTACTTGTCGCAAGTTACAAATAATTTCCTTTAAAGGATTAACAATGGGGCTCGTTGTTCACTTAAACTTGAAGAACAAAAAATTGGCGAATGGTACTGTTTAGATGCTTTGCATATAGGTTTCTTAGACTATATAGATGCAACATATACAAAGATTTCAACCGTCTACCTGTTCCATTAATTGTTCTACTTGTCGAAAATTACAAACAATTTCCTTTAAAGGATTAACAATGGGGCTCGTTGTTCACTTAAACTTGAAGAACAAAAAATTGGCGAATGGTACTGTTTGGATGCTTTGCATATATGTTTCTTAGACTATATAGAAGCAATATATAAATTGATTTCAACCGTCTACCTGCTCCATTCATTGTTCTACTTGTCGCAAGTTACAAATAATTTCCGTTAAAGTATTAACAATGGGGCTCGTAGTTCACTTAAACTTGAAGATCAAATAATTGGCGAATTGTACTGTTTGGATGATTTGCAGATATGTTTCTTTGACTATATAGAAGCAATATATACAATGATTTCAACCGTCTACCTGTTCCATTCATTGTTCTACTTGTAGAAAGTTACAATTAATTTCCGTTAAAGGATTAACAATGGGGCTCGTAGTTCACTTAAACTTGAAGAACAAAAAATTGGCGAATTGTACTGTTTGGATGCTTTGCATATATGTTTCGTAGGCTATATAGAAGCAATATATACAATGATTTCAACCGTCTACCTGATCCATTCATTGTTCTACTTGTCGAAAATTACAAATAATTTCCGATAAAGGATTAACCATTGGGGCTCATTGTTCACTTAAACTTGAAGAACAAAAAATTGGCGAATTGTACTGTTTGGATGCTTTGCATATATGTTTCGTAGGCTATATAGAAGCAATATATACAATGATTTCAACCGTCTACCTGATCCAATCATTGTTCTACTTGTCGAAATTTACAAATAATTTCCTTTAAAGGATTAACAATGGGGCTCGTAGTTCACTTAAACTTGAAGAACAAAAAATTGGCGAATTGTACTGTTTGGATGCTTTGCATATATGTTTCTTAGACTATTTAGAAGCACTATATAGAAAGATATCACCCGTCTACCTGTACTAATCATTGTTCTACTTGTAGAAAGTTACAAATAATTTCCATTTCATGATTATCAATGGGGCTCGCTGTTCACTTAAACTTGAAGAACTAAAAATTGGCGTTTGTTACTGTTTTGATGCTTTGCATATATGTTTCTTAGACTATATAGAAGCAGTATATACAATGATTTCAACCGTTTACCTGTTCCATTCATTGTTCTACTTGTCGCAAGTTACAAATAATTTCCTTTAAAGGATTAACAATGCGGCTCGTAGTTCACTTAAACTTGAAGAGCAAAAAATTGGCGAATTGTACTGTTTGGACGCTTTGCATATATGTTTCTTGGACTATATAGAAGCAATATATACAAAGATTTCAACCGTCTACCTGTTCCATTCATTGTTCTACTTGTCGAAAATTACAAGTAATTTCCGATAAAGGATTAACCATTGGGGCTCATTGTTCACTTAAACTTGAAGAACAAGAAATTGGCGAATGGTACTGTTTGGATGCTTTGCGTACATGTTTCTTAGACTATATGGAAGCAATATATACAAAGATTTCAACCGTCTACGTGTTCCAATCATTGTTCTACTTGTAGAAAATTACAATTAATTTCCGTTAAAGGATTAACAATGGGGCTCGTAGTTCACTTAAACTTGAAGATAAAAAAATTGGCGATTGTTACTGTTTAGACGCTTTGCATATATGTTTCTTAGATTATATAGAAGCAATATATACAAAGATTTCAACCGTCTACCTGTTCCATTCATTGTTCTACTTGTCGAAAATTACAAATAATTTCCGATAAAGGATTAACCATTGTGGCTCATTGTTCACTTAAACTTGAAGAACAAAAAATTGGCGAATGGTACTGTCTGGATGCTTTGCATATATGTTTCTTAGACTATATAGAAGCAATATATACAATGATTTCAACCGTCTACCTGATCCATTCATTGTTCTACTTGTCGAAATTTACAAATAATTTCCTTTAAAGGATTAACAATGGGGCTCGTAGTTCACTTAAACTTGAAGAACAAAAAATTGGCGAATTGTACTGTTTGGATGCTTTGCATATATGTTTCTTAGACTATTTAGAAGCAATATATAGAAAGATTTCACCCGTCTACCTGTACTATTCATTGTTCTACTTGTCGAAAGTTACAAATAATTTCCATTTCATGATTATCAATGGGGCTCGCTGTTCACTTAAACTTGAAGAACTAAAAATTGGCGATTGTTACTGTTTTGATGCTTTGCATATATGTTTCTTAGACTATATAGAAGCAGTATATACAATGATTTCAACCGTTTACCTGTTCCATTCATTGTTCTACTTGTCGCAAGTTACAAATAATTTCCGTTAAAGGAGTAACAATGGGGCTCGTAGTTCACTTAAACTTGAAGAACAAAAAATTGGCGAATGGTACTGTTTGGATGCTTTGCATATATGTTTCGTAGGCTATATAGAAGCAATATATACAATGATTTCAACCGTCTACCTGATCCAATCATTGTTCTACTTGTCGAAATTTACAAATAATTTCCTTTAAAGGATTAACAATGGGGCTCGTAGTTCACTTAAACTTGAAGAACAAAAAATTGGCGAATTGTACTGTTTGGATGCTTTGCATATATGTTTCTTAGACTATTTAGAAGCACTATATAGAAAGATATCACCCGTCTACCTGTACTAATCATTGTTCTACTTGTAGAAAGTTACAAATAATTTCCATTTCATGATTATCAATGGGGCTCGCTGTTCACTTAAACTTGAAGAACTAAAAATTGGAGATTGTTACTGTTTTGATGCTTTGCATATATGTTTCTTAGACTATATAGAAGCAGTATATACAATGATTTCAACCGTTTACCTGTTCCATTCATTGTTCTACTTGTCGCAAGTTACAAATAATTTCCTTTAAAGGATTAACAATGCGGCTCGTAGTTCACTTAAACTTGAAGAGCAAAAAATTGGCGAATTGTACTGTTTGGACGCTTTGCATATATGTTTCTTGGACTATATAGAAGCAATATATACAAAGATTTCAACCGTCTACCTGTTCCATTCATTGTTCTACTTGTCGAAAATTACAAGTAATTTCCGATAAAGGATTAACCATTGGGGCTCATTGTTCACTTAAACTTGAAGAACAAGAAATTGGCGAATGGTACTGTTTGGATGCTTTGCGTACATGTTTCTTAGACTATATGGAAGCAATATATACAAAGATTTCAACCGTCTACGTGTTCCAATCATTGTTCTACTTGTAGAAAATTACAATTAATTTCCGTTAAAGGATTAACAATGGGGCTCGTAGTTCACTTAAACTTGAAGATAAAAAAATTGGCGATTGTTACTGTTTAGACGCTTTGCATATATGTTTCTTAGATTATATAGAAGCAATATATACAAAGATTTCAACCGTCTACCTGTTCCATTCATTGTTCTACTTGTCGAAAATTACAAATAATTTCCGATAAAGGATTAACCATTGTGGCTCATTGTTCACTTAAACTTGAAGAACAAAAAATTGGCGAATGGTACTGTCTGGATGCTTTGCATATATGTTTCTTAGACTATATAGAAGCAATATATACAATGATTTCAACCGTCTACCTGATCCATTCATTGTTCTACTTGTCGAAATTTACAAATAATTTCCTTTAAAGGATTAACAATGGGGCTCGTAGTTCACTTAAACTTGAAGAACAAAAAATTGGCGAATTGTACTGTTTGGATGCTTTGCATATATGTTTCTTAGACTATTTAGAAGCAATATATAGAAAGATTTCACCCGTCTACCTGTACTATTCATTGTTCTACTTGTCGAAAGTTACAAATAATTTCCATTTCATGATTATCAATGGGGCTCGCTGTTCACTTAAACTTGAAGAACTAAAAATTGGCGATTGTTACTGTTTTGATGCTTTGCATATATGTTTCTTAGACTATATAGAAGCAGTATATACAATGATTTCAACCGTTTACCTGTTCCATTCATTGTTCTACTTGTCGCAAGTTACAAATAATTTCCGTTAAAGGAGTAACAATGGGGCTCGTAGTTCACTTAAACTTGAAGAACAAAAAATTGGCGAATGGTACTGTTTGGATGCTTTGCATATATGTTTCGTAGGCTATATAGAAGCAATATATACAATGATTTCAACCGTCTACCTGATCCAATCATTGTTCTACTTGTCGAAATTTACAAATAATTTCCTTTAAAGGATTAACAATGGGGCTCGTAGTTCACTTAAACTTGAAGAACAAAAAATTGGCGAATTGTACTGTTTGGATGCTTTGCATATATGTTTCTTAGACTATTTAGAAGCACTATATAGAAAGATATCACCCGTCTACCTGTACTAATCATTGTTCTACTTGTAGAAAGTTACAAATAATTTCCATTTCATGATTATCAATGGGGCTCGCTGTTCACTTAAACTTGAAGAACTAAAAATTGGAGATTGTTACTGTTTTGATGCTTTGCATATATGTTTCTTAGACTATATAGAAGCAGTATATACAATGATTTCAACCGTTTACCTGTTCCATTCATTGTTCTACTTGTCGCAAGTTACAAATAATTTCCTTTAAAGGATTAACAATGCGGCTCGTAGTTCACTTAAACTTGAAGAGCAAAAAATTGGCGAATTGTACTGTTTGGACGCTTTGCATATATGTTTCTTGGACTATATAGAAGCAATATATACAAAGATTTCAACCGTCTACCTGTTCCATTCATTGTTCTACTTGTCGAAAATTACAAGTAATTTCCGATAAAGGATTAACCATTGGGGCTCATTGTTCACTTAAACTTGAAGAACAAGAAATTGGCGAATGGTACTGTTTGGATGCTTTGCGTACATGTTTCTTAGACTATATGGAAGCAATATATACAAAGATTTCAACCGTCTACGTGTTCCAATCATTGTTCTACTTGTAGAAAATTACAATTAATTTCCGTTAAAGGATTAACAATGGGGCTCGTAGTTCACTTAAACTTGAAGATAAAAAAATTGGCGATTGTTACTGTTTAGACGCCTTGCATATATGTTTCTTAGATTATATAGAAGCAATATATACAAAGATTTCAACCGTCTACCTGTTCCATTCATTGTTCTACTTGTCGAAAATTACAAATAATTTCCGATAAAGGATTAACCATTGTGGCTCATTGTTCACTTAAACTTGAAGAACAAAAAATTGGCGAATGGTACTGTCTGGATGCTTTGCATATATGTTTCTTAGACTATATAGAAGCAATATATACAATGATTTCAACCGTCTACCTGATCCATTCATTGTTCTACTTGTCGAAATTTACAAATAATTTCCTTTAAAGGATTAACAATGGGGCTCGTAGTTCACTTAAACTTGAAGAACAAAAAATTGGCGAATTGTACTGTTTGGATGCTTTGCATATATGTTTCTTAGACTATTTAGAAGCAATATATAGAAAGATTTCACCCGTCTACCTGTACTATTCATTGTTCTACTTGTCGAAAGTTACAAATAATTTCCATTTCATGATTATCAATGGGGCTCGCTGTTCACTTAAACTTGAAGAACTAAAAATTGGCGATTGTTACTGTTTTGATGCTTTGCATATATGTTTCTTAGACTATATAGAAGCAACATATTCAAAGATTTCAACCGTCTACCTGTTCTATTCATTGTTCTTCTTGTCGAAAGTTAGAAATAATTTCCGTTTCATGATTATCAATGGGCCTCGTTGTTCACTTAAACTTGAAGAACAAAAAATTGGCGACTGGAACTGTTTGGATGCTTTCCATATATGTTTCTTAGACTATATAGAAGCAATATATAAAAAGATTTCAACCGTCTACCAGTTCCATTCATTGTTCTACTTGCCGAAAGTTACAAATAATTTCCGATAAAGTATTAACAATGGGGCTCATTGTTCACTTAAACTTGAAGAACAAAAAATTGGCGAATTGTACTGTTTGGATGCTTTGCATATATGTTTCTTATACTATATAGAAGCAATATATACAAAGATATCAACCGTCTACCTGTTCCATTTATTGTTCTACTTGTCGAAAATTACAAATAATTTCCGATAAAGGATTAACCATTGGGGCTCATTGTTCACTAAACTTGAAGAACAAAAAATTGTCGAATGGTACTGTTTGGATGCTTTGAATATATGTTTCTTAGATTATATAGAAGCAATATATACAAAGATTTCAACCGTCTACCTGTTCCATTCATTGTTCTACTTGCCGAAATTTACAAATAATTTCCTTTAAAGGATTAACAATGGGGCTCGTAGTTCACTTAAACTTGAAGAGCAAAAAATTGGCGAATTGTACTGTTTGCACGCTTTGCATATATGTTTCTTGGACTATATAGAAGCAATATATACAATGATTTCAACCGTCTACGTGTTCCAATCATTGTTCTACTTGTCGAAAGTTAGAAATAATTTCCGTTTCATGATTATCAATGGGCCTCGTTGTTCACTTAAACTTGAAGAACAAAAAATTGGCGACTGGAACTGTTTGGATGCTTTCCATATATGTTTCTTAGACAATATAGAAGCAATATATAAAAAGATTTCAACCGTCTACCAGTTCCATTCATTGTTCTACTTGCCGAAAGTTAGAAATAATTTCCGATAAAGTATTAACAATGGGGCTCATTGTTCACTTAAACTTGAAGAACAAGAAATTGGCGAATGGTACTGTTTGGATGCTTTGCATATATGTTTCTTAGACTATATAGAAGCAATATATACATTGATTTCAACCGTCTACTTGTTCCATTCATTGTTCTACTTGTCGGAAGTTACAAATAATTTCCGTTAAAGTATTAACAATGGGGCTCGTAGTTCACTTAAAATTGAAGAACAAAAAATTGGCGAATTGTACTGTTTGGATGCTTTGCATAGATGTTTCTTAGACTATTTAGAAGCAATATATAGAAAGATTTCACCCGTCTACCTGTACTATTCATTGTTCTACTTGCAGAAAGTTACAAATAATTTCCATTTCATGATTATCAATGGGGCTCGCTGTTCACTTAAACTTGAAGATCAAAAAATTGGCGATTGTTACTGTTTAGATGCTTTGCACATAGGTTTCTTAGACTATATAGAAGCAATATATAAATTGATTTCAACCGTCTACCTGTTCCATTCATTGTTCTACTTGTCGCAAGTTACAAATAATTTCCGTTAAAGTATTAACAATGGGGCTCATAGTTCACGTAAACTTGAAGATCAAATAATTGGCGAATTGTACTGTTTGGATGATTTGCAGATATGTTTCTTTGACTATATAGAAGCAATATATACAATGATTTCAACCGTCTACCTGTTCCATTCATTGTTCTACTTGTCGCAAGTTACAAATAATTTCCTTTAAAGGATTAACCATGGGGCTCGTTGTTCATTTAAACTTGAAGAACAAAAAATTGGCGAATGGTACTGTTTAGATGCTTTGCATATAGGTTTCTTAGACTATATAGATGCAACATATACAAAGATTTCAACCGTCTACCTGTTCCATTAATTGTTCTACTTGTCGAAAATTACAAATAATTTCCTTTAAAGGATTAACAATGGGGCTCGTTGTTCACTTAAACTTGAAGAACAAAAAATTGGCGAATGGTACTGTTTGGATGCTTTGCATATATGTTTCTTAGACTATATAGAAGCAATATATAAATTGATTTCAACCGTCTACCTGCTCCATTCATTGTTCTACTTGTCGCAAGTTACAAATAATTTCCGTTAAAGTATTAACAATGGGGCTCGTAGTTCACTTAAACTTGAAGATCAAATAATTGGCGAATTGTACTGTTTGGATGATTTGCAGATATGTTTCTTTGACTATATAGAAGCAATATATACAATGATTTCAACCGTCTACCTGTTCCATTCATTGTTCTACTTGTCGAAAGTTACAAATAATTTCCGTTAAGGGATTAACAATGGGGATCGTAGTTTACTTAAACTTGAAGAACAAGAAATTGGCGAATTGTACTGTTTGGATGCTTTGCATATATGTTTCTTAGACTATATAGAAGCAATATATACAATGATTTCAACAGTCTACCTGTTCCATTCATTGTTCTACTTGTCGAAATTTACAAATAATATCCTTTAAAGGATTAACAATGGGGCTCGTAGTTCACTTAAACTTGAAGAACAAAAAATTGGCGAATGGTACTGTTTGGATGTTTTGAATATATGTTTCTTAGATTATATAGAAGCAATATATACAAAGATTTCACCCGTCTACCTGTACTATTCATTGTTCTACTTGCAGAAAGTTACAAATAATTTCCATTTCATGATTATCAATGGGGCTCGCTGTTCACTTAAACTTGAAGATCAATAAATTGGCGATTGTTACTGTTTAGATGCTTTGCACATAGGTTTCTTAGACTATATAGAAGCAATATATAAATTGATTTCAACCGTCTACCTGTTCCATTCATTGTTCTACTTGTCGCAAGTTACAAATAATTTCCGTTAAAGTATTAACAATGGGGCTCATTGTTCACTTAAACTTGAAGAACAAAAAATTGGCGAATGGTACTGTTTGGATGCTTTGCATATATGTTTCTTAGACTATATAGAAGCAATATATAAATTGATTTCAACCGTCTACCTGCTCCATTCATTGTTCTACTTGTCGAAAGTTACAAATAATTTCCGTTAAAGTGTTAACAATGGGGCTCGTAGTTCACTTAAACTTGAAGATCAAAAAATTGGCGAATTGTACTGTTTGGATGATTTGCATATATGTTTCTTAGACTATATAGAAGCAATATATACAATGATTTCAGCCGTCTGCATGTTCCAATCATTGTTCTACTTGTCGAAATTTACAAATAATTTCCGTTAAAGGATTAACAATGGGGCTCGTAGTTCACTTAAACTTGAAGAACAAAAAATTGGCGACTGGAACTGTTTGGATGCTTTCCATATATGTTTCTTAGACTATATAGAAGCAATATATAAAAAGATTTCAACCGTCTACCAGTTCCATTCATTGTTCTACTTGCCGAAAGTTACAAATAATTTCCGATAAAGTATTAACAATGGGGCTCATTGTTCACTTAAACTTGAAGAACAAAAAATTGGCGAATTGTACTGTTTGGATGCTTTGCATATATGTTTCTTATACTATATAGAAGCAATATATACAATGATTTCAACCGTCTACCTATTCCATTCATTGTTCTACTAGCCGAAATTTACAAATAATTTCCGTTAAAGGATTAACAATGGGGCTCGTAGTTCACTTAAACTTGAAGAACAAAAAATTGGCGAATTGTACTGTTTGGATGCTTTGCATATATGTTTCTTAGGCTATATAGAAGCAACATATACAAAGATTTCAACCGTCTACCTGTTCTATTCATTGTTCTTCTTGTCGAAAGTTAGAAATAATTTCCGTTTCATGATTATCAATGGGCCTCGTTGTTCACTTAAACTTGAAGAACAAAAAATTGGCGACTGGAACTGTTTGGATGCTTTCCATATATGTTTCTTAGACAATATAGAAGCAATATATAAAAAGATTTCAACCGTCTACCAGTTCCATTCATTGTTCTACTTGCCGAAAGTTAGAAATAATTTCCGATAAAGTATTAACAATGGGGCTCATTGTTCACTTAAACTTGAAGAATAAGAAATTGGCGAATGGTACTGTTTGGATGCTTTGCAGATATGTTTCTTTGACTATATAGAAGCAATATATACAATGATTTCAACCGTCTACCTGATCCAATCATTGTTCTACTTGTCGAAATTTACAAATAATTTCCTTTAAAGGATTAACAATGGGGCTCGTAGTTCACTTAAACTTGAAGAACAAAAAATTGGCGAATTGTACTGTTTGGATGCTTTGCATATATGTTTCTTAGACTATTTAGAAGCACTATATAGAAAGATATCACCCGTCTACCTGTACTAATCATTGTTCTACTTGTAGAAAGTTACAAATAATTTCCATTTCATGATTATCAATGGGGCTCGCTGTTCACTTAAACTTGAAGAACTAAAAATTGGCGATTGTTACTGTTTTGATGCTTTGCATATATGTTTCTTAGACTATATAGAAGCAGTATATACAATGATTTCAACCGTTTACCTGTTCCATTCATTGTTCTACTTGTCGCAAGTTACAAATAATTTCCTTTAAAGGATTAACAATGCGGCTCGTAGTTCACTTAAACTTGAAGAGCAAAAAATTGGCGAATTGTACTGTTTGGACGCTTTGCATATATGTTTCTTGGACTATATAGAAGCAATATATACAAAGATTTCAACCGTCTAACTGTTCCATTCATTGTTCTACTTGTCGAAAATTACAAGTAATTTCCGGTAAAGGATTAACCATTGGGGCTCATTGTTCACTTAAACTTGAAGAACAAGAAATTGGCGAATGGTACTGTTTGGATGCTTTGCGTACATGTTTCTTAGACTATATGGAAGCAATATATACAAAGATTTCAACCGTCTACGTGTTCCAATCATTGTTCTACTTGTAGAAAATTACAATTAATTTCCGTTAAAGGATTAACAATGGGGCTCGTAGTTCACTTAAACTTGAAGATAAAAAAATTGGCGATTGTTACTGTTTAGACGCTTTGCATATATGTTTCTTAGATTATATAGAAGCAATATATACAAAGATTTCAACCGTCTACCTGTTCCATTCATTGTTCTACTTGTCGAAAATTACAAATAATTTCCGATAAAGGATTAACCATTGTGGCTCATTGTTCACTTAAACTTGAAGAACAAAAAATTGGCGAATGGTACTGTCTGGATGCTTTGCATATATGTTTCTTAGACTATATAGAAGCAATATATACAATGATTTCAACCGTCTACCTGATCCATTCATTGTTCTACTTGTCGAAATTTACAAATAATTTCCTTTAAAGGATTAACAATGGGGCTCGTAGTTCACTTAAACTTGAAGAACAAAAAATTGGCGAATTGTACTGTTTGGATGCTTTGCATATATGTTTCTTAGACTATTTAGAAGCAATATATAGAAAGATTTCACCCGTCTACCTGTACTATTCATTGTTCTACTTGTCGAAAGTTACAAATAATTTCCGATAACGGATTAACCATTGGGTGTCATTGTTCACTTAAACTTGAAGAACAAAAAATTGGCGAATTGTACTGTTTGGATGCTTTGCATATATGTTTCTTATACTATATAGAAGCAATATATACAAAGATTTAAACCGTCTACCTGTTCCATTCACTGTTCTACTTGTAGAAAGTTACAAATAATTTCCATTTCATGATTATCAATGGGGCTCGCTGTTCACTTAAACTTGAAGATAAAAAAATTGTCGAATCGTACTATTTGGATGCATTGCATATATGTTTCTTAGACTATATAGAAGCAGTATATACAATGATTTCAACCGTTTACCTGTTCCATTCATTGTTCTACTTGTCGCAAGTTACAAATAATTTCCGTTAAAGGAGTAACAATGGGGCTCGTAGTTCACTTAAACTTGAAGAACAAAAAATTGGCGAATGGTACTGTTTGGATGCTTTGCATATATGTTTCTTAGACTATATAGAAGCAATATATACATTGATTTCAACCGTCTACCTGTTCCACTCATTGTTCTACTTGTCGCAAGTTACAAATAATTTCCGTTAAAGTATTAACAATGGGGCTCGTAGTTCACTTAAACATGAAGATGAAATAATTGGCGAATTTTACTGTTTGGATGCTTTGCATATATGTTTCTTAGATTATATAGAGGCAATATATACAAAGATATCAACCGTGTACCTGTTCCATTCATTGTTCTACATGTCGAAAATTACAAATAATTTCCGATAAAGGATTAACCATTGGGGCTCATTGTTCACTTAAATTTGAAGAACAAAAAATTGTCGAATTGTACTATTTGGATGCTTTGCATATATGTTTCTTAGACTATATAGAAGCAATATATACAATGATTTCAACCGTCTACCTGATCCATTCATTGTTCTACTTGTCGAAAATTACAAATAATTTCCGATAAAGGATTAACCATTGGGGCTCATTGTTCACTTAAACTTGAAGAACAAAAAATTGGCGAATGGTACTGTTTGGGTGCTTCGCATATATGTTTCTTAGACTATATAGAAGCAATATATACAAAGATTTCAACAGTCCTCCTGTTCCATTCATTGTTCTACTTGTCGAAAGTTACAAATAATTTCCGATAACGGATTAACCATTGGGTGTCATTGTTCACTTAAACTTGAAGAACAAAAAATTGGCGAATTGTACTGTTTGGATGCTTTACATATATGTTTCTTATACTATATAGAAGCAATATATACAAAGATTTAAACCGTCTACCTGTTCCATTCACTGTTCTACTTGTAGAAAGTTACAAATAATTTCCATTTCATGATTATCAATGGGGCTCGCTGTTCACTTAAACTTGAAGATAAAAAAATTGTCGAATCGTACTATTTGGATGCATTGCATATATGTTTCTTAGACTATATAGAAGCAATATATACAATGATTTCAACCGTCTACCTGTTCCATTCATTGTTCAATTTGTCGACAGTAACAAATAATTTCCGTTAAGGGATTAACAATGGGGATCGTAGTTTACTTAATCTTGAAGAACAAAAAATTGGCGAATTGTACTGTTTGGATGCTTTGCATATATGTTTCGTAGACTATATAGAAGCAATATATACAATGATTTCAACCGTCTACATGATCCATTCATTGTTCTACTTGTCGAAATTTAGAAATAATTTCCTTTAAAGGATTAACAATGGGGCTCGTAGTTCACTTAAACTTGAAGAACAAAAAATTGGCGAATTGTACTGTTTGGATGCTTTGCATATATGTTTCGTAGACTATATAGAAGCAATATATACAATGATTTCAACCGTCTACATGATCCATTCATTGTTCTACTTGTCGAAATTTAGAAATAATTTCCTTTAAAGGATTAACAATGGGGCTCGTAGTTCACTTAAACTTGAAGAACAAAAAATTGGCGAATTGTACTGTTTGGATGCTTTGCATATATGTTTCTTAGACTATATAGAAGCAATATATACAATGATTTCAACGGTCTACCTATTCCATTCATTGTTCCACTTGCCGAAATTTACAAATAATTTCCTTTAAAGGATTAACAATGGGGCTCGTAGTTCACTTAAACTTGAAGAGCAAAAAATTGGCGAATTGTACTGTTTGGACGCTATGCATATATGTTTCTTAGACTATATAGAAGCAATATATACAATGATTTCAACAGTCTACCTGTTCCATTCATTGTTCTACTTGTCGAAATTTACAAATAATTTCCTTTAAAGGATTAACAATGGGGCTCGTAGTTCACTTAAACTTGAAGAACAAAAAATTGGCGAATGGTACTGTTTGGATGCTTTGAATATATGTTTCTTAGATTATATAGAAGCAATATATACAAAGATTTCAACCGTCTACCTGTTCCATTCATTGTTCTACTTGTCGAAAATTACAAGTAATTTCCGATAAAGGATTAACCATTGTGGCTCATTGTTCACTTAAACTTGAAGAACAAGAAATTGGCGAATGGTACTGTTTGGATGCTTTGCGTACATGTTTCTTAGACTATATGGAAGCAATATATACAAAGATTTCAACCGTCTACGTGTTCCAATCATTGCTCTACTTGTAGAAAGTTACAATTAATTTCCGTTAAAGGATTAACAATGGGGCTCGTAGTTCACTTAAACTTGAAGAACAAAAAATTGGCGAATTGTACTGTTTGGATGCTTTGCATATATGTTTCGTAGGCTATATAGAAGCAATATATACAATGATTTCAACCGTCTACCTGATCCATTCATTGTTCTACTTGTCGAAAATTACAAATAATTTCCGATGAAGGATTAACCATTGGGGCTCATTGTTCACTTAACCTTGAAGAACAAAAAATTGGCGAATTGTACTGTTTGGAGGCTTTGCATATATGTTTCTTAGACTCTTTAGAAGCAATATATAGAAAGATTTCACCCGTCTACCTGTACTATTCATTGTTCTACTTGTAGAAAGTTACAAATAATTTCCATTTCATGATTATCAATGGGGCTCGCTGTTCACTTAAACTTGAAGATCAAAAAATTGGCGATGGTTACTGTTTAGATGCTTTGCATATATGTTTCTTAGACTATATAGAAGCAGTATATACAATGATTTCAACCGTCTACCTGTTCCATTCATTGTTCTACTTGTCGCAAGTTACAAATAATTTCCGTTAAAGGAGTAACAATGGGGCTCGTAGTTCACTTAAACTTGAAGAACAAAAAATTGGCGAATGGTACTGTTTGGATGCTTTGCATATATGTTCCTTAGACTATATAGAAGCAATATATACAAAGATTTCAACCGTCTACGTGTTCCAATCATTGTTCTACTTGTCGAAATTTACAAATAATTTCCTTTGAAGGATTAACAATGGGGCTCGTAGTTCACTTAATCTTGAAGAACAAAAAATTGGCGAATGGTACTGTTTGGATGCTTTGTATATATGTTTCTTAGACTATATAGAAGCAATATATACAAAGATTTCAACCGTCTACCTGTTCCATTCATTGTTCTACTTGTCGAAAGTTACAAATAATTTCCGATAACGTATTAACCATTGGGGCTCATTGTTCACTTAAACTTGAAGAACAAAAAATTGGAGAATTGTACTGTTTGGATACTTTGCATATATGTTTCTTATACTATATAGAAGCAATATATACAAAGATTTCAACCGTATACCTGTTCCATTCACTGTTCTACTTGTCGAAAGTTACAAATAATTTCCGATAAAGGATTAACAATGGGGCTCATTGTTCACTTAAAATTGAAGAACAAAAAATTGGCGAATGGTACTGTTTGGATGCTTTGCACATATGTTTCTTAGACTATATAGAAGCAATATATACAATGATTTCAACCGTCTACCTATTCCATTCATTGTTCTACTAGCCGAAATTTACAAATAATTTCCTTTAAAGGATTAACAATTGGGCTCGTAGTTCACTTAAACTTGAAGAGCAAAAAATTGGCGAAGTGTTCTGTTTGGACGCTTTGCATATATGTTTCTTGGACTATATAGAAGCAATATATACACTGATTTCAACAGTCTACCTGTTCCATTCATTGTTCTACTTGCCGAAATTTACAAATAATTTCCTTTAAAGGATTAACAATGGGGCTCATTGTTCACTTAAACTTGAAGAACAAAAAATTGGCGAATGGTACTGTTTGGATGCTTTGAATATATGTTTCTTAGATTATATAGAAGCAATATATACAAAGATTTCAACCGTCTACCTGTTCCATTCATTGTTCTACTTGCCGAAATTTACAAATAATTTCCTTTAAAGGATTAACAATGGGGCTCGTAGTTTACTTAATCTTGAAGAACAAGAAATTGGCGAATTGTACTGTTTGGATGCTTTGCATATATGTTTCTTAGACTATATAGAAGCAATATAGACAATGATTTCAACCGTCTACCTATTCCATTCATTGTTCCACTTGCCGAAATTTACAAATAATTGCCTTTAAAGGATTAACAATGGGGCTCGTAGTTCACTTAAACTTGAAGAACAAAAAATTGGCGAATTGTACTGTTTGGATGCTTTGCATATATGTTTCTTAGATTATATTGAAGCAATATATACAAAGATATCAACCGTCTACCTGTTCCATTCATTGTTCTACTTGTCGAAAATTACAAATAATTTCCGATAAAGGATTAACCATTGGGGCTCATTGTTCACTAAACTTGAAGAACAAGAAATTGGCGAATGGTACTGTTTGGATGCTTTGCGTACATGTTTCTTAGACTATATGGAAGCAATATATACAAAGATTTCAACCGTCTACGTGTTCCAATCATTGTTCTACTTGTAGAAAGTTACAATTAATTTCCGTTAAAGGATTAACAATGGGGCTCGTAGATCACTTAAACTTGAAGAACAAAAAATTGGCGAATTGTACTGTTTGGATGCTTTGCATATATGTTTCGTAGACTATATAGAAGCAATATATACAATGATTTCAACCGTCTACATGATCCATTCACTGTTCTACTTGTCGAAATTTAGAAATAATTTCCTTTAAAGGATTAACAATGGGGCTCGTAGTTCACTTAAACTTGAAGAACAAAAAATTGGCGAATTGTACTGTTTGGATGCTTTGCATATATGTTTCTTAGACTATATAGAAGCAATATATACAATGATTTCAACGGTCTACCTATTCCATTCATTGTTCCACTTGCCGAAATTTACAAATAATTTCCTTTAAAGGATTAACAATGGGGCTCGTAGTTCACTTAAACTTGAAGAGCAAAAAATTGGCGAATTGTACTGTTTGGACGCTATGCATATATGTTTCTTAGACTATATAGAAGCAATATATACAATGATTTCAACAGTCTACCTGTTCCATTCATTGTTCTACTTGTCGAAATTTACAAATAATTTCCTTTAAAGGATTAACAATGGGGCTCGTAGTTCACTTAAACTTGAAGAACAAAAAATTGGCGAATGGTACTGTTTGGATGCTTTGAATATATGTTTCTTAGATTATATAGAAGCAATATATACAAAGATTTCAACCGTCTACCTGTTCCATTCATTGTTCTACTTGTCGAAAATTACAAGTAATTTCCGATAAAGGATTAACCATTGGGGCTCATTGTTCACTTAAACTTGAAGAACAAGAAATTGGCGAATGGTACTGTTTGGATGCTTTGCGTACATGTTTCTTAGACTATATGGAAGCAATATATACAAAGATTTCAACCGTCTACGTGTTCCAATCATTGCTCTACTTGTAGAAAGTTACAATTAATTTCCGTTAAAGGATTAACAATGGGGCTCGTAGTTCACTTAAACTTGAAGAACAAAAAATTGGCGAATTGTACTGTTTGGATGCTTTGCATATATGTTTCGTAGGCTATATAGAAGCAATATATACAATGATTTCAACCGTCTACCTGATCCATTCATTGTTCTACTTGTCGAAAATTACAAATAATTTCCGATGAAGGATTAACCATTGGGGCTCATTGTTCACTTAACCTTGAAGAACAAAAAATTGGCGAATTGTACTGTTTGGAGGCTTTGCATATATGTTTCTTAGACTCTTTAGAAGCAATATATAGAAAGATTTCACCCGTCTACCTGTACTATTCATTGTTCTACTTGTAGAAAGTTACAAATAATTTCCATTTCATGATTATCAATGGGGCTCGCTGTTCACTTAAACTTGAAGATCAAAAAATTGGCGATGGTTACTGTTTAGATGCTTTGCATATATGTTTCTTAGACTATATAGAAGCAGTATATACAATGATTTCAACCGTCTACCTGTTCCATTCATTGTTCTACTTGTCGCAAGTTACAAATAATTTCCGTTAAAGGAGTAACAATGGGGCTCGTAGTTCACTTAAACTTGAAGAACAAAAAATTGGCGAATGGTACTGTTTGGATGCTTTGCATATATGTTCCTTAGACTATATAGAAGCAATATATACAAAGATTTCAACCGTCTACGTGTTCCAATCATTGTTCTACTTGTCGAAATTTACAAATAATTTCCTTTGAAGGATTAACAATGGGGCTCGTAGTTCACTTAATCTTGAAGAACAAAAAATTGGCGAATGGTACTGTTTGGATGCTTTGTATATATGTTTCTTAGACTATATAGAAGCAATATATACAAAGATTTCAACCGTCTACCTGTTCCATTCATTGTTCTACTTGTCGAAAGTTACAAATAATTTCCGATAACGTATTAACCATTGGGGCTCATTGTTCACTTAAACTTGAAGAACAAAAAATTGGAGAATTGTACTGTTTGGATACTTTGCATATATGTTTCTTATACTATATAGAAGCAATATATACAAAGATTTCAACCGTATACCTGTTCCATTCACTGTTCTACTTGTCGAAAGTTACAAATAATTTCCGATAAAGGATTAACAATGGGGCTCATTGTTCACTTAAAATTGAAGAACAAAAAATTGGCGAATGGTACTGTTTGGATGCTTTGCACATATGTTTCTTAGACTATATAGAAGCAATATATACAATGATTTCAACCGTCTACCTATTCCATTCATTGTTCTACTAGCCGAAATTTACAAATAATTTCCTTTAAAGGATTAACAATTGGGCTCGTAGTTCACTTAAACTTGAAGAGCAAAAAATTGGCGAAGTGTTCTGTTTGGACGCTTTGCATATATGTTTCTTGGACTATATAGAAGCAATATATACACTGATTTCAACAGTCTACCTGTTCCATTCATTGTTCTACTTGCCGAAATTTACAAATAATTTCCTTTAAAGGATTAACAATGGGGCTCATTGTTCACTTAAACTTGAAGAACAAAAAATTGGCGAATGGTACTGTTTGGATGATTCGCAAATATGTTTCTTAGACTATATAGAAGCAATATATACAATGATTTCAACCGTCTACCTGTTCCATTCATTGTTCTACTTGTCGAAATTTACAAATAATTTCCTTTAAAGGATTAACAATGGGGCTCGTAGTTTACTTAATCTTGAAGAACAAGAAATTGGCGAATTGTACTGTTTGGATGCTTTGCATATATGTTTCTTAGACTATATAGAAGCAATATAGACAATGATTTCAACCGTCTACCTATTCCATTCATTGTTCCACTTGCCGAAATTTACAAATAATTGCCTTTAAAGGATTAACAATGGGGCTCGTAGTTCACTTAAACTTGAAGAACAAAAAATTGGCGAATTGTACTGTTTGGATGCTTTGCATATATGTTTCTTAGATTATATTGAAGCAATATATACAAAGATATCAACCGTCTACCTGTTCCATTCATTGTTCTACTTGTCGAAAATTACAAATAATTTCCGATAAAGGATTAACCATTGGGGCTCATTGTTCACTAAACTTGAAGAACAAGAAATTGGCGAATGGTACTGTTTGGATGCTTTGCGTACATGTTTCTTAGACTATATGGAAGCAATATATACAAAGATTTCAACCGTCTACGTGTTCCAATCATTGTTCTACTTGTAGAAAGTTACAATTAATTTCCGTTAAAGGATTAACAATGGGGCTCGTAGTTCACTTAAACTTGAAGAACAAAAAATTGGCGAATTGTACTGTTTGGATGCTTTGCATATATGTTTCTTAGATTATATAGAAGCAATATATACAAAGATATCAACCGTCTACCTGTTCCATTTATTGTTCTACTTGTCGAAAATTACAAATAATTTCCGATAAAGGATTAACCATTGGGGCTCATTGTTCACTAAACTTGAAGAACAAAAAATTGTCGAATGGTACTGTTTGGATGCTTTGAATATATGTTTCTTAGATTATATAGAAGCAATATATACAAAGATTTCAACCGTCTACCTGTTCCATTCATTGTTCTACTTGCCGAAATTTACAAATAATTTCCTTTAAAGGATTAACAATGGGGCTCGTAGTTCACTTAAACTTGAAGAGCAAAAAATTGGCGAATTGTACTGTTTGCACGCTTTGCATATATGTTTCTTGGACTATATAGAAGCAATATATACAATGATTTCAACCGTCTACGTGTTCCAATCATTGTTCTACTTGTCGAAATTTACAAATAATTTCCTTTAAAGGATTAACAATGGGGCTCGTTGTTCACTTAAACTTGAAGAACAAAAAATTGGCGAATGGTACTCTTTGGATGCTTTGCATATATGTTTCTTAGACTATATAGAAGCAATATATAAATTGATTTCAACCGTCTACCTGTTCCATTCATTGTTCTACTTGTCGCAAGTTACAAATAATTTCCGTTAAAGTATTAACAATGGGGCTCCGTAGTTCACTTAAACTTGAAGATCAAAAAATTGGCGATTGTTACTGTTTAGATGCTTTGCATATATGTTTCTTAGACTATATAGAAGCAACATATACATTGATTTTAACCGTCTACCTGTTCCATTCATTGTTCTACTTGTCGCAAGTTACAAATAATTTCCCTTAAAGGAGTAACAATGGGGCTCGCTGTTCACTTAAACTTGAAGATCAAAAAATTGGCGATTGTTACTGTTTAGATGCTTTGCATATATGTTTCTTAGACTATATAGAAGCAACATATTCAAAGATTTCAACCGTCTACCTGTTCTATTCATTGTTCTTCTTGTCGAAAGTTAGAAATAATTTCCGTTTCATGATTATCAATAGGCCTCGTTGTTCACTTAAACTTGAAGAACAAAAAATTGGCGACTGGAACTGTTTGGATGCTTTCCATATATGTTTCTTAGACTATATAGAAGCAATATATAAAAAGATTTCAACCGTCTACCAGTTCCATTCATTGTTCTACTTGCCGAAAGTTACAAATAATTTCCGATAAAGTATTAACAATGGGGCTCATTGTTCACTTAAACTTGAAGAACAAAAAATTGGCGAATTGTACTGTTTGGATGCTTTGCATATATGTTTCTTATACTATATAGAAGCAATATATACAAAGATATCAATCGTCTACCTGTTCCATTTATTGTTCTACTTGTCGAAAATTACAAATAATTTCCGATAAAGGATTAACCATTGGGGCTCATTGTTCACTAAACTTGAAGAACAAAAAATTGTCGAATGGTACTGTTTGGATGCTTTGAATATATGTTTCTTAGATTATATAGAAGCAATATATACAAAGATTTCAACCGTCTACCTGTTCCATTCATTGTTCTACTTGCCGAAATTTACAAATAATTTCCTTTAAAGGATTAACAATGGGGCTCGTAGTTCACTTAAACTTGAAGAGCAAAAAATTGGCGAATTGTACTGTTTGCACGCTTTGCATATATGTTTCTTGGACTATATAGAAGCAATATATACAATGATTTCAACCGTCTACGTGTTCCAATCATTGTTCTACTTGTCGGAAGTTGGAAATAATTTCCGTTTCATGATTATCAATGGGCCTCGTTGTTCACTTAAACTTGAAGAACAAAAAATTGGCGACTGGAACTGTTTGGATGCTTTCCATATATGTTTCTTAGACTATATAGAAGCAATATATAAAAAGATTTCAACCGTCTACCAGTTCCATTCATTGTTCTACTTGCCGAAAGTTACAAATAATTTCCGATAAAGTATTAACAATGGGGCTCATTGTTCACTTAAACTTGAAGAACAAAAAATTGGCGAATTGTACTGTTTGGATGCTTTGCATATATGTTTCTTATACTATATAGAAGCAATATATACAATGATTTCAACCGTCTACCTATTCCATTCATTGTTCTACTAGCCGAAATTTACAAATAATTTCCGTTAAAGGATTAACAATGGGGCTCGTAGTTCACTTAAACTTGAAGAACAAAAAATTGGCGAATTGTACTGTTTGGATGCTTTGCATATATGTTTCTTAGGCTATATAGAAGCAACATATACAAAGATTTCAACCGTCTACCTGTTCTATTCATTGTTCTTCTTGTCGAAAGTTAGAAATAATTTCCGTTTCATGATTATCAATGGGCCTCGTTGTTCACTTAAACTTGAAGAACAAAAAATTGGCGACTGGAACTGTTTGGATGCTTTCCATATATGTTTCTTAGACTATATAGAAGCAATATATAAAAAGATTTCAACCGTCTACCTGTTCCATTCACTGTTCTACTTGTAGAAAGTTACAAATAATTTCCGATAAAGGATTAACAATGCGGCTCGTAGTTCACTTAAACTTGAAGAGCAAAAAATTGGCGAATTGTACTGTTTGGACGCTTTGCATATATGTTTCTTGGACTATATAGAAGCCATATATACAAAGATTTCAACCGTCTACCTGTTCCATTCATTGTTCTACTTGTCGAAAATTACAAGTAATTTCCGATAAAGGATTAACCATTGGGGCTCATTGTTCACTTAAACTTGAAGAACAAGAAATTGGCGAATGGTACTGTTTGGATGCTTTGCGTACATGTTTCTTAGACTATATGGAAGCAATATATACAAAGATTTCAACCGTCTACGTGTTCCAATCATTGTTCTACTTGTAGAAAATTACAATTAATTTCCGTTAAAGGATTAACAATGGGGCTCGTAGTTCACTTAAACTTGAAGATAAAAAAATTGGCGATTGTTACTGTTTAGACGCTTTGCATATATGTTTCTTAGATTATATACAAGCAATATATACAAAGATTTCAACCGTCTACCTGTTCCATTCATTGTTCTACTTGTCGAAAATTACAAATAATTTCCGATAAAGGATTAACCATTGTGGCTCATTGTTCACTTAAACTTGAAGAACAAAAAATTGGCGAATGGTACTGTCTGGATGCTTTGCATATATGTTTCTTAGACTATATAGAAGCAATATATACAATGATTTCAACCGTCTACCTGATCCATTCATTGTTCTACTTGTCGAAATTTACAAATAATTTCCTTTAAAGGATTAACAATGGGGCTCGTAGTTCACTTAAACTTGAAGAACAAAAAATTGGCGAATTGTACTGTTTGGATGCTTTGCATATATGTTTCTTAGACTATTTAGAAGCAATATATAGAAAGATTTCACCCGTCTACCTGTACTACTCATTGTTCTACTTGTCGAAAGTTACAAATAATTTCCATTTCATGATTATCAATGGGGCTCGCTGTTCACTTAAACTTGAAGAACTAAAAATTGGCGATTGTTACTGTTTTGATGCTTTGCATATATGTTTCTTAGACTATATAGAAGCAGTATATACAATGATTTCAACCGTTTACCTGTTCCATTCATTGTTCTACTTGTCGCAAGTTACAAATAATTTCCGTTAAAGGAGTAACAATGGGGCTCGTAGTTCACTTAAACTTGAAGAACAAAAAATTGGCGAATGGTACTGTTTGGATGCTTTGCATATATGTTTCTTAGACTATATAGAAGCAATATATACATTGATTTCAACCGTCTACCTGTTCCACTCATTGTTCTACTTGTCGCAAGTTACAAATAATTTCCGTTAAAGTATTAACAATGGGGCTCGTAGTTCACTTAAACATGAAGATGAAATAATTGGCGAATTTTACTGTTTGGATGCTTTGCGTACATGTTTCTTAGACTATATGGAAGCAATATATACAAAGATTTCAACCGTCTACGTGTTCCAATCATTGTTCTACTTGTAGAAAATTACAATTAATTTCCGTTAAAGGATTAACAATGGGGCTCGTAGTTCACTTAAACTTGAAGATAAAAAAATTGGCGATTGTTACTGTTTAGACGCTTTGCATATATGTTTCTTAGATTATATAGAAGCAATATATACAAAGATTTCAACCGTCTACCTGTTCCATTCATTGTTCTACTTGTCGAAAATTACAAATAATTTCCGATAAAGGATTAACCATTGTGGCTCATTGTTCACTTAAACTTGAAGAACAAAAAATTGGCGAATGGTACTGTCTGGATGCTTTGCATATATGTTTCTTAGACTATATAGAAGCAATATATACAATGATTTCAACCGTCTACCTGATCCATTCATTGTTCTACTTGTCGAAATTTACAAATAATTTCCTTTAAAGGATTAACAATGGGGCTCGTAGTTCACTTAAACTTGAAGAACAAAAAATTGGCGAATTGTACTGTTTGGATGCTTTGCATATATGTTTCTTAGACTATTTAGAAGCAATATATAGAAAGATTTCACCCGTCTACCTGTACTATTCATTGTTCTACTTGTCGAAATTTACAAATAATTTCCATTTCATGATTATCAATGGGGCTCGCTGTTCACTTAAACTTGAAGAACTAAAAATTGGCGATTGTTACTGTTTTGATGCTTTGCATATATGTTTCTTAGACTATATAGAAGCAGTATATACAATGATTTCAACCGTTTACCTGTTCCATTCATTGTTCTACTTGTCGCAAGTTACAAATAACTTCCGTTAAAGGAGTAACAATGGGGCTCGTAGTTCACTTAAACTTGAAGAACAAAAAATTGGCGAATGGTACTGTTTGGATGCTTTGCATATATGTTTCTTAGACTATATAGAAGCAATATATACATTGATTTCAACCGTCTACCTGTTCCACTCATTGTTCTACTTGTCGCAAGTTACAAATAATTTCCGTTAAAGTATTAACAATGGGGCTCGTAGTTCACTTAAACATGAAGATGAAATAATTGGCGAATTTTACTGTTTGGATGCTTTGCATATATGTTTCTTAGATTATATAGAGGCAATATATACAAAGATATCAACCGTGTACCTGTTCCATTCATTGTTCTACATGTCGAAAATTACAAATAATTTCCGATAAAGGATTAACCATTGGGGCTCATTGTTCACTTAAATTTGAAGAACAAAAAATTGTCGAATTGTACTATTTGGATGCTTTGCATATATGTTTCTTAGACTATATAGAAGCAATATATACAATGATTTCAACCGTCTACCTGATCCATTCATTGTTCTACTTGTCGAAAATTACAAATAATTTCCGATAAAGGATTAACCATTGGGGCTCATTGTTCACTTAAACTTGAAGAACAAAAAATTAGCGAATGGTACTGTTTGGGTGCTTCGCATATATGTTTCTTAGACTATATAGAAGCAATATATACAAAGATTTCAACAGTCCTCCTGTTCCATTCATTGTTCTACTTGTCGAAAGTTACAAATAATTTCCGATAACGGATTAACCATTGGGTGTCATTGTTCACTTAAACTTGAAGAACAAAAAATTGGCGAATTGTACTGTTTGGATGCTTTGCATATATGTTTCTTATACTATATAGAAGCAATATATACAAAGATTTAAACCGTCTACCTGTTCCATTCACTGTTCTACTTGTAGAAAGTTACAAATAATTTCCATTTCATGATTATCAATGGGGCTCGCTGTTCACTTAAACTTGAAGATAAAAAAATTGTCGATTTGTACTATTTGGATGCATTGCATATATGTTTCTTAGACTATATAGAAGCAATATATGCAATGATTTCAACCGTCTACCTGTTCCATTCATTGTTCAATTTGTCGACAGTAACAAATAATTTCCGTTAAGGGATTAACAATGGGGATCGTAGTTTACTTAATCTTGAAGAACAAAAAATTGGCGAATTGTACTGTTTGGATGCTTTGCATATATGTTTCGTAGACTATATAGAAGCAATATATACAATGATTTCAACCGTCTACATGATCCATTCATTGTTCTACTTGTCGAAATTTAGAAATAATTTCCTTTAAAGGATTAACAATGGGGCTCGTAGTTCACTTAAACTTGAAGAACAAAAAATTGGCGAATTGTACTGTTTGGATGCTTTGCATATATGTTTCGTAGACTATATAGAAGCAATATATACAATGATTTCAACCGTCTACATGATCCATTCATTGTTCTACTTGTCGAAATTTAGAAATAATTTCCTTTAAAGGATTAACAATGGGGCTCATTGTTCACTTAAACTTGAAGAACAAAAAATTGGCGAATTGTACTGTTTGGATGCTTTGCATATATGTTTCTTATACTATATAGAAGCAATATATACAAAGATATCAATCGTCTACCTGTTCCATTTATTGTTCTACTTGTCGAAAATTACAAATAATTTCCGATAAAGGATTAACCATTGGGGCTCATTGTTCACTAAACTTGAAGAACAAAAAATTGTCGAATGGTACTGTTTGGATGCTTTGAATATATGTTTCTTAGATTATATAGAAGCAATATATACAAAGATTTCAACCGTCTACCTGTTCCATTCATTGTTCTACTTGCCGAAATTTACAAATAATTTCCTTTAAAGGATTAACAATGGGGCTCGTAGTTCACTTAAACTTGAAGAGCAAAAAATTGGCGAATTGTACTGTTTGCACGCTTTGCATATATGTTTCTTGGACTATATAGAAGCAATATATACAATTATTTCAACCGTCTACGTGTTCCAATCATTGTTCTACTTGTCGAAAGTTGGAAATAATTTCCGTTTCATGATTATCAATGGGCCTCGTTGTTCACTTAAACTTGAAGAACAAAAAATTGGCGACTGGAACTGTTTGGATGCTTTCCATATATGTTTCTTAGACTATATAGAAGCAATATATAAAAAGATTTCAACCGTCTACCAGTTCCATTCATTGTTCTACTTGCCGAAAGTTACAAATAATTTCCGATAAAGTATTAACAATGGGGCTCATTGTTCACTTAAACTTGAAGAACAAAAAATTGGCGAATTGTACTGTTTGGATGCTTTGCATATATGTTTCTTATACTATATAGAAGCAATATATACAATGATTTCAACCGTCTACCTATTCCATTCATTGTTCTACTAGCCGAAATTTACAAATAATTTCCGTTAAAGGATTAACAATGGGGCTCGTAGTTCACTTAAACTTGAAGAACAAAAAATTGGCGAATTGTACTGTTTGGATGCTTTGCATATATGTTTCTTAGACTATATAGAAGCAATATATAAAAAGATTTCAACCGTCTACCTGTTCCATTCACTGTTCTACTTGTAGAAAGTTACAAATAATTTCCGATAAAGGATTAACAATGCGGCTCGTAGTTCACTTAAACTTGAAGAGCAAAAAATTGGCGATTGTTACTGTTTAGACGCTTTGCATATATGTTTCTTAGATTATATAGAAGCAATATATACAAAGATTTCAACCGTCTACCTGTTCCATTCATTGTTCTACTTGTCGAAAATTACAAATAATTTCCGATAAAGGATTAACCATTGTGGCTCATTGTTCACTTAAACTTGAAGAACAAAAAATTGGCGAATGGTACTGTCTGGATGCTTTGCATATATGTTTCTTAGACTATATAGAAGCAATATATACAATGATTTCAACCGTCTACCTGATCCATTCATTGTTCTACTTGTCGAAATTTACAAATAATTTCCTTTAAAGGATTAACAATGGGGCTCGTAGTTCACTTAAACTTGAAGAACAAAAAATTGGCGAATTGTACTGTTTGGATGCTTTGCATATATGTTTCTTAGACTATTTAGAAGCAATATATAGAAAGATTTCACCCGTCTACCTGTACTACTCATTGTTCTACTTGTCGAAAGTTACAAATAATTTCCATTTCATGATTATCAATGGGGCTCGCTGTTCACTTAAACTTGAAGAACTAAAAATTGGCGATTGTTACTGTTTTGATGCTTTGCATATATGTTTCTTAGACTATATAGAAGCAGTATATACAATGATTTCAACCGTTTACCTGTTCCATTCATTGTTCTACTTGTCGCAAGTTACAAATAATTTCCGTTAAAGGAGTAACAATGGGGCTCGTAGTTCACTTAAACTTGAAGAACAAAAAATTGGCGAATGGTACTGTTTGGATGCTTTGCATATATGTTTCTTAGACTATATAGAAGCAATATATACATTGATTTCAACCGTCTACCTGTTCCACTCATTGTTCTACTTGTCGCAAGTTACAAATAATTTCCGTTAAAGTATTAACAATGGGGCTCGTAGTTCACTTAAACATGAAGATGAAATAATTGGCGAATTTTACTGTTTGGATGCTTTGCGTACATGTTTCTTAGACTATATGGAAGCAATATATACAAAGATTTCAACCGTCTACGTGTTCCAATCATTGTTCTACTTGTAGAAAATTACAATTAATTTCCGTTAAAGGATTAACAATGGGGCTCGTAGTTCACTTAAACTTGAAGATAAAAAAATTGGCGATTGTTACTGTTTAGACGCTTTGCATATATGTTTCTTAGATTATATAGAAGCAATATATACAAAGATTTCAACCGTCTACCTGTTCCATTCATTGTTCTACTTGTCGAAAATTACAAATAATTTCCGATAAAGGATTAACCATTGTGGCTCATTGTTCACTTAAACTTGAAGAACAAAAAATTGGCGAATGGTACTGTCTGGATGCTTTGCATATATGTTTCTTAGACTATATAGAAGCAATATATACAATGATTTCAACCGTCTACCTGATCCATTCATTGTTCTACTTGTCGAAATTTACAAATAATTTCCTTTAAAGGATTAACAATGGGGCTCGTAGTTCACTTAAACTTGAAGAACAAAAAATTGGCGAATTGTACTGTTTGGATGCTTTGCATATATGTTTCTTAGACTATTTAGAAGCAATATATAGAAAGATTTCACCCGTCTACCTGTACTATTCATTGTTCTACTTGTCGAAATTTACAAATAATTTCCATTTCATGATTATCAATGGGGCTCGCTGTTCACTTAAACTTGAAGAACTAAAAATTGGCGATTGTTACTGTTTTGATGCTTTGCATATATGTTTCTTAGACTATATAGAAGCAGTATATACAATGATTTCAACCGTTTACCTGTTCCATTCATTGTTCTACTTGTCGCAAGTTACAAATAATTTCCGTTAAAGGAGTAACAATGGGGCTCGTAGTTCACTTAAACTTGAAGAACAAAAAATTGGCGAATGGTACTGTTTGGATGCTTTGCATATATGTTTCTTAGACTATATAGAAGCAATATATACATTGATTTCAACCGTCTACCTGTTCCACTCATTGTTCTACTTGTCGCAAGTTACAAATAATTTCCGTTAAAGTATTAACAATGGGGCTCGTAGTTCACTTAAACATGAAGATGAAATAATTGGCGAATTTTACTGTTTGGATGCTTTGCATATATGTTTCTTAGATTATATAGAGGCAATATATACAAAGATATCAACCGTGTACCTGTTCCATTCATTGTTCTACATGTCGAAAATTACAAATAATTTCCGATAAAGGATTAACCATTGGGGCTCATTGTTCACTTAAATTTGAAGAACAAAAAATTGTCGAATTGTACTATTTGGATGCTTTGCATATATGTTTCTTAGACTATATAGAAGCAATATATACAATGATTTCAACCGTCTACCTGATCCATTCATTGTTCTACTTGTCGAAAATTACAAATAATTTCCGATAAAGGATTAACCATTGGGGCTCATTGTTCACTTAAACTTGAAGAACAAAAAATTAGCGAATGGTACTGTTTGGGTGCTTCGCATATATGTTTCTTAGACTATATAGAAGCAATATATACAAAGATTTCAACAGTCCTCCTGTTCCATTCATTGTTCTACTTGTCGAAAGTTACAAATAATTTCCGATAACGGATTAACCATTGGGTGTCATTGTTCACTTAAACTTGAAGAACAAAAAATTGGCGAATTGTACTGTTTGGATGCTTTGCATATATGTTTCTTATACTATATAGAAGCAATATATACAAAGATTTAAACCGTCTACCTGTTCCATTCACTGTTCTACTTGTAGAAAGTTACAAATAATTTCCATTTCATGATTATCAATGGGGCTCGCTGTTCACTTAAACTTGAAGATAAAAAAATTGTCGAATTGTACTATTTGGATGCATTGCATATATGTTTCTTAGACTATATAGAAGCAATATATGCAATGATTTCAACCGTCTACCTGTTCCATTCATTGTTCAATTTGTCGACAGTAACAAATAATTTCCGTTAAGGGATTAACAATGGGGATCGTAGTTTACTTAATCTTGAAGAACAAAAAATTGGCGAATTGTACTGTTTGGATGCTTTGCATATATGTTTCGTAGACTATATAGAAGCAATATATACAATGATTTCAACCGTCTACATGATCCATTCATTGTTCTACTTGTCGAAATTTAGAAATAATTTCCTTTAAAGGATTAACAATGGGGCTCGTAGTTCACTTAAACTTGAAGAACAAAAAATTGGCGAATTGTACTGTTTGGATGCTTTGCATATATGTTTCGTAGACTATATAGAAGCAATATATACAATGATTTCAACCGTCTACATGATCCATTCATTGTTCTACTTGTCGAAATTTAGAAATAATTTCCTTTAAAGGATTAACAATGGGGCTCGTAGTTCACTTAAACTTGAAGAACAAAAAATTGGCGAATTGTACTGTTTGGATGCTTTGCATATATGTTTCTTAGACTATATAGAAGCAATATATACAATGATTTCAACGGTCTACCTATTCCATTCATTGTTCCACTTGCCGAAATTTACAAATAATTTCCTTTAAAGGATTAACAATGGGGCTCGTAGTTCACTTAAACTTGAAGAGCAAAAAATTGGCGAATTGTACTGTTTGGACGCTATGCATATATGTTTCTTAGACTATATAGAAGCAATATATACAATGATTTCAACAGTCTACCTGTTCCATTCATTGTTCTACTTGTCGAAATTTACAAATAATTTCCTTTAAAGGATTAACAATGGGGCTCGTAGTTCACTTAAACTTGAAGAACAAAAAATTGGCGAATGGTACTGTTTGGATGCTTTGAATATATGTTTCTTAGATTATATAGAAGCAATATATACAAAGATTTCAACCGTCTACCTGTTCCATTCATTGTTCTACTTGTCGAAAATTACAAGTAATTTCCGATAAAGGATTAACCATTGGGGCTCATTGTTCACTTAAACTTGAAGAACAAGAAATTGGCGAATGGTACTGTTTGGATGCTTTGCGTACATGTTTCTTAGACTATATGGAAGCAATATATACAAAGATTTCAACCGTCTACGTGTTCCAATCATTGCTCTACTTGTAGAAAGTTACAATTAATTTCCGTTAAAGGATTAACAATGGGGCTCGTAGTTCACTTAAACTTGAAGAACAAATAATTGGCGAATTGTACTGTTTGGATGCTTTGCATATATGTTTCGTAGGCTATATAGAAGCAATATATACAATGATTTCAACCGTCTACATGATCCATTCATTGTTCTACTTGTCGAAAATTACAAATAATTTCCGATGAAGGATTAACCATTGGGGCTCATTGTTCACTTAACCTTGAAGAACAAAAAATTGGCGAATTGTACTGTTTGGAGGCTTTGCATATATGTTTCTTAGACTCTTTAGAAGCAATATATAGAAAGATTTCACCCGTCTCCCTGTACTATTCATTGTTCTACTTGTAGAAAGTTACAAATAATTTCCATTTCATGATTATCAATGGGGCTCGCTGTTCACTTAAACTTGAAGATCAAAAAATTTGCGATGGTTACTGTTTAGATGCTTTGCATATATGTTTCTTAGACTATATAGAAGCAGTATATACAATGATTTCAACCGTCTACCTGTTCCATTCATTGTTCTACTTGTCGCAAGTTACAAATAATTTCCGTTAAAGGAGTAACAATGGGGCTCGTAGTTCACTTAAACTTGAAGAACAAAAAATTGGCGAATGGTACTGTTTGGATGCTTTGCATATATGTTTCTTAGACTATATAGAAGCAATATATACAAAGATTTCAACCGTCTACGTGTTCCAATCATTGTTCTACTTGTCGAAATTTACAAATAATTTCCTTTGAAGGATTAACAATGGGGCTCGTAGTTCACTTAATCTTGAAGAACAAAAAATTGGCGAATGGTACTGTTTGGATGCTTTGTATATATGTTTCTTAGACTATATAGAAGCAATATATACAAAGATTTCAACCGTCTACCTGTTCCATTCATTGTTCTACTTGTCGAAAGTTACAAATAATTTCCGATAACGTATTAACCATTGGGGCTCATTGTTCACTTAAACTTGAAGAACAAAAAATTGGAGAATTGTACTGTTTGGATACTTTGCATATATGTTTCTTATACTATATAGAAGCAATATATACAAAGATTTCAACCGTATACCTGTTCCATTCACTGTTCTACTTGTCGAAAGTTACAAATAATTTCCGATAAAGGATTAACAATGGGGCTCATTGTTCACTTAAAATTGAAGAACAAAAAATTGGCGAATGGTACTGTTTGGATGCTTTGCACATATGTTTCTTAGACTATATAGAAGCAATATATACAATGATTTCAACCGTCTACCTATTCCATTCATTGTTCTACTAGCCGAAATTTACAAATAATTTCCTTTAAAGGATTAACAATTGGGCTCGTAGTTCACTTAAACTTGAAGAGCAAAAAATTGGCGAATTGTTCTGTTTGGACGCTTTGCATATATGTTTCTTGGACTATATAGAAGCAATATATACACTGATTTCAACAGTCTACCTGTTCCATTCATTGTTCTACTTGTCGAAATTTACAAATAATTTCCTTTAAAGGATTAACCGTTGGGGCTCATTGTTCACTTAAACTTGAACAACAAAAAATTGGCGAATGGTACTGTTTGGATGCTTTGCGTACATGTTTCTTAGACTATATGGAAGCAATATATACAAAGATTTCAACCGTCTACCTGTTCCAATCATTGTTCTACTTGTCGAAATTTACAAATAATTTCCTTTAAAGGATTAACAATGGGGCTCATTGTTCACATAAACTTGAAGAACAAAAAATTGGCGAATGGTACTGTTTGGATGATTCGCAAATATGTTTCTTAGACTATATAGAAGCAATATATACAATGATTTCAACCGTCTACCTGTTCCATTCATTGTTCTACTTGTCGAAATTTACAAATAATTTCCTTTAAAGGATTAACAATGGGGCTCGTAGTTTACTTAATCTTGAAGAACAAGAAATTGGCGAATTGTACTGTTTGGATGCTTTGCATATATGTTTCTTAGACTATATAGAAGCAATATAGACAATGATTTCAACCGTCTACCTATTCCATTCATTGTTCCACTTGCCGAAATTTACAAATAATTGCCTTTAAAGGATTAACAATGGGGCTCGTAGTTCACTTAAACTTGAAGAACAAAAAATTGGCGAATTGTACTGTTTGGATGCTTTGCATATATGTTTCTTAGATTATATTGAAGCAATATATACAAAGATATCAACCGTCTACCTGTTCCATTCATTGTTCTACTTGTCGAAAATTACAAATAATTTCCGATAAAGGATTAACCATTGGGGCTCATTGTTCACTAAACTTGAAGAACAAGAAATTGGCGAATGGTACTGTTTGGATGCTTTGCGTACATGTTTCTTAGACTATATGGAAGCAATATATACAAAGATTTCAACCGTCTACGTGTTCCAATCATTGTTCTACTTGTAGAAAGTTACAATTAATTTCCGTTAAAGGATTAACAATGGGGCTCGTAGTTCACTTAAACTTGAAGAACAAAAAATTGGCGAATTGTACTGTTTGGATGCTTTTCATATATGTTTCTTAGATTATATAGAAGCAATATATACAAAGATATCAACCGTCTACCTGTTCCATTTATTGTTCTACTTGTCGAAAATTACAAATAATTTCCGATAAAGGATTAACCATTGGGGCTCATTGTTCACTAAACTTGAAGAACAAAAAATTGTCGAATGGTACTGTTTGGATGCTTTGAATATATGTTTCTTAGATTATATAGAAGCAATATATACAAAGATTTCAACCGTCTACCTGTTCCATTCATTGTTCTACTTGCCGAAATTTACAAATAATTTCCTTTAAAGGATTAACAATGGGGCTCGTAGTTCACTTAAACTTGAAGAGCAAAAAATTGGCGAATTGTACTGTTTGCACGCTTTGCATATATGTTTCTTGGACTATATAGAAGCAATATATACAATGATTTCAACCGTCTACGTGTTCCAATCATTGTTCTACTTGTCGAAATTTACAAATAATTTCCTTTAAAGGATTAACAATGGGGCTCGTTGTTCACTTAAACTTGAAGAACAAAAAATTGGCGAATGGTACTCTTTGGATGCTTTGCATATATGTTTCTTAGACTATATAGAAGCAATATATAAATTGATTTCAACCGTCTACCTGTTCCATTCATTGTTCTACTTGTCGCAAGTTACAAATAATTTCCGTTAAAGTATTAACAATGGGGCTCCGTAGTTCACTTAAACTTGAAGATCAAAAAATTGGCGATTGTTACTGTTTAGATGCTTTGCATATATGTTTCTTAGACTATATAGAAGCAACATATACATTGATTTCAACCGTCTACCTGTTCCATTCATTGTTCTACTTGTCGCAAGTTACAAATAATTTCCGTTAAAGGAGTAACAATGGGGCTCGCTGTTCACTTAAACTTGAAGATCAAAAAATTGGCGATTGTTACTGTTTAGATGCTTTGCATATATGTTTCTTAGACTATATAGAAGCAACATATTCAAAGATTTCAACCGTCTACCTGTTCTATTCATTGTTCTTCTTGTCGAAATTTAGAAATAATTTCCGTTTCATGATTATCAATGGGCCTCGTTGTTCACTTAAACTTGAAGAACAAAAAGTTGGCGACTGGAACTGTTTGGATGCTTTCCATATATGTTTCTTAGACTATATAGAAGCAATATATAAAAAGATTTCAACCGTCTACCAGTTCCATTCATTGTTCTACTTGCCGAAAGTTACAAATAATTTCCGATAAAGTATTAACAATGGGGCTCATTGTTCACTTAAACTTGAAGAACAAAAAATTGGCGAATTGTACTGTTTGGATGCTTTGCATATATGTTTCTTATACTATATAGAAGCAATATATACAAAGATATCAACCGTCTACCTGTTCCATTTATTGTTCTACTTGTCGAAAATTACAAATAATTTCCGATAAAGGATTAACCATTGGGGCTCATTGTTCACTAAACTTGAAGAACAAAAAATTGTCGAATGGTACTGTTTGGATGCTTTGAATATATGTTTCTTAGATTATATAGAAGCAATATATACAAAGATTTCAACCGTCTACATGTTCCATTCATTGTTCTACTTGCCGAAATTTACAAATAATTTCCTTTAAAGGATTAACAATGGGGCTCGTAGTTCACTTAAACTTGAAGAGCAAAAAATTGGCGAATTGTACTGTTTGCACGCTTTGCATATATGTTTCTTGGACTATATAGAAGCAATATATACAATGATTTCAACCGTCTACGTGTTCCAATCATTGTTCTACTTGTCGAAAGTTAGAAATAATTTCCGTTTCATGATTATCAATGGGCCTCGTTGTTCACTTAAACTTGAAGAACAAAAAATTGGCGACTGGAACTGTTTGGATGCTTTCCATATATGTTTCTTAGACTATATAGAAGCAATATATAAAAAGATTTCAACCGTCTACCAGTTCCATTCATTGTTCTACTTGCCGAAAGTTACAAATAATTTCCGATAAAGTATTAACAATGGGGCTCATTGTTCACTTAAACTTGAAGAACAAAAAATTGGCGAATTGTACTGTTTGGATGCTTTGCATATATGTTTCTTATACTATATAGAAGCAATATATACAATGATTTCAACCGTCTACCAGTTCCATTCATTGTTCTACTTGCCGAAAGTTACAAATAATTTCCGATAAAGTATTAACAATGGGGCTCATTGTTCACTTAAACTTGAAGAACAAAAAATTGGCGAATTGTACTGTTTGGATGCTTTGCATATATGTTTCTTATACTATATAGAAGCAATATATACAATGATTTCAACAGTCTACCTGTTCCATTCATTGTTCTACTTGTCGAAATTTACAAATAATATCCTTTAAAGGATTAACAATGGGGCTCGTAGTTCACTTAAACTTGAAGATAAAAAAATTGGCGATTGTTACTGTTTAGACGCTTTGCATATATGTTTCTTAGATTATATAGAAGCAATATATAAATTGATTTCAACCGTCTACCTGTTCCATTCATTGTTCTACTTGTCGCAAGTTACAAATAATTTCCGTTAAAGTATTAACAATGGGGCTCATAGTTCACTTAAACTTGAAGAACAAAAAATTGGCGAATGGTACTGTTTGGATGTTTTGAATATATGTTTCTTAGATAATATAGAAGCAATATATACAAAGATTTCACCCGTCTACCTGTACTATTCATTGTTCTACTTGCAGAAAGTTACAAATAATTTCCATTTCATGATTATCAATGGGGCTCGCTGTTCACTTAAACTTGAAGAACTAAAAATTGGCGATTGTTACTGTTTTGATGCTTTGCATATATGTTTCTTAGACTATATAGAAGCAGTATATACAATGATTTCAACCGTTTACCTGTTCCATTCATTGTTCTACTTGTCGCAAGTTACAAATAATTTCCTTTAAAGGATTAACAATGCGGCTCGTAGTTCACTTAAACTTGAAGAGCAAAAAATTGGCGAATTGTACTGTTTGGACGCTTTGCATATATGTTTCTTGGACTATATAGAAGCAATATATACAAAGATTTCAACCGTCTACCTGTTCCATTCATTGTTCTACTTGTCGAAAATTACAAGTAATTTCCGATAAAGGATTAACCATTGGGGCTCATTGTTCACTTAAACTTGAAGAACAAGAAATTGGCGAATGGTACTGTTTGGATGCTTTGCGTACATGTTTCTTAGACTATTTAGAAGCAATATATAGAAAGATTTCACCCGTCTACCTGTACTATTCATTGTTCTACTTGTCGAAAATTACAATTAATTTCCGTTAAAGGATTAACAATGGGGCTCGTAGTTCACTTAAACTTGAAGATAAAAAAATTGGCGATTGTTACTGTTTAGACGCTTTGCATATATGTTTCTTAGATTATATAGAAGCAATATATACAAAGATTTCAACCGTCTACCTGTTCCATTCATTGTTCTACTTGTCGAAAATTACAAATAATTTCCGATAAAGGATTAACCATTGTGGCTCATTGTTCACTTAAACTTGAAGAACAAAAAATTGGCGAATGGTACTGTCTGGATGCTTTGCATATATGTTTCTTAGACTATATAGAAGCAATATATACAATGATTTCAACCGTCTACCTGATCCATTCATTGTTCTACTTGTCGAAATTTACAAATAATTTCCTTTAAAGGATTAACAATGGGGCTCGTAGTTCACTTAAACTTGAAGAACAAAAAATTGGCGAATTGTACTGTTTGGATGCTTTGCATATATGTTTCTTAGACTATTTAGAAGCAATATATAGAAAGATTTCACCCGTCTACCTGTACTATTCATTGTTCTACTTGTCGAAAGTTACAAATAATTTCCATTTCATGATTATCAATGGGGCTCGCTGTTCACTTAAACTTGAAGAACTAAAAATTGGCGATTGTTACTGTTTTGATGCTTTGCATATATGTTTCTTAGACTATATAGAAGCAGTATATACAATGATTTCAACCGTTTACCTGTTCCATTCATTGTTCTACTTGTCGCAAGTTACAAATAATTTCCGTTAAAGGAGTAACAATGGGGCTCGTAGTTCACTTAAACTTGAAGAACAAAAAATTGGCGAATGGTACTGTTTGGATGCTTTGCATATATGTTTCTTAGACTATATAGAAGCAATATATACATTGATTTCAACCGTCTACCTGTTCCACTCATTGTTCTACTTGTCGCAAGTTACAAATAATTTCCGTTAAAGTATTAACAATGGGGCTCGTAGTTCACTTAAACATGAAGATGAAATAATTGGCGAATTTTACTGTTTGGATGCTTTGCATATATGTTTCTTAGATTATATAAAGGCAATATATACAAAGATATCAACCGTGTACCTGTTCCATTCATTGTTCTACATGTCGAAAATTACAAATAATTTCCGATAAAGGATTAACCATTGGGGCTCATTGTTCACTTAAATTTGAAGAACAAAAAATTGTCGAATTGTACTATTTGGATGCTTTGCATATATGTTTCTTAGACTATATAGAAGCAATATATACAATGATTTCAACCGTCTACCTGATCCATTCATTGTTCTACTTGTCGAAAATTACAAATTATTTCCGATAAAGGATTAACCATTGGGGCTCATTGTTCACTTAAACTTGATGAACAAAAAATTGGCGAATTGTACTGTTTGGATGCTTTGCATATATGTTTCTTATACTATATAGAAGCAATATATACAAAGATTTAAACCGTCTACCTGTTCCATTCACTGTTCTACTTGTAGAAAGTTACAAATAATTTCCATTTCATGATTATCAATGGGGCTCGCTGTTCACTTAAACTTGAAGATAAAAAATTGTCGAATTGTACTATTTGGATGCATTGCATATATGTTTCTTAGACTATATAGAAGCAATATATACAATGATTTCAACCGTCTACCTGTTCCATTCATTGTTCAATTTGTCGACAGTAACAAATAATTTCCGTTAAGGGATTAACAATGGGGATCGTAGTTTACTTAATCTTGAAGAACTAAAAATTGGCGAATTGTACTGTTTGGATGCTTTGCATATATGTTTCGTAGACTATATAGAAGCAATATATACAATGATTTCAACGGTCTACCTATTCCATTCATTGTTCCACTTGCCGAAATTTACAAATAATTTCCTTTAAAGGATTAACAATGGGGCTCGTAGTTCACTTAAACTTGAAGAGCAAAAAATTGGCGAATTGTACTGTTTGGACGCTATGCATATATGTTTCTTAGACTATATAGAAGCAATATATACAATGATTTCAACAGTCTACCTGTTCCATTCATTGTTCTACTTGTCGAAATTTACAAATAATTTCCTTTAAAGGATTAACAATGGGGCTCGTAGTTCACTTAAACTTGAAGAACAAAAAATTGGCGAATGGTACTGTTTGGATGCTTTGAATATATGTTTCTTAGATTATATAGAAGCAATATATACAAAGATTTCAACCGTCTACCTGTTCCATTCATTGTTCTACTTGTCGAAAATTACAAGTAATTTCCGATAAAGGATTAACCATTGGGGCTCATTGTTCACTTAAACTTGAAGAACAAGAAATTGGCGAATGGTACTGTTTGGATGCTTTGCGTACATGTTTCTTAGACTATATGGAAGCAATATATACAAAGATTTCAACCGTCTACGTGTTCCAATCATTGCTCTACTTGTAGAAAGTTACAATTAATTTCCGTTAAAGGATTAACAATGGGGCTCGTAGTTCACTTAAACTTGAAGAACAAAAAATTGGCGAATTGTACTGTTTGGATGCTTTGCATATATGTTTCGTAGGCTATATAGAAGCAATATATACAATGATTTCAACCGTCTACCTGTTCCATTCCTTGTTCTACTTGTCGAAAGTTACAAATAATTTCCTTTAAAGGATTAACAATGGGGCTCGTTGTTCACTTAAACTTGAAGAACAATGAATTGGCGACTTGTACTGTTTGGATGCTTTGCATATATGTTTCTTAGACTATATAGATGCAATATATACAAAGATTTCATCCCTCTACCTGATCCATTCATTGTTCTACTTGTCGAAATTTACAAATAATTTCCTTTAAAGGATTAACAATGGGGCTCGTAGTTCACTTAAACTTGAAGAGCAAAAAATTAGCGAATGGTACTATTTGGATGCTTTGCATATATGTTTCTTAGACTATATAGAAGCAATATATACAATGATATCCATCGTCAATCTGTTCCATTCATTGTTCTACTTGTAGAAAATTACAATTAATTTCCGTTAAAGGATTAACAATGGGGCTCGTAGTTCACTTAAACTTGAAGAACAAAAAATTGGCGAATTGTACTGTTTGGATACTTTGCATATATGTTTCTTAGACTATATAGAAGCAATATATATACAAAGATTTCAAACGTCTACCTGTTCCATTCATTGTTTTACTTGTCGAAAGTTAGAAAAAATTACCGTTAAAGGAATAACAATGGGGATCGTAGTTCACTTAAACTTGAAGAACAATAAATTGGCGAATTGTACTGTTTGGATGCTTTGCACATATGTTTCTTAGACTATATAGAAGCAATATATACAATGATTTCAACCGTCTACCTGTTCCATTCCTTGTTCTACTTGTCGAAAGTTACAAATAATTTCCTTTAAAGGATTATCAATGGGGCTCGTTGTTCACTTAAACTTGAAGAACAATGAATTGGCGACTTGTACTGTTTGGATGCTTTGCATATATGTTTCTTAGACTATATAGAAGCAATATATACTATGATATCCATCGTCAACCTGTTCCATTCATTGTTCTACTTGTAGAAAATTACAAATAATTTCCGTTTCATGATTACCAATGGGGCTCGTAGTTCACTTAAACTTGAAGAACAAAAAATTGTCCAATGGTACTGTTTGGATGCTTTGCATATATGTTTCTTAGACTATATAGGAGCAATATATACAAAGATTTCAACCGTCTACCTGTTCTATTCATTGTTCTTCTTGTCGAAAGTTACAAATAATTTCCGTTTCATGATTACCAATGGGGCTCGTTGTTCACTTAAACTTGAAGAACAAAAAATTGGCGACTGGTACTGTTTGGATGCTTTGCATATATGTTTCTTAGACTATATAGAAGCAATATATACAAAGATTTCAACCGTCTACCTGTTCCAGTCACTGTTCTACTTGTCGAAAGTTACAAATAATTTCCGTTAAAGGATTAACAATGGGGCTCATTGTTCACTTAAACTTGAAGAACAAAAAATTGGCGAATGGTACTGTTTGGATGCTTTGCGTACATGTTTCTTAGACTATATAGAAGCAATATATACAAAGATTTCAACCGTCTACCTGTTCCATTCATTGTTCTACTTGTCGAAAGTTACAAATAATTTCCGATAAAGGATTAACAATGGGGCTCATTGTTCACTTAACCTTGAAGAACAAAAAATTGGCTAATGGTACTGTTTGGATGCTTTGCATATATGTTTCTTAGACTATATGAAAGCAATATATACAAATATTTCAACCGTCTACGTGTGCCAATCATTGTTCTACTCGTCGAAATTTACAAATAATTTCCTTTAAAGGATTAACAATGGGGCTCATTGTTCACTTAAAATTGAAGAACAAAAAATTGGCGAATTGTACTGTTTGGATGCTTTGCATATATGTTTTTCAGACTATATAGAAGCAATATATACAAAGATTTCAACCGTTTACCTGTTCCATTCATTGTTCTACTTGTCGCAAGTTACAAATAATTTCCGTTAAAGGATTAACAATGGGGATCGTAGTTCACTTAAACTTGAAGAACAAAAAATTGGCGAATGGTACTGTTTGGATGCTTTACATTTATGTTTCTTAGACTATATGGAAGCAATATATACAAATATTTCAACCGTCTACGTGTGCCAATCATTGTTCTACCTGTCGAAATTTACAAATAATTTCCTTTAAAGGATTAACAATGGGGCTCGTTGTTCACTTAAACTTGAAGAACAATAAATTGGCGAATGGTACTGTTTGGATGCTTTGCATATATGTTTCTTAGACTATATAGAAGCAATATATACAATGATTTCAACAGTCTACCGGTTCCATTCATTGTTCTACTTGTCGAAATTTACAACTAATTTCCTTTAAAGGATTAACAATGGGGCTCGTAGTTCACTTAAACTTGAAGAACAAAAAATTGGCGAATTGTACTGTTTGGATGCTTTGCACATATGTTTCTTAGACTATATAGAAGCAATATATACAATGATTTCAACCGTCTACCTGTTCCATTCCTTGTTCTACTTGTCGAAAGTTACAAATAATTTCCTTTAAAGGATTAACAATGGGGCTCGTTGTTCACTTAAACTTGAAGAAAAATGAATTGGCGACTTGTACTGTTTGGATGCTTTGCACATATGTTTCTTAGACTATATAGATGCAATATATACAATGATTTCAACCGTCTACCTGTTCCATTCCTTGTTCTACTTGTCGAAAGTTACAAATAATTTCCTTTAAAGGATTAACAATGGGGATCGTAGTTCACTTAAACTTGAAGAACAATAAATTGGCGAATGGTACTGTTTGGATGCTTTGCGTACATGTTTCTTAGACTATATGGAAGCAATATATACAAAGATTTCAACCGTCTACGTGTTCCAATCATTGCTCTACTTGTAGAAAGTTACAATTAATTTCCGTTAAAGGATTAACAATGGGGCTCGTAGTTCACTTAAACTTGAAGAACAAAAAATTGGCGAATTGTACTGTTTGGATGCTTTGCATATATGTTTCGTAGGCTATATAGAAGCAATATATACAATGATTTCAACCGTCTACCTGATCCATTCATTGTTCTACTTGTCGAAAATTACAAATAATTTCCGATGAAGGATTAAGCATTGGGGCTCATTGTTCACTTAAACTTGAAGAACAAAAAATTGGCGAATTGTACTGTTTGGATGCTTTGCATATATGTTTCGTAGGCTATATAGAAGCAATATATACAATGATTTCAACCGTCTACCTGATCCAATCATTGTTCTACTTGTCGAAATTTACAAATAATTTCCTTTAAAGGATTAACAATGGGGCTCGTAGTTCACTTAAACTTGAAGAACAAAAAATTGGCGAATGGTACTGTTTGGATGCTTTGCATATATGTTTCTTAGACTATATAGAAGCAATATATACAAAGATTTCAACCGTCTACGTGTTCCAATCATTGTTCTACTTGTAGAAAGTTACAATTAATTTCCGTTAAAGGATTAACAATGGGGCTCGTAGTTCACTTAAACTTGAAGATCAAAAAATTGGCGATTGTTACTGTTTAGACGCTTTGCATATATGTTTCTTAGATTATATAGAAGCAATATATACAAAGATTTCAACCGTCTACCAGTTCCATTCATTGTTCTACTTGTCGAAAATTACAAATAATTTCCGATAAAGGATTAACCATTGTGGCTCATCGTTCACTTAAACTTGAAGAACAAAAAATTGGCGAATGGTACTGTCTGGATGCTTTGCGTACATGTTTCTTAGACTATATGGAAGATATATACAAAGGTTTCAACCGTCTACGTGTTCCAATCGTTGTCCTACTTGTCGAAATTTACAAATAATTTCCTTTAAAGGATTAACAATGGGGCTCGTAGTTCGCTTAAACTTGAAGAACAAAAAATTGGCGAATGGTACTGTTTGGATGCTTTGCATATATGTTTCTTAGACTATATAGAAGCAATATATACAATAATTTCAACCGTCTACCTGATCCATTCATTGTTCTACTTGTCGAAATTTACAAATAATTTCCTTTGAAGGATTAACAATGGGGCTCGTAGTTCACTTAATCTTGAAGAACAAAAAATTGGCGAATGGTACTGTTTGGATGCTTTGTATATATGTTTCTTAGACTATATAGAAGCAATATATACAAAGATTTCAACCGTCTACCTGTTCCATTCATTGTTCTACTTGTCGAAAGTTACAAATAATTTCCGATAACGTATTAGCCATTGGGGCTCATTGTTCACTTAAACTTGACGAACAAAAAATTGGCGAATTGTACTGTTTGGATGCTTTGCATATATGTTTCTTATACTATATAGAAGCAATATATACAAAGATTTCAACCGTCTACCTGTTCCATTCACTGTTCTACTTGTCGAAAGTTACAAATAATTTCCGATAAAGGATTAACAATGGGGCTCATTGTTCACTTAAAATTGAAGAACAAAAAATTGGCGAATGGTACTGTTTGGATGCTTTGCGTATATGTTTCTTAGACTATATAGAAGCAATATATACAATGATTTCAACCGTCTACCTATTCCATTCATTGTTCTACTAGCCGAAATTTACAAATAATTTCCTTTAAAGGATTAACAATGGGGCTCGTAGTTCACTTAAACTTGAAGAGCAAAAAATTGGCGAATTGTTCTGTTTGGACGCTTTGCATATATGTTTCTTGGACTATATAGAAGCAATATATACAGTGATTTCAACAGTCTACCTGTTCCATTCATTGTTCTACTTGTCGAAATTTACAAATAATTTCCTTTAAAGGATTAACCGTTAGGCTCATTGTTCACTTAAACTTGAAGAACAAAAAATTAGCGAATTGTACTGTTTGGATGCTTTGCATATATGTTTCTTATACTATATAGAAGCAATATATACAATTATTTCAACCGTTTACCTGTTCCATTCATTGTTCTACATGTCGAAAGTTACAAATAATTTCCGTTTCATGATTATCAATGGGGCTCGTTGTTCACTTAAACTTGAAGAACAAAAAATTGGCGAATGGTACTGTTTCGATGCTTTGCATATATGTTTCTTAGACTATATGGAAGCAATATATACAAAGATTTCAACCGTCTACCTGTTCCATTCATTGTTCTACTTGTCGAAAGTTACAAATAATTTCCGATAACGTATTAACCATTGGGGCTCATTGTTCACTTAAACTTGACGAACAAAAAATTGGCGAATTGTACTGTTTGGATGCTTTGCATATATGTTTCTTATACTACATAGAAGCAATATATACAAAGATTTCAACCGTCTACCTGTTCCATTCACTGTTCTACTTGTCGAAAGTTACAAATAATTTCCGATAAAGGATTAACAATGGGGCTCATTGTTCACCTAAAATTGAAGAACAAAAAATTGGCGAATGGTACTGTTTGGATGCTTTGCGTATATGTTTCTTAGACTATATAGAAGCAATATATACAATGATTTCAACCGTCTACCTATTCCATTCATTGTTCTACTAGCCGAAATTTACAAATAATTTCCTTTAAAGGATTAACAATGGGGCTCGTAGTTCACTTAAACTTGAAGAGCAAAAAATTGGCGAATTGTTCTGTTTGGACGCTTTGCATATATGTTTCTTGGACTATATAGAAGCAATATATACAATGATTTCAACAGTCTACCTGTTCCATTCATTGTTCTACTTGTTGAAATTTACAAATAATTTGCTTTAAAGGA
>CAXDIW010000074.1:0-24346 GCA_963989415.1 Cerceris ruficornis
AGTCGCACCGTTGAGGCTCCACACTCTTGTAAAGGTCTACGCCGCTAGGACTTAGAAAAATTTTCATACTTTACGATTTTTTCTCTCGATTTTATCGGTATAGGAAAGCGTTGTAGAGGAAAACGTTTGGGACGAAAGTTTCATGGCTTGCGATGCTCTACAAGAATACGACATTTCGATCGCCCGCCGAAATTAGGAAATCGCTTAATTAACAATAAGTTGCAAAAATTTGTTTATTAACAAAAATTTTCGCCCCGGGCAATATTGTTTCTCTTTCGATTCCGCGCCAGAAAGTATTAAAACTTTTTCCTCTAGGTCGCACCGCTGCCGCTCTACTGTCTTGGCGGAAACACCACTGCCGCCCGTCCTTACGAAATCGGTTAATCAACAATAAGTCGCAAAATTGGCCTATTAACGAAATTTTCGCCCAGTGCAATGTTGTTTCTTTTTCGATTCTGCGTAAAAAAGAAAGATACACTTTTTCCTCTAAGTCGCACCGTTGAGGCTCCACACTCTTGTAAAGGTCTACGCCGCTAGGACTTAGAAAAATTTTCATACTTACGATTTTTTCTCTCGATTTTATCGGTATAGGAAAGCGTTGTAGAGGAAAACGTTTGGGACGAAAGTTTCATGGCTTGCGATGCTCTACAAGAATACGACATTTCGATCGCCCGCCGAAATTAGGAAATCGCTTAATTAACAATAAGTTGCAAAAATTTGTTTATTAACAAAAATTTTCGCCCCGGGCAATATTGTTTCTCTTTCGATTCCGCGCCAGAAAGTATTAAAACTTTTTCCACTAGGTCGCACCGCTGCCGCTCTACTGTCTTGGCGGAAACACCACTGCCGCCCGTCCTTACGAAATCGGTTAATCAACAATAAGTCGCAAAATTGGCCTATTAACGAAATTTTTCGCCCAGTGCAATGTTGTTTCTTTTCGATTCTGCGTAAAAAAGAAAGATACACTTTTTCCTCTAAGTCGCACCGTTGAGGCTCCACACTCTTGTAAAGGTCTACGCCGCTAGGACTTAGAAAAATTTTCATACTTTACGATTTTTTCTCTCGATTTTATCGGTATAGGAAAGCGTTGTAGAGGAAAACGTTTGGGACGAAAGTTTCATGGCTTGCGATGCTCTACAAGAATACGACATTTCGATCGCCCGCCGAAATTAGGAAATCGCTTAATTAACAATAAGTTGCAAAAATTTGTTTATTAACAAAAATTTTCGCCCCGGGCAATATTGTTTCTCTTTCGATTCCGCGCCAGAAAGTATTAAAACTTTTTCCACTACGGTCGCACCGCTGCCGCTCTACTGTCTTGGCGGAACACCACTGCCGCCCGTCCTTACGAAATCGGTTAATCAACAATAAGTCGCAAAATTGGCCTATTAACGAAATTTTTCGCCCAGTGCAATGTTGTTTCTTTTTCGATTCTGCGTAAAAAAGAAAGATACACTTTTTCCTCTAAGTCGCACCGTTGAGGCTCCACACTCTTGTAAAGGTCTACGCCGCTAGGACTTAGAAAAATTTTCATACTTTACGATTTTTTCTCTCGATTTTATCGGTATAGGAAAGCGTTGTAGAGGAAAACGTTTGGGACGAAAGTTTCATGGCTTGCGATGCTCTACAAGAATACGACATTTCGATCGCCCGCCGAAATTAGGAAATCGCTTAATTAACAATAAGTTGCAAAAATTTGTTTATTACAAAAATTTTCGCCCCGGGCAATATTGTTTCTCTTTCGATTCCGCGCCAGAAAGTATTAAAACTTTTTCCTCTAGGTCGCACCGCTGCCCGCTCTACTGTCTTGGCGGAAACACCACTGCCGCCCGTCCTTACGAAATCGGTTAATCAACAATAAGTCGCAAAATTGGCCTATTAACGAAATTTTTCGCCCAGTGCAATGTTGTTTCTTTTTCGATTCTGCGTAAAAAAGAAAGATACACTTTTTCCTCTAAGTCGCACCGTTGAGGCTCCACACTCTTGTAAAGGTCTACGCCGCTAGGACTTAGAAAAATTTTCATACTTTACGATTTTTTCTCTCGATTTTATCGGTATAGGAAAGCGTTTGTAGAGGAAAACGTTTGGACGAAAGTTTCATGGCTTGCGATGCTCTACAAGAATACGACATTTCGATCGCCCGCCGAAATTAGGAAATCGCTTAATTAACAATAAGTTGCAAAAATTTGTTTATTAACAAAAATTTTCGCCCCGGGCAATATTGTTTCTCTTTCGATTCCGCGCCAGAAAGTATTAAAACTTTTTCCACTAGGTCGCACCGCTGCCGCTCTACTGTCTTGGCGGAAACACCACTGCCGCCCGTCCTTACGAAATCGGTTAATCAACAATAAGTCGCAAAATTGGCCTATTAACGAAATTTTTCGCCCAGTGCAATGTTGTTTCTTTTTCGATTCTGCGTAAAAAAGAAGATACACTTTTTCCTCTAAGTCGCACCGTTGAGGCTCTACACTCTTGTAAAGGTCTACGCCGCTAGGACTTAGAAAAATTTTCATACTTTACGATTTTTCTCTCGATTTTATCGGTATAGGAAAGCGTTGCAGAGGAAAACGTGTGGGACGAAAGTTTCATGGCTTGCGATGCTCTACAAGAATACGACACTTCGATCGCCCGCCGAAATTAGGAAATCGGTTAATTAACAATAAGTTGCAAAAATTTGTTTATTAACAAAAATTTTCGCCCCCGGGCAATATTGTTTCTCTTTCGATTCCGCGCCAGAAAGTATTAAAACTTTTTCCTCTAGGTCGCACCGCTGCCGCTCTACTGTCTTGGCGGAAACACCACTGCCGCCCGTCCTTACGAAATCGGTTAATCAACAATAAGTCGCAAAATTGGCCTATTAACGAAATTTTTCGCCCAGTGCAATGTTGTTTCTTTTTCGATTCTGCGTAAAAAAGAAAGATACACTTTTTCCTCTAAGTCGCACCGTTGAGGCTCCACACTCTTGTAAAGGTCTACGCCGCTAGGACTTAGAAAAATTTTCATACTTTACGATTTTTTCTCTCGATTTTATCGGTATAGGAAAGCGTTGTAGAGGAAAACGTTTGGGACGAAAGTTTCATGGTTTGCGATGCTCTACAAGAATACGACATTTCGATCGCCCGCCGAAATTAGGAAATCGGTTAATTAACAATAAGTTGCAAAAATTTGTTTATTAACAAAAATTTTCGCCCCGGGCAATATTGTTTCTCTTTCGATTCCGCGCCAGAAAGTATTAAAACTTTTTCCACTAGATCGCACCGCTGCCGCTCTACTGTCTTGGCGGAAACACCACTGCCGCCCGTCCTTACGAAATCGGTTAATCAACAATAAGTCGCAAAATTGGCCTATTAACGAAATTTTTCGCCCAGTGCAATGTTGTTTCTTTTTCGATTCTGCGTAAAAAAGAAAGATACACTTTTTCCTCTAAGTCGCACCGTTGAGGCTCTACACTCTTGTAAAGGTCTACGCCGCTAGGACTTAGAAAAATTTTCATACTTTACGATTTTTTCTCTCGATTTTATCGGTATAAGAAAGCGTTGCAGAGGAAAACGTGTGGGACGAAAGTTTCATGGCTTGCGATGCTCTACAAGAATACGACACTTCGATCGCCCGCCGAAATTAGGAAATCGGTTAATTAACAATAAGTTGCAAAAATTTGTTTATTAACAAAAATTTTCGCCCCGGGCAATATTGTTTCTCTTTCGATTCCGCGCCAGAAAGTATTAAAACTTTTTCCTCTAGGTCGCACCGCTGCCGCTCTACTGTCTTGGCGGAAACACCACTGCCGCCCGTCCTTACGAAATCGGTTAATCAACAATAAGTCGCAAAATTGGCCTATTAACGAAATTTTTCGCCCAGTGCAATGTTGTTTCTTTTTCGATTCTGCGTAAAAAAGAAAGATACACTTTTTCCTCTAAGTCGCACCGTTGAGGCTCCACACTCTTGTAAAGGTCTACGCCGCTAGGACTTAGAAAAATTTTCATACTTTACGATTTTTTCTCTCGATTTTATCGGTATAGGAAAGCGTTGTAGAGGAAAACGTTTGGGACGAAAGTTTCATGGCTTGCGATGCTCTACAAGAATACGACATTTCGATCGCCCGCCGAAATTAGGAAATCGCTTAATTAACAATAAGTTGCAAAAATTTGTTTATTAACAAAAATTTTCGCCCCGGGCAATATTGTTTCTCTTTCGATTCCGCGCCAGAAAGTATTAAAACTTTTTCCACTAGGTCGCACCGCTGCCGCTCTACTGTCTTGGCGGAAACACCACTGCCGCCCGTCCTTACGAAATCGGTTAATCAACAATAAGTCGCAAAATTGGCCTATTAACGAAATTTTTCGCCCAGTGCAATGTTGTTTCTTTTTCGATTCTGCGTAAAAAAGAAAGATACACTTTTTCCTCTAAGTCGCACCGTTGAGGCTCTACACTCTTGTAAAGGTCTACGCCGCTAGGACTTAGAAAAATTTTCATACTTTACGATTTTTTCTCTCGATTTTATCGGTATAGGAAAGCGTTGTAGAGGAAAACGTTTGGGACGAAAGTTTCATGGCTTGCGATGCTCTACAAGAATACGACATTTCGATCGCCCGCCGAAATTAGGAAATCGGTTAATTAACAATAAGTTGCAAAAATTTGTTTATTAACAAAAATTTTCGCCCCGGGCAATATTGTTTCTCTTTCGATTCTGCGCCAGAAAGTATTAAAACTTTTTCCTCTAAGTCGCACCGTTGAGGCTCCACACTCTTGTAAAGGTCTACGCCGCTAGGACTTAGAAAAATTTTCATACTTTACGATTTTTTCTCTCGATTTTATCGGTATAGGAAAGCGTTGTAGAGGAAAACGTTTGGGACGAAAGTTTCATGGCTTGCGATGCTCTACAAGAATACGACATTTCGATCGCCCGCCGAAATTAGGAAATCGCTTAATTAACAATAAGTTGCAAAAATTTGTTTATTAACAAAAATTTTCGCCCCGGGCAATATTGTTTCTCTTTCGATTCCGCGCCAGAAAGTATTAAAACTTTTTCCACTAGGTCGCACCGCTGCCGCTCTACTGTCTTGGCGGAAACACCACTGCCGCCCGTCCTTACGAAATCGGTTAATCAACAATAAGTCGCAAAATTGGCCTATTAACGAAATTTTTCGCCCAGTGCAATGTTGTTTCTTTTTCGATTCTGCGTAAAAAAGAAAGATACACTTTTTCCTCTAAGTCGCACCGTTGAGGCTCTACACTCTTGTAAAGGTCTACGCCGCTAGGACTTAGAAAAATTTTCATACTTTACGATTTTTTCTCTCGATTTTATCGGTATAGGAAAGCGTTGCAGAGGAAAACGTGTGGGACGAAAGTTTCATGGCTTGCGATGCTCTACAAGAATACGACACTTCGATCGCCCGCCGAAATTAGGAAATCGGTTAATTAACAATAAGTTGCAAAAATTTGTTTATTAACAAAAATTTTCGCCCCGGGCAATATTGTTTCTCTTTCGATTCCGCGCCAGAAAGTATTAAAACTTTTTCCTCTAGGTCGCACCGCTGCCGCTCTACTGTCTTGGCGGAAACACCACTGCCGCCCGTCCTTACGAAATCGGTTAATCAACAATAAGTCGCAAAATTGGCCTATTAACGAAATTTTTCGCCCAGTGCAATGTTGTTTCTTTTTCGATTCTGCGTAAAAAAGAAAGATACACTTTTTCCTCTAAGTCGCACCGTTGAGGCTCCACACTCTTGTAAAGGTCTACGCCGCTAGGACTTAGAAAAATTTTCATACTTTACGATTTTTTCTCTCGATTTTATCGGTATAGGAAAGCGTTGTAGAGGAAAACGTTTGGGACGAAAGTTTCATGGTTTGCGATGCTCTACAAGAATACGACATTTCGATCGCCCGCCGAAATTAGGAAATCGGTTAATTAACAATAAGTTGCAAAAATTTGTTTATTAACAAAAATTTTCGCCCCGGGCAATATTGTTTCTCTTTCGATTCCGCGCCAGAAAGTATTAAAACTTTTTCCACTAGATCGCACCGCTGCCGCTCTACTGTCTTGGCGGAAACACCACTGCCGCCCGTCCTTACGAAATCGGTTAATCAACAATAAGTCGCAAAATTGGCCTATTAACGAAATTTTTCGCCCAGTGCAATGTTGTTTCTTTTTCGATTCTGCGTAAAAAAGAAAGATACACTTTTTCCTCTAAGTCGCACCGTTGAGGCTCTACACTCTTGTAAAGGTCTACGCCGCTAGGACTTAGAAAAATTTTCATACTTTACGATTTTTTCTCTCGATTTTATCGGTATAAGAAAGCGTTGCAGAGGAAAACGTGTGGGACGAAAGTTTCATGGCTTGCGATGCTCTACAAGAATACGACACTTCGATCGCCCGCCGAAATTAGGAAATCGGTTAATTAACAATAAGTTGCAAAAATTTGTTTATTAACAAAAATTTTCGCCCCGGGCAATATTGTTTCTCTTTCGATTCCGCGCCAGAAAGTATTAAAACTTTTTCCTCTAGGTCGCACCGCTGCCGCTCTACTGTCTTGGCGGAAACACCACTGCCGCCCGTCCTTACGAAATCGGTTAATCAACAATAAGTCGCAAAATTGGCCTATTAACGAAATTTTTCGCCCAGTGCAATGTTGTTTCTTTTTCGATTCTGCGTAAAAAAGAAAGATACACTTTTTCCTCTAAGTCGCACCGTTGAGGCTCCACACTCTTGTAAAGGTCTACGCCGCTAGGACTTAGAAAAATTTTCATACTTTACGATTTTTTCTCTCGATTTTATCGGTATAGGAAAGCGTTGTAGAGGAAAACGTTTGGGACGAAAGTTTCATGGCTTGCGATGCTCTACAAGAATACGACATTTCGATCGCCCGCCGAAATTAGGAAATCGCTTAATTAACAATAAGTTGCAAAAATTTGTTTATTAACAAAAATTTTCGCCCCGGGCAATATTGTTTCTCTTTCGATTCCGCGCCAGAAAGTATTAAAACTTTTTCCACTAGGTCGCACCGCTGCCGCTCTACTGTCTTGGCGGAAACACCACTGCCGCCCGTCCTTACGAAATCGGTTAATCAACAATAAGTCGCAAAATTGGCCTATTAACGAAATTTTTCGCCCAGTGCAATGTTGTTTCTTTTTCGATTCTGCGTAAAAAAGAAAGATACACTTTTTCCTCTAAGTCGCACCGTTGAGGCTCTACACTCTTGTAAAGGTCTACGCCGCTAGGACTTAGAAAAATTTTCATACTTTACGATTTTTTCTCTCGATTTTATCGGTATAGGAAAGCGTTGTAGAGGAAAACGTTTGGGACGAAAGTTTCATGGCTTGCGATGCTCTACAAGAATACGACATTTCGATCGCCCGCCGAAATTAGGAAATCGGTTAATTAACAATAAGTTGCAAAAATTTGTTTATTAACAAAAATTTTCGCCCCGGGCAATATTGTTTCTCTTTCGATTCTGCGCCAGAAAGTATTAAAACTTTTTCCTCTAAGTCGCACCGTTGAGGCTCCACACTCTTGTAAAGGTCTACGCCGCTAGGACTTAGAAAAATTTTCATACTTTACGATTTTTTCTCTCGATTTTATCGGTATAGGAAAGCGTTGTAGAGGAAAACGTTTGGGACGAAAGTTTCATGGCTTGCGATGCTCTACAAGAATACGACATTTCGATCGCCCGCCGAAATTAGGAAATCGCTTAATTAACAATAAGTTGCAAAAATTTGTTTATTAACAAAAATTTTCGCCCCGGGCAATATTGTTTCTCTTTCGATTCCGCGCCAGAAAGTATTAAAACTTTTTCCACTAGGTCGCACCGCTGCCGCTCTACTGTCTTGGCGGAAACACCACTGCCGCCCGTCCTTACGAAATCGGTTAATCAACAATAAGTCGCAAAATTGGCCTATTAACGAAATTTTTCGCCCAGTGCAATGTTGTTTCTTTTTCGATTCTGCGTAAAAAAGAAAGATACACTTTTTCCTCTAAGTCGCACCGTTGAGGCTCTACACTCTTGTAAAGGTCTACGCCGCTAGGACTTAGAAAAATTTTCATACTTTACGATTTTTTCTCTCGATTTTATCGGTATAGGAAAGCGTTGTAGAGGAAAACGTTTGGGACGAAAGTTTCATGGCTTGCGATGCTCTACAAGAATACGACATTTCGATCGCCCGCCGAAATTAGGAAATCGGTTAATTAACAATAAGTTGCAAAAATTTGTTTATTAACAAAAATTTTCGCCCCGGGCAATATTGTTTCTCTTTCGATTCTGCGCCAGAAAGTATTAAAACTTTTTCCTCTAAGTCGCACCGTTGAGGCTCCACACTCTTGTAAAGGTCTACGCCGCTAGGACTTAGAAAAATTTTCATACTTTACGATTTTTTCTCTCGATTTTATCGGTATAGGAAAGCGTTGTAGAGGAAAACGTTTGGGACGAAAGTTTCATGGTTTGCGATGCTCTACAAGAATACGACATTTCGATCGCCCGCCGAAATTAGGAAATCGCTTAATTAACAATAAGTTGCAAAAATTTGTTTATTAACAAAAATTTTCGCCCCGGGCAATATTGTTTCTCTTTCGATTCCGCGCTAGAAAGTATTAAAACTTTTTCCTCTAGGTCGCACCGCTGCCGCTCTACTGTCTTGGCGGAAACACCACTGCCGCCCGTCCTTACGAAATCGGTTAATCAACAATAAGTCGCAAAATTGGCCTATTAACGAAATTTTTCGCCCAGTGCAATGTTGTTTCTTTTTCGATTCTGCGTAAAAAAGAAAGATACACTTTTTCCTCTAAGTCGCACCGTTGAGGCTCCACACTCTTGTAAAGGTCTACGCCGCTAGGACTTAGAAAAATTTTCATACTTTACGATTTTTTCTCTCGATTTTATCGGTATAGGAAAGCGTTGTAGAGGAAAACGTTTGGGACGAAAGTTTCATGGCTTGCGATGCTCTACAAGAATACGACATTTCGATCGCCCGCCGAAATTAGGAAATCGCTTAATTAACAATAAGTTGCAAAAATTTGTTTATTAACAAAAATTTTCGCCCCGGGCAATATTGTTTCTCTTTCGATTCCGCGCCAGAAAGTATTAAAACTTTTTCCTCTAGGTCGCACCGCTGCCGCTCTACTGTCTTGGCGGAAACACCACTGCCGCCCGTCCTTACGAAATCGGTTAATCAACAATAAGTCGCAAAATTGGCCTATTAACGAAATTTTTCGCCCAGTGCAATGTTGTTTCTTTTTCGATTCTGCGTAAAAAAGAAAGATACACTTTTTCCTCTAAGTCGCACCGTTGAGGCTCCACACTCTTGTAAAGGTCTACGCCGCTAGGACTTAGAAAAATTTTCATACTTTACGATTTTTTCTCTCGATTTTATCGGTATAGGAAAGCGTTGTAGAGGAAAACGTTTGGGACGAAAGTTTCATGGCTTGCGATGCTCTACAAGAATACGACATTTCGATCGCCCGCCGAAATTAGGAAATCGCTTAATTAACAATAAGTTGCAAAAATTTGTTTATTAACAAAAATTTTCGCCCCGGGCAATATTGTTTCTCTTTCGATTCCGCGCCAGAAAGTATTAAAACTTTTTCCTCTAGGTCGCACCGCTGCCGCTCTACTGTCTTGGCGGAAACACCACTGCCGCCCGTCCTTACGAAATCGGTTAATCAACAATAAGTCGCAAAATTGGCCTATTAACGAAATTTTTCGCCCAGTGCAATGTTGTTTCTTTTTCGATTCTGCGTAAAAAAGAAAGATACACTTTTTCCTCTAAGTCGCACCGTTGAGGCTCCACACTCTTGTAAAGGTCTACGCCGCTAGGACTTAGAAAAATTTTCATACTTTACGATTTTTTCTCTCGATTTTATCGGTATAGGAAAGCGTTGTAGAGGAAAACGTTTGGGACGAAAGTTTCATGGCTTGCGATGCTCTACAAGAATACGACATTTCGATCGCCCGCCGAAATTAGGAAATCGCTTAATTAACAATAAGTTGCAAAAATTTGTTTATTAACAAAAATTTTCGCCCCGGGCAATATTGTTTCTCTTTCGATTCCGCGCCAGAAAGTATTAAAACTTTTTCCACTAGGTCGCACCGCTGCCGCTCTACTGTCTTGGCGGAAACACCACTGCCGCCCGTCCTTACGAAATCGGTTAATCAACAATAAGTCGCAAAATTGGCCTATTAACGAAATTTTTCGCCCAGTGCAATGTTGTTTCTTTTTCGATTCTGCGTAAAAAAGAAAGATACACTTTTTCCTCTAAGTCGCACCGTTGAGGCTCTACACTCTTGTAAAGGTCTACGCCGCTAGGACTTAGAAAAATTTTCATACTTTACGATTTTTTCTCTCGATTTTATCGGTATAGGAAAGCGTTGTAGAGGAAAACGTTTGGGACGAAAGTTTCATGGCTTGCGATGCTCTACAAGAATACGACATTTCGATCGCCCGCCGAAATTAGGAAATCGGTTAATTAACAATAAGTTGCAAAAATTTGTTTATTAACAAAAATTTTCGCCCCGGGCAATATTGTTTCTCTTTCGATTCTGCGCCAGAAAGTATTAAAACTTTTTCCTCTAAGTCGCACCGTTGAGGCTCCACACTCTTGTAAAGGTCTACGCCGCTAGGACTTAGAAAAATTTTCATACTTTACGATTTTTTCTCTCGATTTTATCGGTATAGGAAAGCGTTGTAGAGGAAAACGTTTGGGACGAAAGTTTCATGGCTTGCGATGCTCTACAAGAATACGACATTTCGATCGCCCGCCGAAATTAGGAAATCGCTTAATTAACAATAAGTTGCAAAAATTTGTTTATTAACAAAAATTTTCGCCCCGGGCAATATTGTTTCTCTTTCGATTCCGCGCCAGAAAGTATTAAAACTTTTTCCACTAGGTCGCACCGCTGCCGCTCTACTGTCTTGGCGGAAACACCACTGCCGCCCGTCCTTACGAAATCGGTTAATCAACAATAAGTCGCAAAATTGGCCTATTAACGAAATTTTTCGCCCAGTGCAATGTTGTTTCTTTTTCGATTCTGCGTAAAAAAGAAAGATACACTTTTTCCTCTAAGTCGCACCGTTGAGGCTCTACACTCTTGTAAAGGTCTACGCCGCTAGGACTTAGAAAAATTTTCATACTTTACGATTTTTTCTCTCGATTTTATCGGTATAGGAAAGCGTTGCAGAGGAAAACGTGTGGGACGAAAGTTTCATGGCTTGCGATGCTCTACAAGAATACGACACTTCGATCGCCCGCCGAAATTAGGAAATCGGTTAATTAACAATAAGTTGCAAAAATTTGTTTATTAACAAAAATTTTCGCCCCGGGCAATATTGTTTCTCTTTCGATTCCGCGCCAGAAAGTATTAAAACTTTTTCCTCTAGGTCGCACCGCTGCCGCTCTACTGTCTTGGCGGAAACACCACTGCCGCCCGTCCTTACGAAATCGGTTAATCAACAATAAGTCGCAAAATTGGCCTATTAACGAAATTTTTCGCCCAGTGCAATGTTGTTTCTTTTTCGATTCTGCGTAAAAAAGAAAGATACACTTTTTCCTCTAAGTCGCACCGTTGAGGCTCCACACTCTTGTAAAGGTCTACGCCGCTAGGACTTAGAAAAATTTTCATACTTTACGATTTTTTCTCTCGATTTTATCGGTATAGGAAAGCGTTGTAGAGGAAAACGTTTGGGACGAAAGTTTCATGGTTTGCGATGCTCTACAAGAATACGACATTTCGATCGCCCGCCGAAATTAGGAAATCGGTTAATTAACAATAAGTTGCAAAAATTTGTTTATTAACAAAAATTTTCGCCCCGGGCAATATTGTTTCTCTTTCGATTCCGCGCCAGAAAGTATTAAAACTTTTTCCACTAGATCGCACCGCTGCCGCTCTACTGTCTTGGCGGAAACACCACTGCCGCCCGTCCTTACGAAATCGGTTAATCAACAATAAGTCGCAAAATTGGCCTATTAATGAAATTTTTCGCCCAGTGCAATGTTGTTTCTTTTTCGATTCTGCGTAAAAAAGAAAGATACACTTTTTCCTCTAAGTCGCACCGTTGAGGCTCTACACTCTTGTAAAGGTCTACGCCGCTAGGACTTAGAAAAATTTTCATACTTTACGATTTTTTCTCTCGATTTTATCGGTATAAGAAAGCGTTGCAGAGGAAAACGTGTGGGACGAAAGTTTCATGGCTTGCGATGCTCTACAAGAATACGACACTTCGATCGCCCGCCGAAATTAGGAAATCGGTTAATTAACAATAAGTTGCAAAAATTTGTTTATTAACAAAAATTTTCGCCCCGGGCAATATTGTTTCTCTTTCGATTCCGCGCCAGAAAGTATTAAAACTTTTTCCTCTAGGTCGCACCGCTGCCGCTCTACTGTCTTGGCGGAAACACCACTGCCGCCCGTCCTTACGAAATCGGTTAATCAACAATAAGTCGCAAAATTGGCCTATTAACGAAATTTTTCGCCCAGTGCAATGTTGTTTCTTTTTCGATTCTGCGTAAAAAAGAAAGATACACTTTTTCCTCTAAGTCGCACCGTTGAGGCTCCACACTCTTGTAAAGGTCTACGCCGCTAGGACTTAGAAAAATTTTCATACTTTACGATTTTTTCTCTCGATTTTATCGGTATAGGAAAGCGTTGTAGAGGAAAACGTTTGGGACGAAAGTTTCATGGCTTGCGATGCTCTACAAGAATACGACATTTCGATCGCCCGCCGAAATTAGGAAATCGCTTAATTAACAATAAGTTGCAAAAATTTGTTTATTAACAAAAATTTTCGCCCCGGGCAATATTGTTTCTCTTTCGATTCCGCGCCAGAAAGTATTAAAACTTTTTCCACTAGGTCGCACCGCTGCCGCTCTACTGTCTTGGCGGAAACACCACTGCCGCCCGTCCTTACGAAATCGGTTAATCAACAATAAGTCGCAAAATTGGCCTATTAACGAAATTTTTCGCCCAGTGCAATGTTGTTTCTTTTTCGATTCTGCGTAAAAAAGAAAGATACACTTTTTCCTCTAAGTCGCACCGTTGAGGCTCTACACTCTTGTAAAGGTCTACGCCGCTAGGACTTAGAAAAATTTTCATACTTTACGATTTTTTCTCTCGATTTTATCGGTATAGGAAAGCGTTGTAGAGGAAAACGTTTGGGACGAAAGTTTCATGGCTTGCGATGCTCTACAAGAATACGACATTTCGATCGCCCGCCGAAATTAGGAAATCGGTTAATTAACAATAAGTTGCAAAAATTTGTTTATTAACAAAAATTTTCGCCCCGGGCAATATTGTTTCTCTTTCGATTCTGCGCCAGAAAGTATTAAAACTTTTTCCTCTAAGTCGCACCGTTGAGGCTCCACACTCTTGTAAAGGTCTACGCCGCTAGGACTTAGAAAAATTTTCATACTTTACGATTTTTTCTCTCGATTTTATCGGTATAGGAAAGCGTTGTAGAGGAAAACGTTTGGGACGAAAGTTTCATGGTTTGCGATGCTCTACAAGAATACGACATTTCGATCGCCCGCCGAAATTAGGAAATCGCTTAATTAACAATAAGTTGCAAAAATTTGTTTATTAACAAAAATTTTCGCCCCGGGCAATATTGTTTCTCTTTCGATTCCGCGCTAGAAAGTATTAAAACTTTTTCCTCTAGGTCGCACCGCTGCCGCTCTACTGTCTTGGCGGAAACACCACTGCCGCCCGTCCTTACGAAATCGGTTAATCAACAATAAGTCGCAAAATTGGCCTATTAACGAAATTTTTCGCCCAGTGCAATGTTGTTTCTTTTTCGATTCTGCGTAAAAAAGAAAGATACACTTTTTCCTCTAAGTCGCACCGTTGAGGCTCCACACTCTTGTAAAGGTCTACGCCGCTAGGACTTAGAAAAATTTTCATACTTTACGATTTTTTCTCTCGATTTTATCGGTATAGGAAAGCGTTGTAGAGGAAAACGTTTGGGACGAAAGTTTCATGGCTTGCGATGCTCTACAAGAATACGACATTTCGATCGCCCGCCGAAATTAGGAAATCGCTTAATTAACAATAAGTTGCAAAAATTTGTTTATTAACAAAAATTTTCGCCCCGGGCAATATTGTTTCTCTTTCGATTCCGCGCCAGAAAGTATTAAAACTTTTTCCTCTAGGTCGCACCGCTGCCGCTCTACTGTCTTGGCGGAAACACCACTGCCGCCCGTCCTTACGAAATCGGTTAATCAACAATAAGTCGCAAAATTGGCCTATTAACGAAATTTTTCGCCCAGTGCAATGTTGTTTCTTTTTCGATTCTGCGTAAAAAAGAAAGATACACTTTTTCCTCTAAGTCGCACCGTTGAGGCTCCACACTCTTGTAAAGGTCTACGCCGCTAGGACTTAGAAAAATTTTCATACTTTACGATTTTTTCTCTCGATTTTATCGGTATAGGAAAGCGTTGTAGAGGAAAACGTTTGGGACGAAAGTTTCATGGCTTGCGATGCTCTACAAGAATACGACATTTCGATCGCCCGCCGAAATTAGGAAATCGCTTAATTAACAATAAGTTGCAAAAATTTGTTTATTAACAAAAATTTTCGCCCCGGGCAATATTGTTTCTCTTTCGATTCCGCGCCAGAAAGTATTAAAACTTTTTCCTCTAGGTCGCACCGCTGCCGCTCTACTGTCTTGGCGGAAACACCACTGCCGCTCGTCCTTACGAAATCGGTTAATCAACAATAAGTCGCAAAATTGGCCTATTAACGAAATTTTTCGCCCAGTGCAATGTTGTTTCTTTTTCGATTCTGCGTAAAAAAGAAAGATACACTTTTTCCTCTAAGTCGCACCGTTGAGGCTCCACACTCTTGTAAAGGTCTACGCCGCTAGGACTTAGAAAAATTTTCATACTTTACGATTTTTTCTCTCGATTTTATCGGTATAGGAAAGCGTTGTAGAGGAAAACGTTTGGGACGAAAGTTTCATGGCTTGCGATGCTCTACAAGAATACGACATTTCGATCGCCCGCCGAAATTAGGAAATCGCTTAATTAACAATAAGTTGCAAAAATTTGTTTATTAACAAAAATTTTCGCCCCGGGCAATATTGTTTCTCTTTCGATTCCGCGCCAGAAAGTATTAAAACTTTTTCCTCTAGGTCGCACCGCTGCCGCTCTACTGTCTTGGCGGAAACACCACTGCCGCCCGTCCTTACGAAATCGGTTAATCAACAATAAGTCGCAAAATTGGCCTATTAACGAAATTTTTCGCCCAGTGCAATGTTGTTTCTTTTTCGATTCTGCGTAAAAAAGAAAGATACACTTTTTCCTCTAAGTCGCACCGTTGAGGCTCCACACTCTTGTAAAGGTCTACGCCGCTAGGACTTAGAAAAATTTTCATACTTTACGATTTTTTCTCTCGATTTTATCGGTATAGGAAAGCGTTGTAGAGGAAAACGTTTGGGACGAAAGTTTCATGGCTTGCGATGCTCTACAAGAATACGACATTTCGATCGCCCGCCGAAATTAGGAAATCGCTTAATTAACAATAAGTTGCAAAAATTTGTTTATTAACAAAAATTTTCGCCCCGGGCAATATTGTTTCTCTTTCGATTCCGCGCCAGAAAGTATTAAAACTTTTTCCTCTAGGTCGCACCGCTGCCGCTCTACTGTCTTGGCGGAAACACCACTGCCGCCCGTCCTTACGAAATCGGTTAATCAACAATAAGTCGCAAAATTGGCCTATTAACGAAATTTTTCGCCCAGTGCAATGTTGTTTCTTTTTCGATTCTGCGTAAAAAAGAAAGATACACTTTTTCCTCTAAGTCGCACCGTTGAGGCTCCACACTCTTGTAAAGGTCTACGCCGCTAGGACTTAGAAAAATTTTCATACTTTACGATTTTTTCTCTCGATTTTATCGGTATAGGAAAGCGTTGTAGAGGAAAACGTTTGGGACGAAAGTTTCATGGCTTGCGATGCTCTACAAGAATACGACATTTCGATCGCCCGCCGAAATTAGGAAATCGCTTAATTAACAATAAGTTGCAAAAATTTGTTTATTAACAAAAATTTTCGCCCCGGGCAATATTGTTTCTCTTTCGATTCCGCGCCAGAAAGTATTAAAACTTTTTCCACTAGGTCGCACCGCTGCCGCTCTACTGTCTTGGCGGAAACACCACTGCCGCCCGTCCTTACGAAATCGGTTAATCAACAATAAGTCGCAAAATTGGCCTATTAACGAAATTTTTCGCCCAGTGCAATGTTGTTTCTTTTTCGATTCTGCGTAAAAAAGAAAGATACACTTTTTCCTCTAAGTCGCACCGTTGAGGCTCCACACTCTTGTAAAGGTCTACGCCGCTAGGACTTAGAAAAATTTTCATACTTTACGATTTTTTCTCTCGATTTTATCGGTATAGGAAAGCGTTGTAGAGGAAAACGTTTGGGACGAAAGTTTCATGGTTTGCGATGCTCTACAAGAATACGACATTTCGATCGCCCGCCGAAATTAGGAAATCGGTTAATTAACAATAAGTTGCAAAAATTTGTTTATTAACAAAAATTTTCGCCCCGGGCAATATTGTTTCTCTTTCGATTCCGCGCCAGAAAGTATTAAAACTTTTTCCACTAGGTCGCACCGCTGCCGCTCTACTGTCTTGGCGGAAACACCACTGCCGCCCGTCCTTACGAAATCGGTTAATCAACAATAAGTCGCAAAATTGGCCTATTAACGAAATTTTTCGCCCAGTGCAATGTTGTTTCTTTTTCGATTCTGCGTAAAAAAGAAAGATACACTTTTTCCTCTAAGTCGCACCGTTGAGGCTCCACACTCTTGTAAAGGTCTACGCCGCTAGGACTTAGAAAAATTTTCATACTTTACGATTTTTTCTCTCGATTTTATCGGTATAGGAAAGCGTTGTAGAGGAAAACGTTTGGGACGAAAGTTTCATGGCTTGCGATGCTCTACAAGAATACGACATTTCGATCGCCCGCCGAAATTAGGAAATCGCTTAATTAACAATAAGTTGCAAAAATTTGTTTATTAACAAAAATTTTCGCCCCGGGCAATATTGTTTCTCTTTCGATTCCGCGCCAGAAAGTATTAAAACTTTTTCCTCTAGGTCGCACCGCTGCCGCTCTACTGTCTTGGCGGAAACACCACTGCCGCCCGTCCTTACGAAATCGGTTAATCAACAATAAGTCGCAAAATTGGCCTATTAACGAAATTTTTCGCCCAGTGCAATGTTGTTTCTTTTTCGATTCTGCGTAAAAAAGAAAGATACACTTTTTCCTCTAAGTCGCACCGTTGAGGCTCCACACTCTTGTAAAGGTCTACGCCGCTAGGACTTAGAAAAATTTTCATACTTTACGATTTTTTCTCTCGATTTTATCGGTATAGGAAAGCGTTGTAGAGGAAAACGTTTGGGACGAAAGTTTCATGGCTTGCGATGCTCTACAAGAATACGACATTTCGATCGCCCGCCGAAATTAGGAAATCGCTTAATTAACAATAAGTTGCAAAAATTTGTTTATTAACAAAAATTTTCGCCCCGGGCAATATTGTTTCTCTTTCGATTCCGCGCCAGAAAGTATTAAAACTTTTTCCACTAGGTCGCACCGCTGCCGCTCTACTGTCTTGGCGGAAACACCACTGCCGCCCGTCCTTACGAAATCGGTTAATCAACAATAAGTCGCAAAATTGGCCTATTAACGAAATTTTTCGCCCAGTGCAATGTTGTTTCTTTTTCGATTCTGCGTAAAAAAGAAAGATACACTTTTTCCTCTAAGTCGCACCGTTGAGGCTCCACACTCTTGTAAAGGTCTACGCCGCTAGGACTTAGAAAAATTTTCATACTTTACGATTTTTTCTCTCGATTTTATCGGTATAGGAAAGCGTTGTAGAGGAAAACGTTTGGGACGAAAGTTTCATGGTTTGCGATGCTCTACAAGAATACGACATTTCGATCGCCCGCCGAAATTAGGAAATCGGTTAATTAACAATAAGTTGCAAAAATTTGTTTATTAACAAAAATTTTCGCCCCGGGCAATATTGTTTCTCTTTCGATTCCGCGCCAGAAAGTATTAAAACTTTTTCCTCTAGGTCGCACCGCTGCCGCTCTACTGTCTTGGCGGAAACACCACTGCCGCCCGTCCTTACGAAATCGGTTAATCAACAATAAGTCGCAAAATTGGCCTATTAACGAAATTTTTCGCCCAGTGCAATGTTGTTTCTTTTTCGATTCTGCGTAAAAAAGAAAGATACACTTTTTCCTCTAAGTCGCACCGTTGAGGCTCCACACTCTTGTAAAGGTCTACGCCGCTAGGACTTAGAAAAATTTTCATACTTTACGATTTTTTCTCTCGATTTTATCGGTATAGGAAAGCGTTGTAGAGGAAAACGTTTGGGACGAAAGTTTCATGGCTTGCGATGCTCTACAAGAATACGACATTTCGATCGCCCGCCGAAATTAGGAAATCGCTTAATTAACAATAAGTTGCAAAAATTTGTTTATTAACAAAAATTTTCGCCCCGGGCAATATTGTTTCTCTTTCGATTCCGCGCCAGAAAGTATTAAAACTTTTTCCACTAGGTCGCACCGCTGCCGCTCTACTGTCTTGGCGGAAACACCACTGCCGCCCGTCCTTACGAAATCGGTTAATCAACAATAAGTCGCAAAATTGGCCTATTAACGAAATTTTTCGCCCAGTGCAATGTTGTTTCTTTTTCGATTCTGCGTAAAAAAGAAAGATACACTTTTTCCTCTAAGTCGCACCGTTGAGGCTCTACACTCTTGTAAAGGTCTACGCCGCTAGGACTTAGAAAAATTTTCATACTTTACGATTTTTTCTCTCGATTTTATCGGTATAGGAAAGCGTTGCAGAGGAAAACGTGTGGGACGAAAGTTTCATGGCTTGCGATGCTCTACAAGAATACGACACTTCGATCGCCCGCCGAAATTAGGAAATCGGTTAATTAACAATAAGTTGCAAAAATTTGTTTATTAACAAAAATTTTCGCCCCGGGCAATATTGTTTCTCTTTCGATTCCGCGCCCAGAAAGTATTAAAACTTTTTCCTCTAGGTCGCACCGCTGCCGCTCTACTGTCTTGGCGGAAACACCACTGCCGCCCGTCCTTACGAAATCGGTTAATCAACAATAAGTCGCAAAATTGGCCTATTAACGAAATTTTTCGCCCAGTGCAATGTTGTTTCTTTTTCGATTCTGCGTAAAAAAGAAAGATACACTTTTTCCTCTAAGTCGCACCGTTGAGGCTCCACACTCTTGTAAAGGTCTACGCCGCTAGGACTTAGAAAAATTTTCATACTTTACGATTTTTTCTCTCGATTTTATCGGTATAGGAAAGCGTTGTAGAGGAAAACGTTTGGGACGAAAGTTTCATGGTTTGCGATGCTCTACAAGAATTACGACATTTCGATCGCCCGCCGAAATTAGGAAATCGGTTAATTAACAATAAGTTGCAAAAATTTGTTTATTAACAAAAATTTTCGCCCCGGGCAATATTGTTTCTCTTTCGATTCCGCGCCAGAAAGTATTAAAACTTTTTCCACTAGATCGCACCGCTGCCGCTCTACTGTCTTGGCGGAAACACCACTGCCGCCCGTCCTTACGAAATCGGTTAATCAACAATAAGTCGCAAAATTGGCCTATTAACGAAATTTTTCGCCCAGTGCAATGTTGTTTCTTTTTCGATTCTGCGTAAAAAAGAAAGATACACTTTTTCCTCTAAGTCGCACCGTTGAGGCTCTACACTCTTGTAAAGGTCTACGCCGCTAGGACTTAGAAAAATTTTCATACTTTACGATTTTTTCTCTCGATTTTATCGGTATAAGAAAGCGTTGCAGAGGAAAACGTGTGGGACGAAAGTTTCATGGCTTGCGATGCTCTACAAGAATACGACACTTCGATCGCCCGCCGAAATTAGGAAATCGGTTAATTAACAATAAGTTGCAAAAATTTGTTTATTAACAAAAATTTTCGCCCCGGGCAATATTGTTTCTCTTTCGATTCCGCGCCAGAAAGTATTAAAACTTTTTCCTCTAGGTCGCACCGCTGCCGCTCTACTGTCTTGGCGGAAACACCACTGCCGCCCGTCCTTACGAAATCGGTTAATCAACAATAAGTCGCAAAATTGGCCTATTAACGAAATTTTTCGCCCAGTGCAATGTTGTTTCTTTTTCGATTCTGCGTAAAAAAGAAAGATACACTTTTTCCTCTAAGTCGCACCGTTGAGGCTCCACACTCTTGTAAAGGTCTACGCCGCTAGGACTTAGAAAAATTTTCATACTTTACGATTTTTTCTCTCGATTTTATCGGTATAGGAAAGCGTTGTAGAGGAAAACGTTTGGGACGAAAGTTTCATGGCTTGCGATGCTCTACAAGGAATACGACATTTCGATCGCCCGCCGAAATTAGGAAATCGCTTAATTAACAATAAGTTGCAAAAATTTGTTTATTAACAAAAATTTTCGCCCCGGGCAATATTGTTTCTCTTTCGATTCCGCGCCAGAAAGTATTAAAACTTTTTCCACTAGGTCGCACCGCTGCCGCTCTACTGTCTTGGCGGAAACACCACTGCCGCCCGTCCTTACGAAATCGGTTAATCAACAATAAGTCGCAAAATTGGCCTATTAACGAAATTTTTCGCCCAGTGCAATGTTGTTTCTTTTTCGATTCTGCGTAAAAAAGAAAGATACACTTTTTCCTCTAAGTCGCACCGTTGAGGCTCTACACTCTTGTAAAGGTCTACGCCGCTAGGACATAGAAAAATTTTCATACTTTACGATTTTTTCTCTCGATTTTATCGGTATAGGAAAGCGTTGTAGAGGAAAACGTTTGGGACGAAAGTTTCATGGTTTGCGATGCTCTACAAGAATACGACATTTCGATCGCCCGCCGAAATTAGGAAATCGGTTAATTAACAATAAGTTGCAAAAATTTGTTTATTAACAAAAATTTTCGCCCCGGGCAATATTGTTTCTCTTTCGATTCTGCGCCAGAAAGTATTAAAACTTTTTCCTCTAAGTCGCACCGTTGAGGCTCCACACTCTTGTAAAGGTCTACGCCGCTAGGACTTAGAAAAATTTTCATACTTTACGATTTTTTCTCTCGATTTTATCGGTATAGGAAAGCGTTGTAGAGGAAAACGTTTGGGACGAAAGTTTCATGGTTTGCGATGCTCTACAAGAATACGACATTTCGATCGCCCGCCGAAATTAGGAAATCGCTTAATTAACAATAAGTTGCAAAAATTTGTTTATTAACAAAAATTTTCGCCCCGGGCAATATTGTTTCTCTTTCGATTCCGCGCTAGAAAGTATTAAAACTTTTTCCTCTAGGTCGCACCGCTGCCGCTCTACTGTCTTGGCGGAAACACCACTGCCGCCCGTCCTTACGAAATCGGTTAATCAACAATAAGTCGCAAAATTGGCCTATTAACGAAATTTTTCGCCCAGTGCAATGTTGTTTCTTTTTCGATTCTGCGTAAAAAAGAAAGATACACTTTTTCCTCTAAGTCGCACCGTTGAGGCTCCACACTCTTGTAAAGGTCTACGCCGCTAGGACTTAGAAAAATTTTCATACTTTACGATTTTTTCTCTCGATTTTATCGGTATAGGAAAGCGTTGTAGAGGAAAACGTTTGGGACGAAAGTTTCATGGCTTGCGATGCTCTACAAGAATACGACATTTCGATCGCCCGCCGAAATTAGGAAATCGCTTAATTAACAATAAGTTGCAAAAATTTGTTTATTAACAAAAATTTTCGCCCCGGGCAATATTGTTTCTCTTTCGATTCCGCGCCAGAAAGTATTAAAACTTTTTCCTCTAGGTCGCACCGCTGCCGCTCTACTGTCTTGGCGGAAACACCACTGCCGCCCGTCCTTACGAAATCGGTTAATCAACAATAAGTCGCAAAATTGGCCTATTAACGAAATTTTTCGCCCAGTGCAATGTTGTTTCTTTTTCGATTCTGCGTAAAAAAGAAAGATACACTTTTTCCTCTAAGTCGCACCGTTGAGGCTCCACACTCTTGTAAAGGTCTACGCCGCTAGGACTTAGAAAAATTTTCATACTTTACGATTTTTTCTCTCGATTTTATCGGTATAGGAAAGCGTTGTAGAGGAAAACGTTTGGGACGAAAGTTTCATGGCTTGCGATGCTCTACAAGAATACGACATTTCGATCGCCCGCCGAAATTAGGAAATCGCTTAATTAACAATAAGTTGCAAAAATTTGTTTATTAACAAAAATTTTCGCCCCGGGCAATATTGTTTCTCTTTCGATTCCGCGCCAGAAAGTATTAAAACTTTTTCCTCTAGGTCGCACCGCTGCCGCTCTACTGTCTTGGCGGAAACACCACTGCCGCTCGTCCTTACGAAATCGGTTAATCAACAATAAGTCGCAAAATTGGCCTATTAACGAAATTTTTCGCCCAGTGCAATGTTGTTTCTTTTTCGATTCTGCGTAAAAAAGAAAGATACACTTTTTCCTCTAAGTCGCACCGTTGAGGCTCCACACTCTTGTAAAGGTCTACGCCGCTAGGACTTAGAAAAATTTTCATACTTTACGATTTTTTCTCTCGATTTTATCGGTATAGGAAAGCGTTGTAGAGGAAAACGTTTGGGACGAAAGTTTCATGGCTTGCGATGCTCTACAAGAATACGACATTTCGATCGCCCGCCGAAATTAGGAAATCGCTTAATTAACAATAAGTTGCAAAAATTTGTTTATTAACAAAAATTTTCGCCCCGGGCAATATTGTTTCTCTTTCGATTCCGCGCCAGAAAGTATTAAAACTTTTTCCTCTAGGTCGCACCGCTGCCGCTCTACTGTCTTGGCGGAAACACCACTGCCGCCCGTCCTTACGAAATCGGTTAATCAACAATAAGTCGCAAAATTGGCCTATTAACGAAATTTTTCGCCCAGTGCAATGTTGTTTCTTTTTCGATTCTGCGTAAAAAAGAAAGATACACTTTTTCCTCTAAGTCGCACCGTTGAGGCTCCACACTCTTGTAAAGGTCTACGCCGCTAGGACTTAGAAAAATTTTCATACTTTACGATTTTTTCTCTCGATTTTATCGGTATAGGAAAGCGTTGTAGAGGAAAACGTTTGGGACGAAAGTTTCATGGCTTGCGATGCTCTACAAGAATACGACATTTCGATCGCCCGCCGAAATTAGGAAATCGCTTAATTAACAATAAGTTGCAAAAATTTGTTTATTAACAAAAATTTTCGCCCCGGGCAATATTGTTTCTCTTTCGATTCCGCGCCAGAAAGTATTAAAACTTTTTCCTCTAGGTCGCACCGCTGCCGCTCTACTGTCTTGGCGGAAACACCACTGCCGCCCGTCCTTACGAAATCGGTTAATCAACAATAAGTCGCAAAAATTGGCCTATTAACGAAATTTTTCGCCCAGTGCAATGTTGTTTCTTTTTCGATTCTGCGTAAAAAAGAAAGATACACTTTTTCCTCTAAGTCGCACCGTTGAGGCTCCACACTCTTGTAAAGGTCTACGCCGCTAGGACTTAGAAAAATTTTCATACTTTACGATTTTTTCTCTCGATTTTATCGGTATAGGAAAGCGTTGTAGAGGAAAACGTTTGGGACGAAAGTTTCATGGCTTGCGATGCTCTACAAGAATACGACATTTCGATCGCCCGCCGAAATTAGGAAATCGCTTAATTAACAATAAGTTTGCAAAAATTTGTTTATTAACAAAAATTTTCGCCCCGGGCAATATTGTTTCTCTTTCGATTCCGCGCCAGAAAGTATTAAAACTTTTTCCACTAGGTCGCACCGCTGCCGCTCTACTGTCTTGGCGGAAACACCACTGCCGCCCGTCCTTACGAAATCGGTTAATCAACAATAAGTCGCAAAATTGGCCTATTAACGAAATTTTTCGCCCAGTGCAATGTTGTTTCTTTTTCGATTCTGCGTAAAAAAGAAAGATACACTTTTTCCTCTAAGTCGCACCGTTGAGGCTCCACACTCTTGTAAAGGTCTACGCCGCTAGGACTTAGAAAAATTTTCATACTTTACGATTTTTTCTCTCGATTTTATCGGTATAGGAAAGCGTTGTAGAGGAAAACGTTTGGGACGAAAGTTTCATGGTTTGCGATGCTCTACAAGAATACGACATTTCGATCGCCCGCCGAAATTAGGAAATCGCTTAATTAACAATAAGTTGCAAAAATTTGTTTATTAACAAAAATTTTCGCCCCGGGCAATATTGTTTCTCTTTCGATTCCGCGCCAGAAAGTATTAAAACTTTTTCCTCTAGGTCGCACCGCTGCCGCTCTACTGTCTTGGCGGAAACACCACTGCCGCCCGTCCTTACGAAATCGGTTAATCAACAATAAGTCGCAAAATTGGCCTA
>CAXDIW010000075.1:0-20000 GCA_963989415.1 Cerceris ruficornis
AGGAAAACGTTTGGGACGAAAGTTTCATGGCTTGCGATGCTCTACAAGAATACGACACTTCGATCGCCCGTCGAAATTAGGAAATCGCTTAATTAACAATAAGTTGCAAAAATTTGTTTATTAACAAAAATTTTCGCCCCGGGCAATATTGTTTCTCTTTCGATTCCGCGCCAGAAAGTATTAAAACTTTTTCCTCTAGGTCGCACCGCTGCCGCTCTACTGTCTTGGCGGAAACACCACTGCCGCTCGTCCTTACGAAATCGGTTAATCAACAATAAGTCGCAAAATTGGCCTATTAACGAAATTTTTCGCCCAGTGCAATGTTGTTTCTTTTTCGATTCTGCGTAAAAAAGAAAGATACACTTTTTCCTCTAAGTCGCACCGTTGAGGCTCCACACTCTTGTAAAGGTCTACGCCGCTAGGACTTAGAAAAATTTTCATACTTTACGATTTTTTCTCTCGATTTTATCGGTATAGGAAAGCGTTGGAGAGGAAAACGTTTGGGACGAAAGTTTCATGGCTTGCGATGCTCTACAAGAATACGACACTTCGATCGCCCGTCGAAATTAGGAAATCGCTTAATTAACAATAAGTTGCAAAAATTTGTTTATTAACAAAAATTTTCGTCCCTCGCAATATTGTTTCTCTTTCGATTCCGCGCCAGAAAGTATTAAAACTTTTTCCACTAGGTCGCACCGCTGCCGCTCTACTGTCTTGGCGGAAACACCACTGCCGCCCGTCCTTACGAAATCGGTTAATCAACAATAAGTCGCAAAATTGGCCTATTAACGAAATTTTTCGCCCAGTGCAATGTTGTTTCTTTTTCGATTCTGCGTAAAAAAGAAAGATACACTTTTTCCTCTAAGTCGCACCGTTGAGGCTCCACACTCTTGTAAAGGTCTACGCCGCTAGGACTTAGAAAAATTTTCATACTTTACGATTTTTTCTCTCGATTTTATCGGTATAGGAAAGCGTTGGAGAGGAAAACGTTTGGGACGAAAGTTTCATGGCTTGCTATGCTCTACAAGAATACGACACTTCGATCGCCCGCCGAAATTAGGAAATCGCTTAATTAACAATAAGTTGCAAAAATTTGTTTATTAACAAAAATTTTCACCCCGGGCAATATTGTTTCTCTTTCGATTCCGCGCCAGAAAGTATTAAAACATCTTCCTCTAGGTCGCACCGCTGCCGCTCTACTGTCTTGGCGGAAACACATCTGCCGCTCGTCCTTACGAAATCGGTTAATCAACAATAAGTCGCAAAATTCGCCTATTAACGAAATTTTTCGCCCAGTGCAATGTTGTTTCTTTTTCGATTCTGCGTAAAAAAGAAAGATACACTTTTTCCTCTAAGTCGCACCGTTGAGGCTCCACACTCTTGTAAAGGTCTACGCCGCTAGGACTTAGAAAAATTTTCATACTTTACGATTTTTTCTCTCGATTTTATCGGTATAGGAAAGCGTTGGAGAGGAAAACGTTTGGGACGAAAGTTTCATGGCTTGCGATGCTCTACAAGAATACGACACTTCGATCGCCCGTCGAAATTAGGAAATCGCTTAATTAACAATAAGTTGCAAAAATTTGTTTATTAACAAAAATTTTCGCCCCGGGCAATATTGTTTCTCTTTCGATTCCGCGCCAGAAAGTATTAAAACTTTTTCCTCTAGGTCGCACCGCTGCCGCTCTACTGTCTTGGCGGAAACACCACTGCCGCTCGTCCTTACGAAATCGGTTAATCAACAATAAGTCGCAAAATTGGCCTATTAACGAAATTTTTCGCCCAGTGCAATGTTGTTTCTTTTTCGATTCTGCGTAAAAAAGAAAGATACACTTTTTCCTCTAAGTCGCACCGTTGAGGCTCCACACTCTTGTAAAGGTCTACGCCGCTAGGACTTAGAAAAATTTTCATACTTTACGATTTTTTCTCTCGATTTTATCGGTATAGGAAAGCGTTGGAGAGGAAAACGTTTGGGACGAAAGTTTCATGGCTTGCGATGCTCTACAAGAATACGACACTTCGATCGCCCGTCGAAATTAGGAAATCGCTTAATTAACAATAAGTTGCAAAAATTTGTTTATTAACAAAAATTTTCGTCCCTCGCAATATTGTTTCTCTTTCGATTCCGCGCCAGAAAGTATTAAAACTTTTTCCACTAGGTCGCACCGCTGCCGCTCTACTGTCTTGGCGGAAACACCACTGCCGCCCGTCCTTACGAAATCGGTTAATCAACAATAAGTCGCAAAATTGGCCTATTAACGAAATTTTTCGCCCAGTGCAATGTTGTTTCTTTTTCGATTCTGCGTAAAAAAGAAAGATACACTTTTTCCTCTAAGTCGCACCGTTGAGGCTCCACACTCTTGTAAAGGTCTACGCCGCTAGGACTTAGAAAAATTTTCATACTTTACGATCTTTTCTCTCGATTTTATCGGTATAGGAAAGCGTTGGAGAGGAAAACGTTTGGGACGAAAGTTTCATGGCTTGCGATGCTCTACAAGAATACGACACTTCGATCGCCCGTCGAAATTAGGAAATCGCTTAATTAACAATAAGTTGCAAAAATTTGTTTATTAACAAAAATTTTCGCCCCGGGCAATATTGTTTCTCTTTCGATTCCGCGCCAGAAAGTATTAAAACTTTTTCCTCTAGGTCGCACCGCTGCCGCTCTACTGTCTTGGCGGAAACACCACTGCCGCTCGTCCTTACGAAATCGGTTAATCAACAATAAGTCGCAAAATTGGCCTATTAACGAAATTTTTCGCCCAGTGCAATGTTGTTTCTTTTTCGATTCTGCGTAAAAAAGAAAGATACACTTTTTCCTCTAAGTCGCACCGTTGAGGCTCCACACTCTTGTAAAGGTCTACGCCGCTAGGACTTAGAAAAATTTTCATACTTTACGATTTTTTCTCTCGATTTTATCGGTATAGGAAAGCGTTGGAGAGGAAAACGTTTGGGACGAAAGTTTCATGGCTTGCGATGCTCTACAAGAATACGACACTTCGATCGCCCGTCGAAATTAGGAAATCGCTTAATTAACAATAAGTTGCAAAAATTTGTTTATTAACAAAAATTTTCGTCCCTCGCAATATTGTTTCTCTTTCGATTCCGCGCCAGAAAGTATTAAAACTTTTTCCACTAGGTCGCACCGCTGCCGCTCTACTGTCTTGGCGGAAACACCACTGCCGCCCGTCCTTACGAAATCGGTTAATCAACAATAAGTCGCAAAATTGGCCTATTAACGAAATTTTTCGCCCAGTGCAATGTTGTTTCTTTTTCGATTCTGCGTAAAAAAGAAAGATACACTTTTTCCTCTAAGTCGCACCGTTGAGGCTCCACACTCTTGTAAAGGTCTACGCCGCTAGGACTTAGAAAAATTTTCATACTTTACGATTTTTTCTCTCGATTTTATCGGTATAGGAAAGCGTTGGAGAGGAAAACGTTTGGGACGAAAGTTTCATGGCTTGCTATGCTCTACAAGAATACGACACTTCGATCGCCCGCCGAAATTAGGAAATCGCTTAATTAACAATAAGTTGCAAAAATTTGTTTATTAACAAAAATTTTCACCCCGGGCAATATTGTTTCTCTTTCGATTCCGCGCCAGAAAGTATTAAAACATCTTCCTCTAGGTCGCACCGCTGCCGCTCTACTGTCTTGGCGGGAATACCACTGCCGCTCGTCCTTACGAAATCGGTTAATCAACAATAAGTCGCAAAATTCGCCTATTAACGAAATTTTTCGCCCAGTGCAATGTTGTTTCTTTTTCGATTCTGCGTAAAAAAGAAAGATACACTTTTTCCTCTAAGTCGCACCGTTGAGGCTCCACACTCTTGTAAAGGTCTACGCCGCTAGGACTTAGAAAAATTTTCATACTTTACGATTTTTTCTCTCGATTTTATCGGTATAGGAAAGCGTTGGAGAGGAAAACGTTTGGGACGAAAGTTTCATGGCTTGCGATGCTCTACAAGAATACGACACTTCGATCGCCCGTCGAAATTAGGAAATCGCTTAATTAACAATAAGTTGCAAAAATTTGTTTATTAACAAAAATTTTCGCCCCGGGCAATATTGTTTCTCTTTCGATTCCGCGCCAGAAAGTATTAAAACTTTTTCCTCTAGGTCGCACCGCTGCCGCTCTACTGTCTTGGCGGAAACACCACTGCCGCTCGTCCTTACGAAATCGGTTAATCAACAATAAGTCGCAAAATTGGCCTATTAACGAAATTTTTCGCCCAGTGCAATGTTGTTTCTTTTTCGATTCTGCGTAAAAAAGAAAGATACACTTTTTCCTCTAAGTCGCACCGTTGAGGCTCCACACTCTTGTAAAGGTCTACGCCGCTAGGACTTAGAAAAATTTTCATACTTTACGATTTTTTCTCTCGATTTTATCGGTATAGGAAAGCGTTGGAGAGGAAAACGTTTGGGACGAAAGTTTCATGGCTTGCGATGCTCTACAAGAATACGACACTTCGATCGCCCGTCGAAATTAGGAAATCGCTTAATTAACAATAAGTTGCAAAAATTTGTTTATTAACAAAAATTTTCGTCCCTCGCAATATTGTTTCTCTTTCGATTCCGCGCCAGAAAGTATTAAAACTTTTTCCACTAGGTCGCACCGCTGCCGCTCTACTGTCTTGGCGGAAACACCACTGCCGCCCGTCCTTACGAAATCGGTTAATCAACAATAAGTCGCAAAATTGGCCTATTAACGAAATTTTTCGCCCAGTGCAATGTTGTTTCTTTTTCGATTCTGCGTAAAAAAGAAAGATACACTTTTTCCTCTAAGTCGCACCGTTGAGGCTCCACACTCTTGTAAAGGTCTACGCCGCTAGGACTTAGAAAAATTTTCATACTTTACGATTTTTTCTCTCGATTTTATCGGTATAGGAAAGCGTTGGAGAGGAAAACGTTTGGGACGAAAGTTTCATGGCTTGCTATGCTCTACAAGAATACGACACTTCGATCGCCCGCCGAAATTAGGAAATCGCTTAATTAACAATAAGTTGCAAAAATTTGTTTATTAACAAAAATTTTCACCCCGGGCAATATTGTTTCTCTTTCGATTCCGCGCCAGAAAGTATTAAAACATCTTCCTCTAGGTCGCACCGCTGCCGCTCTACTGTCTTGGCGGAAACACATCTGCCGCTCGTCCTTACGAAATCGGTTAATCAACAATAAGTCGCAAAATTCGCCTATTAACGAAATTTTTCGCCCAGTGCAATGTTGTTTCTTTTTCGATTCTGCGTAAAAAAGAAAGATACACTTTTTCCTCTAAGTCGCACCGTTGAGGCTCCACACTCTTGTAAAGGTCTACGCCGCTAGGACTTAGAAAAATTTTCATACTTTACGATTTTTTCTCTCGATTTTATCGGTATAGGAAAGCGTTGGAGAGGAAAACGTTTGGGACGAAAGTTTCATGGCTTGCGATGCTCTACAAGAATACGACACTTCGATCGCCCGTCGAAATTAGGAAATCGCTTAATTAACAATAAGTTGCAAAAATTTGTTTATTAACAAAAATTTTCGCCCCGGGCAATATTGTTTCTCTTTCGATTCCGCGCCAGAAAGTATTAAAACTTTTTCCTCTAGGTCGCACCGCTGCCGCTCTACTGTCTTGGCGGAAACACCACTGCCGCTCGTCCTTACGAAATCGGTTAATCAACAATAAGTCGCAAAATTGGCCTATTAACGAAATTTTTCGCCCAGTGCAATGTTGTTTCTTTTTCGATTCTGCGTAAAAAAGAAAGATACACTTTTTCCTCTAAGTCGCACCGTTGAGGCTCCACACTCTTGTAAAGGTCTACGCCGCTAGGACTTAGAAAAATTTTCATACTTTACGATTTTTTCTCTCGATTTTATCGGTATAGGAAAGCGTTGGAGAGGAAAACGTTTGGGACGAAAGTTTCATGGCTTGCTATGCTCTACAAGAATACGACACTTCGATCGCCCGCCGAAATTAGGAAATCGCTTAATTAACAATAAGTTGCAAAAATTTGTTTATTAACAAAAATTTTCACCCCGGGCAATATTGTTTCTCTTTCGATTCCGCGCCAGAAAGTATTAAAACATCTTCCTCTAGGTCGCACCGCTGCCGCTCTACTGTCTTGGCGGGAATACCACTGCCGCTCGTCCTTACGAAATCGGTTAATCAACAATAAGTCGCAAAATTCGCCTATTAACGAAATTTTTCGCCCAGTGCAATGTTGTTTCTTTTTCGATTCTGCGTAAAAAAGAAAGATACACTTTTTCCTCTAAGTCGCACCGTTGAGGCTCCACACTCTTGTAAAGGTCTACGCCGCTAGGACTTAGAAAAATTTTCATACTTTACGATTTTTTCTCTCGATTTTATCGGTATAGGAAAGCGTTGTAGAGGAAAACGTTTGGGACGAAAGTTTCATGGTTTGCGATGCTCTACAAGAATACGACATTTCGATCGCCCGCCGAAATTAGGAAATCGGTTAATTAACAATAAGTTGCAAAAATTTGTTTATTAACAAAAATTTTCGCCCCGGGCAATATTGTTTCTCTTTCGATTCCGCGCCAGAAAGTATTAAAACTTTTTCCACTAGGTCGCACCGCTGCCGCTCTACTGTCTTGGCGGAAACACCACTGCCGCCCGTCCTTACGAAATCGGTTAATCAACAATAAGTCGCAAAATTGGCCTATTAACGAAATTTTTCGCCCAGTGCAATGTTGTTTCTTTTTCGATTCTGCGTAAAAAAGAAAGATACACTTTTTCCTCTAAGTCGCACCGTTGAGGCTCCACACTCTTGTAAAGGTCTACGCCGCTAGGACTTAGAAAAATTTTCATACTTTACGATTTTTTCTCTCGATTTTATCGGTATAGGAAAGCGTTGGAGAGGAAAACGTTTGGGACGAAAGTTTCATGGCTTGCTATGCTCTACAAGAATACGACACTTCGATCGCCCGCCGAAATTAGGAAATCGCTTAATTAACAATAAGTTGCAAAAATTTGTTTATTAACAAAAATTTTCACCCCGGGCAATATTGTTTCTCTTTCGATTCCGCGCCAGAAAGTATTAAAACATCTTCCTCTAGGTCGCACCGCTGCCGCTCTACTGTCTTGGCGGAAACACATCTGCCGCTCGTCCTTACGAAATCGGTTAATCAACAATAAGTCGCAAAATTCGCCTATTAACGAAATTTTTCGCCCAGTGCAATGTTGTTTCTTTTTCGATTCTGCGTAAAAAAGAAAGATACACTTTTTCCTCTAAGTCGCACCGTTGAGGCTCCACACTCTTGTAAAGGTCTACGCCGCTAGGACTTAGAAAAATTTTCATACTTTACGATTTTTTCTCTCGATTTTATCGGTATAGGAAAGCGTTGGAGAGGAAAACGTTTGGGACGAAAGTTTCATGGCTTGCGATGCTCTACAAGAATACGACACTTCGATCGCCCGTCGAAATTAGGAAATCGCTTAATTAACAATAAGTTGCAAAAATTTGTTTATTAACAAAAATTTTCGCCCCGGGCAATATTGTTTCTCTTTCGATTCCGCGCCAGAAAGTATTAAAACTTTTTCCTCTAGGTCGCACCGCTGCCGCTCTACTGTCTTGGCGGAAACACCACTGCCGCTCGTCCTTACGAAATCGGTTAATCAACAATAAGTCGCAAAATTGGCCTATTAACGAAATTTTTCGCCCAGTGCAATGTTGTTTCTTTTTCGATTCTGCGTAAAAAAGAAAGATACACTTTTTCCTCTAAGTCGCACCGTTGAGGCTCCACACTCTTGTAAAGGTCTACGCCGCTAGGACTTAGAAAAATTTTCATACTTTACGATTTTTTCTCTCGATTTTATCGGTATAGGAAAGCGTTGGAGAGGAAAACGTTTGGGACGAAAGTTTCATGGCTTGCGATGCTCTACAAGAATACGACACTTCGATCGCCCGTCGAAATTAGGAAATCGCTTAATTAACAATAAGTTGCAAAAATTTGTTTATTAACAAAAATTTTCGTCCCGGGCAATATTGTTTCTCTTTCGATTCCGCGCCAGAAAGTATTAAAACTTTTTCCTCTAGGTCGCACCGCTGCCGCTCTACTGTCTTGGCGGAAACACATCTGCCGCTCGTCCTTACGAAATCGGTTAATCAACAATAAGTCGCAAAATTCGCCTATTAACGAAATTTTTCGCCCAGTGCAATGTTGTTTCTTTTTCGATTCTGCGTAAAAAAGAAAGATACACTTTTTCCTCTAAGTCGCACCGTTGAGGCTCCACACTCTTGTAAAGGTCTACGCCGCTAGGACTTAGAAAAATTTTCATACTTTACGATCTTTTCTCTCGATTTTATCGGTATAGGAAAGCGTTGGAGAGGAAAACGTTTGGGACGAAAGTTTCATGGCTTGCGATGCTCTACAAGAATACGACACTTCGATCGCCCGTCGAAATTAGGAAATCGCTTAATTAACAATAAGTTGCAAAAATTTGTTTATTAACAAAAATTTTCGCCCCGGGCAATATTGTTTCTCTTTCGATTCCGCGCCAGAAAGTATTAAAACTTTTTCCTCTAGGTCGCACCGCTGCCGCTCTACTGTCTTGGCGGAAACACCACTGCCGCTCGTCCTTACGAAATCGGTTAATCAACAATAAGTCGCAAAATTGGCCTATTAACGAAATTTTTCGCCCAGTGCAATGTTGTTTCTTTTTCGATTCTGCGTAAAAAAGAAAGATACACTTTTTCCTCTAAGTCGCACCGTTGAGGCTCCACACTCTTGTAAAGGTCTACGCCGCTAGGACTTAGAAAAATTTTCATACTTTACGATTTTTTCTCTCGATTTTATCGGTATAGGAAAGCGTTGGAGAGGAAAACGTTTGGGACGAAAGTTTCATGGCTTGCGATGCTCTACAAGAATACGACACTTCGATCGCCCGTCGAAATTAGGAAATCGCTTAATTAACAATAAGTTGCAAAAATTTGTTTATTAACAAAAATTTTCGTCCCTCGCAATATTGTTTCTCTTTCGATTCCGCGCCAGAAAGTATTAAAACTTTTTCCACTAGGTCGCACCGCTGCCGCTCTACTGTCTTGGCGGAAACACCACTGCCGCCCGTCCTTACGAAATCGGTTAATCAACAATAAGTCGCAAAATTGGCCTATTAACGAAATTTTTCGCCCAGTGCAATGTTGTTTCTTTTTCGATTCTGCGTAAAAAAGAAAGATACACTTTTTCCTCTAAGTCGCACCGTTGAGGCTCCACACTCTTGTAAAGGTCTACGCCGCTAGGACTTAGAAAAATTTTCATACTTTACGATTTTTTCTCTCGATTTTATCGGTATAGGAAAGCGTTGGAGAGGAAAACGTTTGGGACGAAAGTTTCATGGCTTGCTATGCTCTACAAGAATACGACACTTCGATCGCCCGCCGAAATTAGGAAATCGCTTAATTAACAATAAGTTGCAAAAATTTGTTTATTAACAAAAATTTTCACCCCGGGCAATATTGTTTCTCTTTCGATTCCGCGCCAGAAAGTATTAAAACATCTTCCTCTAGGTCGCACCGCTGCCGCTCTACTGTCTTGGCGGAAACACATCTGCCGCTCGTCCTTACGAAATCGGTTAATCAACAATAAGTCGCAAAATTCGCCTATTAACGAAATTTTTCGCCCAGTGCAATGTTGTTTCTTTTTCGATTCTGCGTAAAAAAGAAAGATACACTTTTTCCTCTAAGTCGCACCGTTGAGGCTCCACACTCTTGTAAAGGTCTACGCCGCTAGGACTTAGAAAAATTTTCATACTTTACGATTTTTTCTCTCGATTTTATCGGTATAGGAAAGCGTTGGAGAGGAAAACGTTTGGGACGAAAGTTTCATGGCTTGCGATGCTCTACAAGAATACGACACTTCGATCGCCCGTCGAAATTAGGAAATCGCTTAATTAACAATAAGTTGCAAAAATTTGTTTATTAACAAAAATTTTCGCCCCGGGCAATATTGTTTCTCTTTCGATTCCGCGCCAGAAAGTATTAAAACTTTTTCCTCTAGGTCGCACCGCTGCCGCTCTACTGTCTTGGCGGAAACACCACTGCCGCTCGTCCTTACGAAATCGGTTAATCAACAATAAGTCGCAAAATTGGCCTATTAACGAAATTTTTCGCCCAGTGCAATGTTGTTTCTTTTTCGATTCTGCGTAAAAAAGAAAGATACACTTTTTCCTCTAAGTCGCACCGTTGAGGCTCCACACTCTTGTAAAGGTCTACGCCGCTAGGACTTAGAAAAATTTTCATACTTTACGATTTTTTCTCTCGATTTTATCGGTATAGGAAAGCGTTGGAGAGGAAAACGTTTGGGACGAAAGTTTCATGGCTTGCTATGCTCTACAAGAATACGACACTTCGATCGCCCGCCGAAATTAGGAAATCGCTTAATTAACAATAAGTTGCAAAAATTTGTTTATTAACAAAAATTTTCACCCCGGGCAATATTGTTTCTCTTTCGATTCCGCGCCAGAAAGTATTAAAACATCTTCCTCTAGGTCGCACCGCTGCCGCTCTACTGTCTTGGCGGGAATACCACTGCCGCTCGTCCTTACGAAATCGGTTAATCAACAATAAGTCGCAAAATTCGCCTATTAACGAAATTTTTCGCCCAGTGCAATGTTGTTTCTTTTTCGATTCTGCGTAAAAAAGAAAGATACACTTTTTCCTCTAAGTCGCACCGTTGAGGCTCCACACTCTTGTAAAGGTCTACGCCGCTAGGACTTAGAAAAATTTTCATACTTTACGATTTTTTCTCTCGATTTTATCGGTATAGGAAAGCGTTGTAGAGGAAAACGTTTGGGACGAAAGTTTCATGGTTTGCGATGCTCTACAAGAATACGACATTTCGATCGCCCGCCGAAATTAGGAAATCGGTTAATTAACAATAAGTTGCAAAAATTTGTTTATTAACAAAAATTTTCGCCCCGGGCAATATTGTTTCTCTTTCGATTCCGCGCCAGAAAGTATTAAAACTTTTTCCACTAGGTCGCACCGCTGCCGCTCTACTGTCTTGGCGGAAACACCACTGCCGCCCGTCCTTACGAAATCGGTTAATCAACAATAAGTCGCAAAATTGGCCTATTAACGAAATTTTTCGCCCAGTGCAATGTTGTTTCTTTTTCGATTCTGCGTAAAAAAGAAAGATACACTTTTTCCTCTAAGTCGCACCGTTGAGGCTCCACACTCTTGTAAAGGTCTACGCCGCTAGGACTTAGAAAAATTTTCATACTTTACGATTTTTTCTCTCGATTTTATCGGTATAGGAAAGCGTTGGAGAGGAAAACGTTTGGGACGAAAGTTTCATGGCTTGCTATGCTCTACAAGAATACGACACTTCGATCGCCCGCCGAAATTAGGAAATCGCTTAATTAACAATAAGTTGCAAAAATTTGTTTATTAACAAAAATTTTCACCCCGGGCAATATTGTTTCTCTTTCGATTCCGCGCCAGAAAGTATTAAAACATCTTCCTCTAGGTCGCACCGCTGCCGCTCTACTGTCTTGGCGGAAACACATCTGCCGCTCGTCCTTACGAAATCGGTTAATCAACAATAAGTCGCAAAATTCGCCTATTAACGAAATTTTTCGCCCAGTGCAATGTTGTTTCTTTTTCGATTCTGCGTAAAAAAGAAAGATACACTTTTTCCTCTAAGTCGCACCGTTGAGGCTCCACACTCTTGTAAAGGTCTACGCCGCTAGGACTTAGAAAAATTTTCATACTTTACGATTTTTTCTCTCGATTTTATCGGTATAGGAAAGCGTTGGAGAGGAAAACGTTTGGGACGAAAGTTTCATGGCTTGCGATGCTCTACAAGAATACGACACTTCGATCGCCCGTCGAAATTAGGAAATCGCTTAATTAACAATAAGTTGCAAAAATTTGTTTATTAACAAAAATTTTCGCCCCGGGCAATATTGTTTCTCTTTCGATTCCGCGCCAGAAAGTATTAAAACTTTTTCCTCTAGGTCGCACCGCTGCCGCTCTACTGTCTTGGCGGAAACACCACTGCCGCTCGTCCTTACGAAATCGGTTAATCAACAATAAGTCGCAAAATTGGCCTATTAACGAAATTTTTCGCCCAGTGCAATGTTGTTTCTTTTTCGATTCTGCGTAAAAAAGAAAGATACACTTTTTCCTCTAAGTCGCACCGTTGAGGCTCCACACTCTTGTAAAGGTCTACGCCGCTAGGACTTAGAAAAATTTTCATACTTTACGATTTTTTCTCTCGATTTTATCGGTATAGGAAAGCGTTGGAGAGGAAAACGTTTGGGACGAAAGTTTCATGGCTTGCGATGCTCTACAAGAATACGACACTTCGATCGCCCGTCGAAATTAGGAAATCGCTTAATTAACAATAAGTTGCAAAAATTTGTTTATTAACAAAAATTTTCGTCCCTCGCAATATTGTTTCTCTTTCGATTCCGCGCCAGAAAGTATTAAAACTTTTTCCACTAGGTCGCACCGCTGCCGCTCTACTGTCTTGGCGGAAACACCACTGCCGCCCGTCCTTACGAAATCGGTTAATCAACAATAAGTCGCAAAATTGGCCTATTAACGAAATTTTTCGCCCAGTGCAATGTTGTTTCTTTTTCGATTCTGCGTAAAAAAGAAAGATACACTTTTTCCTCTAAGTCGCACCGTTGAGGCTCCACACTCTTGTAAAGGTCTACGCCGCTAGGACTTAGAAAAATTTTCATACTTTACGATTTTTTCTCTCGATTTTATCGGTATAGGAAAGCGTTGGAGAGGAAAACGTTTGGGACGAAAGTTTCATGGCTTGCTATGCTCTACAAGAATACGACACTTCGATCGCCCGCCGAAATTAGGAAATCGCTTAATTAACAATAAGTTGCAAAAATTTGTTTATTAACAAAAATTTTCACCCCGGGCAATATTGTTTCTCTTTCGATTCCGCGCCAGAAAGTATTAAAACATCTTCCTCTAGGTCGCACCGCTGCCGCTCTACTGTCTTGGCGGAAACACATCTGCCGCTCGTCCTTACGAAATCGGTTAATCAACAATAAGTCGCAAAATTCGCCTATTAACGAAATTTTTCGCCCAGTGCAATGTTGTTTCTTTTTCGATTCTGCGTAAAAAAGAAAGATACACTTTTTCCTCTAAGTCGCACCGTTGAGGCTCCACACTCTTGTAAAGGTCTACGCCGCTAGGACTTAGAAAAATTTTCATACTTTACGATTTTTTCTCTCGATTTTATCGGTATAGGAAAGCGTTGGAGAGGAAAACGTTTGGGACGAAAGTTTCATGGCTTGCGATGCTCTACAAGAATACGACACTTCGATCGCCCGTCGAAATTAGGAAATCGCTTAATTAACAATAAGTTGCAAAAATTTGTTTATTAACAAAAATTTTCGCCCCGGGCAATATTGTTTCTCTTTCGATTCCGCGCCAGAAAGTATTAAAACTTTTTCCTCTAGGTCGCACCGCTGCCGCTCTACTGTCTTGGCGGAAACACCACTGCCGCTCGTCCTTACGAAATCGGTTAATCAACAATAAGTCGCAAAATTGGCCTATTAACGAAATTTTTCGCCCAGTGCAATGTTGTTTCTTTTTCGATTCTGCGTAAAAAAGAAAGATACACTTTTTCCTCTAAGTCGCACCGTTGAGGCTCCACACTCTTGTAAAGGTCTACGCCGCTAGGACTTAGAAAAATTTTCATACTTTACGATTTTTTCTCTCGATTTTATCGGTATAGGAAAGCGTTGGAGAGGAAAACGTTTGGGACGAAAGTTTCATGGCTTGCGATGCTCTACAAGAATACGACACTTCGATCGCCCGTCGAAATTAGGAAATCGCTTAATTAACAATAAGTTGCAAAAATTTGTTTATTAACAAAAATTTTCGCCCCGGGCAATATTGTTTCTCTTTCGATTCCGCGCCAGAAAGTATTAAAACTTTTTCCTCTAGGTCGCACCGCTGCCGCTCTACTGTCTTGGCGGAAACACCACTGCCGCTCGTCCTTACGAAATCGGTTAATCAACAATAAGTCGCAAAATTGGCCTATTAACGAAATTTTTCGCCCAGTGCAATGTTGTTTCTTTTTCGATTCTGCGTAAAAAAGAAAGATACACTTTTTCCTCTAAGTCGCACCGTTGAGGCTCCACACTCTTGTAAAGGTCTACGCCGCTAGGACTTAGAAAAATTTTCATACTTTACGATTTTTTCTCTCGATTTTATCGGTATAGGAAAGCGTTGGAGAGGAAAACGTTTGGGACGAAAGTTTCATGGCTTGCGATGCTCTACAAGAATACGACACTTCGATCGCCCGTCGAAATTAGGAAATCGCTTAATTAACAATAAGTTGCAAAAATTTGTTTATTAACAAAAATTTTCGTCCCTCGCAATATTGTTTCTCTTTCGATTCCGCGCCAGAAAGTATTAAAACTTTTTCCACTAGGTCGCACCGCTGCCGCTCTACTGTCTTGGCGGAAACACCACTGCCGCCCGTCCTTACGAAATCGGTTAATCAACAATAAGTCGCAAAATTGGCCTATTAACGAAATTTTTCGCCCAGTGCAATGTTGTTTCTTTTTCGATTCTGCGTAAAAAAGAAAGATACACTTTTTCCTCTAAGTCGCACCGTTGAGGCTCCACACTCTTGTAAAGGTCTACGCCGCTAGGACTTAGAAAAATTTTCATACTTTACGATTTTTTCTCTCGATTTTATCGGTATAGGAAAGCGTTGGAGAGGAAAACGTTTGGGACGAAAGTTTCATGGCTTGCGATGCTCTACAAGAATACGACACTTCGATCGCCCGTCGAAATTAGGAAATCGCTTAATTAACAATAAGTTGCAAAAATTTGTTTATTAACAAAAATTTTCGTCCCGGGCAATATTGTTTCTCTTTCGATTCCGCGCCAGAAAGTATTAAAACTTTTTCCTCTAGGTCGCACCGCTGCCGCTCTACTGTCTTGGCGGAAACACATCTGCCGCTCGTCCTTACGAAATCGGTTAATCAACAATAAGTCGCAAAATTCGCCTATTAACGAAATTTTTCGCCCAGTGCAATGTTGTTTCTTTTTCGATTCTGCGTAAAAAAGAAAGATACACTTTTTCCTCTAAGTCGCACCGTTGAGGCTCCACACTCTTGTAAAGGTCTACGCCGCTAGGACTTAGAAAAATTTTCATACTTTACGATTTTTTCTCTCGATTTTATCGGTATAGGAAAGCGTTGGAGAGGAAAACGTTTGGGACGAAAGTTTCATGGCTTGCGATGCTCTACAAGAATACGACACTTCGATCGCCCGTCGAAATTAGGAAATCGCTTAATTAACAATAAGTTGCAAAAATTTGTTTATTAACAAAAATTTTCGCCCCGGGCAATATTGTTTCTCTTTCGATTCCGCGCCAGAAAGTATTAAAACTTTTTCCTCTAGGTCGCACCGCTGCCGCTCTACTGTCTTGGCGGAAACACCACTGCCGCTCGTCCTTACGAAATCGGTTAATCAACAATAAGTCGCAAAATTGGCCTATTAACGAAATTTTTCGCCCAGTGCAATGTTGTTTCTTTTTCGATTCTGCGTAAAAAAGAAAGATACACTTTTTCCTCTAAGTCGCACCGTTGAGGCTCCACACTCTTGTAAAGGTCTACGCCGCTAGGACTTAGAAAAATTTTCATACTTTACGATTTTTTCTCTCGATTTTATCGGTATAGGAAAGCGTTGGAGAGGAAAACGTTTGGGACGAAAGTTTCATGGCTTGCGATGCTCTACAAGAATACGACACTTCGATCGCCCGTCGAAATTAGGAAATCGCTTAATTAACAATAAGTTGCAAAAATTTGTTTATTAACAAAAATTTTCGTCCCTCGCAATATTGTTTCTCTTTCGATTCCGCGCCAGAAAGTATTAAAACTTTTTCCACTAGGTCGCACCGCTGCCGCTCTACTGTCTTGGCGGAAACACCACTGCCGCCCGTCCTTACGAAATCGGTTAATCAACAATAAGTCGCAAAATTGGCCTATTAACGAAATTTTTCGCCCAGTGCAATGTTGTTTCTTTTTCGATTCTGCGTAAAAAAGAAAGATACACTTTTTCCTCTAAGTCGCACCGTTGAGGCTCCACACTCTTGTAAAGGTCTACGCCGCTAGGACTTAGAAAAATTTTCATACTTTACGATTTTTTCTCTCGATTTTATCGGTATAGGAAAGCGTTGGAGAGGAAAACGTTTGGGACGAAAGTTTCATGGCTTGCTATGCTCTACAAGAATACGACACTTCGATCGCCCGCCGAAATTAGGAAATCGCTTAATTAACAATAAGTTGCAAAAATTTGTTTATTAACAAAAATTTTCACCCCGGGCAATATTGTTTCTCTTTCGATTCCGCGCCAGAAAGTATTAAAACATCTTCCTCTAGGTCGCACCGCTGCCGCTCTACTGTCTTGGCGGAAACACATCTGCCGCCCGTCCTTACGAAATCGGTTAATCAACAATAAGTCGCAAAATTGGCCTATTAACGAAATTTTTCGCCCAGTGCAATGTTGTTTCTTTTTCGATTCTGCGTAAAAAAGAAAGATACACTTTTTCCTCTAAGTCGCACCGTTGAGGCTCCACACTCTTGTAAAGGTCTACGCCGCTAGGACTTAGAAAAATTTTCATACTTTACGATTTTTTCTCTCGATTTTATCGGTATAGGAAAGCGTTGGAGAGGAAAACGTTTGGGACGAAAGTTTCATGGCTTGCTATGCTCTACAAGAATACGACACTTCGATCGCCCGCCGAAATTAGGAAATCGCTTAATTAACAATAAGTTGCAAAAATTTGTTTATTAACAAAAATTTTCACCCCGGGCAATATTGTTTCTCTTTCGATTCCGCGCCAGAAAGTATTAAAACATCTTCCTCTAGGTCGCACCGCTGCCGCTCTACTGTCTTGGCGGAAACACATCTGCCGCTCGTCCTTACGAAATCGGTTAATCAACAATAAGTCGCAAAATTCGCCTATTAACGAAATTTTTCGCCCAGTGCAATGTTGTTTCTTTTTCGATTCTGCGTAAAAAAGAAAGATACACTTTTTCCTCTAAGTCGCACCGTTGAGGCTCCACACTCTTGTAAAGGTCTACGCCGCTAGGACTTAGAAAAATTTTCATACTTTACGATTTTTTCTCTCGATTTTATCGGTATAGGAAAGCGTTGGAGAGGAAAACGTTTGGGACGAAAGTTTCATGGCTTGCGATGCTCTACAAGAATACGACACTTCGATCGCCCGTCGAAATTAGGAAATCGCTTAATTAACAATAAGTTGCAAAAATTTGTTTATTAACAAAAATTTTCGCCCCGGGCAATATTGTTTCTCTTTCGATTCCGCGCCAGAAAGTATTAAAACTTTTTCCTCTAGGTCGCACCGCTGCCGCTCTACTGTCTTGGCGGAAACACCACTGCCGCTCGTCCTTACGAAATCGGTTAATCAACAATAAGTCGCAAAATTGGCCTATTAACGAAATTTTTCGCCCAGTGCAATGTTGTTTCTTTTTCGATTCTGCGTAAAAAAGAAAGATACACTTTTTCCTCTAAGTCGCACCGTTGAGGCTCCACACTCTTGTAAAGGTCTACGCCGCTAGGACTTAGAAAAATTTTCATACTTTACGATTTTTTCTCTCGATTTTATCGGTATAGGAAAGCGTTGGAGAGGAAAACGTTTGGGACGAAAGTTTCATGGCTTGCGATGCTCTACAAGAATACGACACTTCGATCGCCCGTCGAAATTAGGAAATCGCTTAATTAACAATAAGTTGCAAAAATTTGTTTATTAACAAAAATTTTCGTCCCTCGCAATATTGTTTCTCTTTCGATTCCGCGCCAGAAAGTATTAAAACTTTTTCCACTAGGTCGCACCGCTGCCGCTCTACTGTCTTGGCGGAAACACCACTGCCGCCCGTCCTTACGAAATCGGTTAATCAACAATAAGTCGCAAAATTGGCCTATTAACGAAATTTTTCGCCCAGTGCAATGTTGTTTCTTTTTCGATTCTGCGTAAAAAAGAAAGATACACTTTTTCCTCTAAGTCGCACCGTTGAGGCTCCACACTCTTGTAAAGGTCTACGCCGCTAGGACTTAGAAAAATTTTCATACTTTACGATGTTTTCTCTCGATTTTATCGGTATAGGAAAGCGTTGTAGAGGAAAACGTTTGGGACGAAAGTTTCATGGTTTGCGATGCTCTACAAGAATACGACATTTCGATCGCCCGCCGAAATTAGGAAATCGGTTAATTAACAATAAGTTGCAAAAATTTGTTTATTAACAAAAATTTTCGCCCCGGGCAATATTGTTTCTCTTTCGATTCCGCGCCAGAAAGTATTAAAACTTTTTCCACTAGGTCGCACCGCTGCCGCTCTACTGTCTTGGCGGAAACACCACTGCCGCCCGTCCTTACGAAATCGGTTAATCAACAATAAGTCGCAAAATTGGCCTATTAACGAAATTTTTCGCCCAGTGCAATGTTGTTTCTTTTTCGATTCTGCGTAAAAAAGAAAGATACACTTTTTCCTCTAAGTCGCACCGTTGAGGCTCTACACTCTTGTAAAGGTCTACGCCGCTAGGACTTAGAAAAATTTTCATACGCAACGGTTATTCTACAATAACTTTATAAATATTTTGTTTTGCTTGTATACGTGTATAACATTAATTGCTTCAAATACCCATCCCCGTCGATTGGTGGTTTTAGAAAATTTCTGCGATTAAAAAAAATTTTTATCGCTCTAATTATTGTTAAATATTTTCTAATCTACAATGTAAAATTAAAAACACCCTTATAAAAAGTTGTTGGTATTTTGATCTTATACGAGAATCTATATTTTGTTTTCCAAAAATAATTTTTTTGAGTTTTGAGCCTAACTTCAACTCGCCGTAAAATTTAAATTTTTAAAAAAAATTAAATTTTTTCCTGGCATTATTTATTAATTAGCCCTTCCGCGAGTATCTGTAAAAAAAAAATCTCGAATTTCGAATAATTAAGCATACTTTACTCTTGTGAACTAGCCTTCGCTCGAGCGTCAAAGTCCCAACAGTCCGAAAGTACCGGGGGACTTTACCTAGGCGGGCGGCCGGCGGTCGGCCGTGCCGGCGCCGACGCTCATGCTGGCGCCCTGGGTACTATAAGAGAGACCTTGGTGCGAACGATCCGGCCGGGGCAGCCGCTCGGTCGACTGCCATCGGTTGCGCTTCGTGCGTATCCATTCGAACGTACTTTATACATACTATTTAAATCTCTACACTACATTGCCACGGGTCGAAGTTCTGTACTGAATGACCCTTATGTGGCGACTATCCTCTTTCGGGGATTTTGGATGTAAGAGGCGTCGGTGTCTTTTTAGATTCGACGTTTCGAGCACCTACTGAGCGACCACTCTAGTCTCCGTGCGAGAATATCTGTTGACATAGACATATAAAGCAAAGTTGAAACGTACCGAAAAGTCGTGTACGAACTTTAATAGCAGAACTGGCGAAAGGAATAGTGAGTGCGCCATATACCGTTGAGCAATTTTGAGGTTATCTTTTTAGGCCGGGCTGAGAGGTTGGGCCTGGCCTACGAATGCGTTACATTCGTGCTCTTGTTAAGAACGGATGGCAAATAAAGGCACTCGGAAGGAGGAGGAGAAATTTTTTTAAAGGCATATTTGGTGGAAAATATGTCACTTTACTACTGTAAAGTACGATCTTTATTAATAGAAAACTATTTGGCTGGAGGAACGCATTTGTAGTTTGGTGGAACATATGCGAGAGAAGGAGTTGGAGGAAATTTGTCACTTTACTGCAAAAGTGTACGAAATTTATTAAAAGAGAAGGAAAAACGCATTATTTGGCCGAAAGAGAGAACGCATTTGTAGTTTTGTGGAACATATGCGAATATTTGAGTATAGGACGAAATGGAGAGACCTAGAGTTTCGTCGATCGGTCGAATTCGAACCGACGACGAGTCGAACGAACAGCTCGAAGACTCTCTTTTTCGAAGAACCGTGTCGAGGCGAGGTTCGAACGAAAAATTTGC
>CAXDIW010000075.1:22500-25000 GCA_963989415.1 Cerceris ruficornis
GAGGGGAATGAATCGAACGAGAGTTATATATTATGCCGGCTTCGTTTTCTGGTTCATGCTGTCGCTGCGCGCATTGCAAACTCGTGCAGGGGTGTGAACTTTGAAATTGTTGCCGCATAAAATGTGTGTGATATTCCCCCAGTCTTCGAGGACAGACCGACCATATGAGAGTGTGTACAGAGTATCATCGGCGGCACACACCTCTTTATCTCACCCTCGCTTCGTCAGCTTCTCCATCGAACGAAACCGTCGCTCTTCGAGCACTTCTTACCGAATAAGCGGAGAAATTCCTTTCGAACGAGCACAATCTGCGAGATCTCGAACGAACGTGAGCTTAACGATAGCGTTGCACACGGTTCTCGTAGTTGTGCCATCGGAGTCAACTTGTCGATGTCTTCTACTCTGAAGCGAGAGCAGCAGCAGCACAAAGAGGAAAAGAAGAGTTGTCTTTCCTCTTTCGCCAAAGAGTTTGAAGATTCGGCATAATTCTGACAAGAAATTTTGAGCGAGCGTATAAACTACGCGCGTCGAGTGAACCCGTCCGTCCACAAGTGTGCTTCTTCTCAGTTCGAACGATCGGCGGAGAGTCCTCGTTTGATGAGGCTTTCTCCCCACACACTGAGAGGAAGGAGAATGCGTTGTTGTGCGTTCGGTCGGGCAATGTGTGCCGGCGTGTAGTTTTGCGCGACGAAGTATTATGAGAAGAGAGAGAGAGAGAGAGAGAGGAGGAAGAGATCTGTCTCATTCGAACGACAATATTTTAAGAGATAGATTTTGCGCCTCCGGAAATAAGTTCGCTTTCGAACGATGTTCCAGAACGACTGCTGTCTAATGTCGTCGTCGTTGTCGCTGAAAGGGGAAAGAAGAGTGGTCTTTCCTTTGCGGCGCGGCGGCGGCGACAAACAGCAAAGCAGCTCGTCACGGAACTACTTTTGCGACTTTACCGTTTGCGAAGAAGTGTTCTCTCGTGTACTTCGTGTGTGTGGACATTTGAACGAAAATAGCGTTGTTGAGAGTTCGAACGGAAGCGCTCTGATGAAGGAAGAGGGGTGTAGAACACTAGCGTGGAAAGAGCCCGCTGCGGGATACCCGAAGGCGCAATCCACGAAGACCCTTCTCTTCTCAGAGCTCCTCTCTCTACGTTATTATTGCTGTCCCCTTCGTGTCAGAATTTTTGATGGCACTCTCCGTGCTGACGGCCGATGAAGCACTGGTGTGCGTAGTCTCGTTACGACGAGGGTGCGGACGCTCGTTCTCACGGTCGGATCGACAAACTTAAACTCCGATTTTGCCGTTGTCGTCATCTAAACGACTAACGGTGCTCGGCCTCGTTCTAGCGCTCCGGAACGCGGTTAAACCGAGCCTCGGCTTGTCCGAGGGAGAACACCTGAACCATGTTTGCTTTCTATACGAAGCAAAAAGCATATAATGCAAATACAACCCTGAACGGTGGATCACTTGGCTCGTGGGTCGATGAAGAACGCAGCTAATTGCGCGTCAACGTGTGAACTGCAGGACACATGAACATCGACATTTCGAACGCACATTGCGGTCCTCGGATATAATTCCCGGACCACGCCTGGCTGAGGGTCGTTTATGTACCCAAAAACTGCTTGCGCGGCTCTTTGTGTCTTCCTTCATCATGAGGAGAAGACACTTGTAGAGTCTCGTACGAGCGAATTTGTTGGACGTTCGTCGGAATTTGCCGCAGACTGGAAGAGAATAATAACGTCTCTCCTCGACGCGGATCCGACGTCGTCTGAAATGATTATAAGAGAACGAGAAAAGTGCGGAGGATTGAAAGAACGAAAAGGACGTGTACGTCTTAGATTGCGCAGAGAACAACTCTTTTTAGTTTCGTACAGAAAGAGATCGAACGTAATACCGCGCGATGAAAATAATATCTCTCTTACCTTTCTTTCCCGCAGTTTCTGGCAAAGCATCCTCGAACGAGAGAGAATACATACACATATGATGCTATGCCTCGAACGAAGGAGAAACTGCTGTGGTATCCGAGAATGCCAAAAGGGAATTGCTTAGGGAAGGAGATTTTCATCGTAGCGTTTCGAACGAAATTGTTTTATCAAAGATATCTGCGCAATCGAACGAAATCGTCCGAGAGAGCTCCACGCCGCCAATTTCGTGTCTCCCACGATCGTCGCAGATTTTCGTGCCCGGTCGTCGAGTCCCCGACTCTTAAATTTGCGTTCCATTTCGAGGTGCTTTGTGCTCTGAAATTCTCCGACCTAACCCAGACTCTCACTGTCTCTCTCAAGCTTCTTCGTTGCCGCATCTGCTCGAAAAGAACCCTCCTGGAGAAGAAATATATATTATATCTCTACCAGGAGAGCGTGTGCAGAGAGTGGCTGGTAATAACTGACAAGTTCTCGAACGTGCAAAGAGAGAGAGAGAGAGGTGTGAGCGAGGGTGTGTGTGTAACAATTAAAGAGTGTGGTAGGTAGGAGAGTGGTTAAGCAGAGCGCATAGTTTACCGAGAAAA